>OZ032118.1:8382064-8794564 GCA_964026355.1 Pseudorhiza aurosa | reverse complement strand
CTTATATGTGAGCTTCTTGGAACATCTTGCTAGATGTGCACCACCATAAGCTTGTGAGACAGAGCCCATTCCCCAGCTATATTGGCAATTCAGGGTGCCTGGAAACATTAAGTAGCGAAGGGCCAAACTCACGACGCTCAGCACGGAGGGTGGGTGTGCCAACTACTAGGCCGAATACATGTGCAAATCTGTAGCACCTTGTGCGAAATTGATTTTTTAGGGTTTCACAACTGCGCAGCTTAGCCAACTTGAAGATAACAATGAAACGATAACGCAACGAGACAAAGAAATACAGCACATCGTCCGATCCATCTTCGATTTGAATGAAATATTCAAAGACCTGTCTGTGATGGTGATCGACCAGGTTTGCCAATTGATATTACAGCAACCACAAGTTCACACCCTTTCCAAGTTTCACTGCCTAATCCACGAACTCTATCTCACAAATCATCATTCATCCCAAGAACATGCAACTTATGGAACGTCTTGCCTTCTTCTTGCTTTCCTGAGTCCTACAACTTGCCATCTTTCAAATCTAATGTAAATAAACTTGATCTTATCTCTCTATCCTCTTAGCTGCTCGCTTTCTTCTTTCTTCCTTTGTTGGGGCTTTGTATAGGTCACCATGGCCTTTCCTCAACATAACCCACTAAAAAAAAAAAAAACGTGCAGTTGAATCTTCGCTCGGGCATCTTCTTGATTGAAACCACAAAGCTACGATGTTCTGGCAAAAGAGTCTGCTTGTCGGAGTCTGCGTTCGGTTTATGTCGAAGTCTTGTGCCCACCATGAAGCTTTTCAATAAGATCTTCCCTTTTGGACCGTGGTTATCTTGAAATGCTATTCTTAAGCTACTAACGCTCCACATATGAAGAAAGAAGAAATTCATTGTTTTTTGTGGGCAGCTTTCTTAATAACGTTGACAATAATTCGACAGTGAATATAGTATAGACATATCAAAGTGATTTGAGAAAGTGCAGCACTATGCTCTAATCTTCTGCTTCCGTATTGCACATAAGATTAATTTCGTCTATGCGAATTGTCGTCCTCTCAGGTGCGTCAGACGAAAAGACCTTCATGTCTCTTAATTATGTCTCCTCCTTCTATGAATGGTTGAAGTTCTCACAGAAAGGCGCTCACCAGCCTCACGATGTCTGTTTTTATAGGGAACCATACTCGATAGAATAGATTACAATGTGGAGCAAGCTTCTTTGCAGGTTGAAAAGGGACTCGAACAGCTTAAAAAGGTTCGTCAGTGTCATTTCCTGAGCCCTTTTCCTCAATGCTTTTTTCATTTGGATCGATTTTCATGGATGCAGTCACTTGAATTTTTAACATATTTTGCTGGCCTACCTTAGTTAGGGTCATTTGGAATATCGTTTGGAATATCGTTTGGAATATCGTTTGGAATATCGTTTGGAATATCGTTCAGAATATCGTTTGGAATATCGTTTGGAATATCGTTTGGAATATCGTTTGGAATATCGTTTGGAATATCGTTTGGAATGTCGTTCGAATTCTCACATTGACTGATCTTAAGATTTGATCGTCGGATCTTCCATAATCTAGATAGGAATTTGGTTTATACATTTACATTTTGCACACTGATGACCGTGAAAAAGCCAACTCGAAATTTTACAGAATAATGGAGTTATAGGAACTGTCAGATGATATTTATTCTCCTAGCCTCAAGTATTAACTGGCTGTTTTTTGTACTTTATTAGAAAAAACTGAGTGCTGTAAATGTAGATAAAATCGTTATAATGCCCATTATTGAATGCGAAAAATAATTAACTAGGGTTGTCTGGATTATATATTTCTAAGTGGGAGGAGTTCGTACCATTCTACAATGGTGTTTGTATCCTTCATAAAATCTGCCCCTAAGTCGAGGAAATTTAATGATCTCTGCTTCTGTTGACAGAAAAGTTAACATAAAAATGGTTTATCTCTGTTTGTGTGTTGAATTCTGAATTCATGATCTTGTATTACACAGGGCGAAAAGTATCAGAAAAGTTCACGAAAGATGCTGTGTATACTGTTCCTTGCAGTTGCTCTGATTGTAATGCTGGTTGCGCTGGTTATCACAAAATCTAAGTAGTAACTCATTTTTGCAAGCATTAACTCACACTGGCCAATTGTATATACTGCCATTACCCCGGGTCCTGTTTGGTATAGTTTTTTTACAATTTCAAACAAATGAAATTCGAACTAGTATGTGGTTTCATGGGTTTTCGTTTGTCGGTTTCTCTAGAAAATTGCACAGGTTAATGTAGGCTGATGAAGATTCGAATAGGACATGAATGAACTGTAATGATATTTAATCACCTTTTAAGAAGAGCTTTATTCAATGTGGCTTCAGCTACATCTCCGAAATATGTTTCTTGCGTAACAAATCTCCATCGTAATTTACATAACAGAAATGACTGTTATCCAGAAGCTTCATTTAATTCAATGAGGAATCACTTTCTCCTAGTAACTTTGTTCTCAGTTTCAAGAGAGGTGATGTATTTGTAATAAATAGCTCATTTGATACAATTAGTAATCAGAAAAAGCCTCCATATTATCATTGAGCTCAGGTAACGATACCCTCGTTTGCTTTCTTACAGTGTTTATGTTTTGAGTTGCCATCATGGTAGGATTTCTTCACAGTGTACATGCAGCAATCTAATAATGATTAAACCAAGCCATGAATGCCTTTGTCTTTTAATGAAGTGGATTAATGTTTTATGGAGTTGTGCTGCAATTTATCAGCTTAGGTGCAAGTCTTCTTACCACAGGGGGTCTTCGGTTCAAACCTCTGTACATCCCATACCATTTGTCAGAATGCAAACAGTAAACTGCATAATGAAGTATGCTTTGCATAAACTGCCTCTGGTTTCTGCAACGCTCGAATTGAGGTGTGATATGCAGTTTATGTAGTGATATTTTTCTCTAATAAATTGTATTTTATTACTATGGCCCCATCTAGACTCTCGTGTTGGCAACTCGATAGATTTTTAAAGTTTAAAGGTGAATTTTACCTTCTTTGGATTTTTGGAAATTTCTCGCATCCTACATGCGGATTTAAAGGATCTCGGCATTCCTTTTGGACACACTTCATTCAAACCAATGAAGTGGCTCGTTTTTTAAGTAGAAGATGCAATCATTACGCTGGCTGCAGTACTACCTCCAGAGGGACAGTTGCCGATGGTACACGTCTACTATATGGATTTTCTGGATTCTTAGCACTCTTATGCAGGTTTCTCTTTGCCATCCATCGGTCCACCCAGCAGTAAATAGGTACCCGGTTTGAAGCTGGGGTAAATTGCGTCAAGGAAAGAAGCTGGCCACTCACAATGCCGTCGATCAAGATATACCTCTCCAGCAAGAAGCTCCGCAACGCTCATTTCAAGTAAAGGACACTACTTTTACTGCCGAAAGTCATTAAGTGGCGTTCGTTTATTTGTAAGTACATTTAGTGTATTACCGTTTAAGTATAATTTTGGGATGGATTTTAAACGTTGTAAGTTTTTACCTCTCTGTTTTTTCCCGTTTTTTATCATTATCTATATCAGCTGTCAGAAGCTGTCGATGCAAGTGCGTGCCTACTTGTAGTAAGTTGGGATTTGGTTGGTGGATACGTGGTTTAGAAGCTTATTCAGTTATTTGGGAGCGACTGCAGCAGGTAGAAAGGAACAGACTGAATCAGAATTTTCAACTATATTCCCATGCAGTCCTTGCAGTTTTCATTTTCCCCACTCAGCAGTACAGTAACCGCGACTCGATTAAGCTGTAGCACAGGATATTACCTATCTACCAAGATCACACGACACGCTCGTATCAAAACGACGCCCCTAGCTTTACTTTTTCCTTCGTGGATTTTCCGTCATATTGCATCAATGCTTGTCTACCTGAATGATGAAATATATGAAAAGTCTGCTGTGATTCATGAAGCAGATTTCGGGCTTATAAGCGAACAGTTTTTGTGAGTTGTGGTATTTTTCCAGTCAGTTGTTGTGTCATTCAAATGCCAGGCTTTATCCTTGAATGCGATTTCATTGGGAGTGGTTGATCCAGTATCAGAGATGCTACATAAACATGCAAACTTTGTTTCCCTACCGAGTTGTTTTGGGGAAGGTTATGGTGGCCCATACAAACCCCTGAAAATGGAAGAAAGAAGAAAGTGAAAGGCTAAGAGGCCAAAAGGCTGAGAGGAGATCAAGTTCGTTGATCTGGGATTTGAAAGATATCAAGTGTTAGGATTCGGGAAGGGAAGAAGAAGGCAGGATGCTCTGTGAACAATCGTATGCCGGACGCGTGTCACCTTTGACTAGGTTCTACCATGTTCCGTTCCAAATTTCATTATACCATGGAGGAAAATCCACTTTCGTCCAAAGGGAGATGGAAAGAACTCATCTACTGCGTAAAGAGAATTCAGCTTGGAACAGATGAACCACTGATGAACCACTGATGAACCACCAATTTTGCGACCACCCTTCGCATCGACCAGTGTCCTCGTCTTCTTCTCGATAAGGCAAAACTTTGTGACTCATACCCTTGTAGTTGCAGCTAGATGATAAATCCTTGCCTTAAGTTGACACAGTATTTTGCACCACTGCTTCGACATCTGCGATGGTAAGATGAAAGCATTTAACTATATTTGGGTCAGAAACACGCCTCAAAGCAATGGCTTGGCGTGGGGCGCCTTTCATAAGAACTTCCAGGTAGCCAATTGTCAGGTCGCAGTTATCGCTTTCATTCTACTGTGACTCAAAAATCCTTGCCTTAAGTTGACACAGTATTTTGCACCACTGCTTAGACATCTGCGATGGTAAGGTGAAAGGATTTAAAGAATCGACATGCAGAGTTGAAGAAACGTTACTTTCTAACGTCGCTCCAACTTTATATGTGAAATATTAGTAAAATATAGCAAAGAACCTCCTCTCTGTTTGAATCGACTTGGCTGCATTAAATCCCTCTTCGCCACCGCTCTCTTGTACAAAGCAGTCGATGACGTCCCTAAGAATAAATATTCCGGTTCATTGACGAGATTTCAAGCCAGACAACGTCCAGTAATCTCAGTTAGAACATCTTTTGTTACTTCATTCTATGCCTATGTGCACAAAAACAATAACGTTATTCTTATTGTGGTGAAACCTACCTCGTATTATACAGCAACAATTAATGCTAGGCCCTTTTCAAAATAGTATTCGGGACAGGCACTGCGAAAAAGACGGTAGAGCATGAAAGAAATGCCTTCCACGACAACCTTTGCTTTGGTGGGCAGAAGGTAAGCTCATTTATACTCGGCTAAAAACTTGGCGTCTTATGTACTTGTGAAAATAAAGACCTAGAGACGATAGCAACCGACCTAGATATTTATCGAGTTAAGTCTATGTTAGACCATAAGAGGCTCACCTAGACCAGTGACCTGTGTTCTGTTTAAGACATGTGCATCACTCCTCCCTCGCATTGAATAACACACCGTTGCAAGGCACTGTTGTCGTCCATCCTCGCTATCGAGCAATGATAGAGGACCAACAGGCAAAATCTCAACATCCGCAAAATATCATCCGTTGCTAGCACAGGCCTGCGGTAAAAAATCAAAAACCTTCCCTAGCCGAATTTAGTGAACAAAGTTGCGCCTCTCTCAGTTTCTTTAGCTCAGAGCCATATGGGTGTGCAAGCATATTGACTGTTACAAGTAGAGGCCGATGATATGGTAGCACTGTGTCTTTAACTCTAATGAGTGCAAGGCAGGGGAACTGAAGTAGCAAGTACCCCTTTTCTTCAAGTCTTTAGTATGACCTGACTGGCACCTCGAACCCAACTTTGCCGCGTGCAAAGCAAGCACTTTTCCGCTTGGCCACAAATTCGATAGTAAAAAAAGTATTTTTCCGCCTGTAGTTAAGTTTGTCGTCAGCTAGCATGATTATAGCTCTGTGTAGTTACTGCGCGGAGTCATACTTTTATGCCACGTGTTTACTAATTTTTGCGCAATACCCAATCTTCAAATATCATGCTCCCTCTGGGGTTTTATGAGCCTCAGCCAAGCGCTCTCGACGGTTCACGCGACAGCGCTCGACATAAATCGAACAAGTCGAGCACGCTGCTAAGCATTGCTTGAGCCAAACGCTCTCTATTTTCGCTTGACTTCGTAACAGCCTCGACTTAGAATTCCTCGTTCTGGTACAACAGCCCGCCAGATTTGTAATTTTTCAAATCAATATGAAGCTCTACAACGAGAAGACAGGAATGAGGTGCTCCTCTGATTTTGGTAGCAATCTTTTCCATACCAATTTAGAATTTCACTAGCATCTATGTCCTACATTGCTTCGCAGTAGTGTGAAGCAGTCTCATCCCAGCTTGGGGAAATCTGTTAAAGAGTTCCTGCTACACAAGCAGAAGGCTTGGTAAATGCAACTAAAACAGGCCAAATCAAAGCCATGTGTTCTCTTCTAGCTCTGATTATTCTTAAGCTAGACCACCCCTTCGAATCTCACAGCGAAGGATTCAATCCCCATTTCGAAATGGTTTAAGAAGATACCTGATAATTGAACTTTTCCATGAGTGCAGTGATTGACGTTGTCAGAAAAATGCTAATTCTTGAAGAAATTGCTCGCAGTTTTTTGGTGAGTTAATGAAGTAAGAAACAACCAATAGTATTTTTCCATTGCTTACTTACGGTGGATTAGTTTGTACCTATATTAAGAAACATATTTGAATGAAGACATCAGGTAATATATCTACTTTCACTGTCAAACATCTGAATGATTTCTTGCAGCCTGCAATACCTCCGCTGCCACTACATACAAACATGCATACATACATGCATAAATACATTCATACATACATACATGCATGGCCATACATAGCCATACATTGCCATACATGCATGGATATCCATACATAGCCATACATACATGGCCATACATAGCCATACATAGGCATACATACATACATGGATCCATAGCCATGTGGAGCTCCTTTAAAAGAAACGCAGATGAGATTTGCACATCAAATGGTTAAAAGAATGTAATAATGACTTCTCCTATTTTTTTGCCTGCCCCTACCCTTGCCCCTTCTGCCTTGCCCCTTCTGCCTTGTTCCGTTGAATTTGCTTCGCTTTCGAACAAAGTTTGAAGCCTCAAATTTTGATGGATTACTAGCATTAGTTTCAGTCTGTTTTCCGTTCCACCCTTTATGTTGACCTGCCTGGTTTCTTTTCCCTTGTATAATTGTTAGGGCCACCTTTGCACAAATCCTCTTATCAATGATGACAAACGAGCTTTCGTACCTCCATCAATAGAAGGGGACAAGATATTTCTACGGTACCTTTTATTGCATAACTGTTAAGGTTTGTTACCATGTTAGGCGCTGAGGCGTCCTGCCAGTAGTGATACATACATGGCGCAATCGATTGGCTAAAATATTGAAACAGCAAAGGGTTGAGTTCACGACTCTTTCCCCCCATTTCCATCTCTGAAGTTAGTATTTGATCTTCCAACAAAGAATCAATGCGTACATAAACCTGTTCGTGCACTGTCACAGGCCCACTCTTGGCACCGATCGCTTAAAAGGGGTATTGTTGTTCCACAAATTCACGTGATTTTGCGCCGGCATTTTCCTAATCCTTTTGCAAGGACACAATAAATGTCAGGTCTATCATACTTCACCTTTGTAAATAACCAGGGAGAGAGAATTATAGGTGATAATGTACTTTGCTTTTCCTGCCATGTTTTGTAGGACCAAACATCAAGACGTGGGGAAATATTTGTTCGGCTTCCGTTCTGCTTGGCTTCTGCCACATGCTGATTTCACAGTTGTTGTAGCAGCATATAAACAATCCTTAACATTAACAAACCTGGACATTCTTACTAGCATATTTGATCAATATTTTCGCCATTGCTGATCAGACTGACCTTGGGTTACCGAAAAAACATCCTCAATTGGGCAAACAATGTTCTGTTGCAGGGGAACATTATTGTGGAACATCCTACCATCAAAATCAAAGCAGGAATCTAACTTACCCCCCCCCCCCCTTGGAAGTAGAATCATGTAATATTCTCGACCTTTTGTGTGTTTATATAGATTAAATTCTTCTTGTAAAAAGCCATTTTAGCAGAAAATTTCTTCTGTCATTAGGATTTAATTTAAACTCAGATTTAAACTATGTATTTCATGATAAGATGGTAACCTCCTTGTAAAGCAGGTGCGGCTGCAGGGCGATCCTCCCTAAGTATTTTCAATAATAATAATAGCAATAACCTTTCAGTGAGAATGTATTCCACAATGCACCAGCTTTTCATGCAGGTGATTCTTGACAGCGTGCAAACGAATTAAGTCTCAGTACATGATTCCCAATCATCATTTGCATTCAACTATTGTTTTAGAACTTGATGTTTTTCGTTGTATCACTTTTTCCAACCCAAGAAATAATCTGATTATGTTACTGTCAACAAAGTTTTGCATGACAATGAAAGGCTAAGCATTTTCTTGCACTTGAAAATATTTTAAGAAGATAGGTTGAAGTTGTGCTGAACGGGATTCAAAGACAAAAATGCCCATATTGATAAAAATATGCTAGTGACACATGCTTCTAATAGTCTGAAAGGGGTGTATCAGTTATCAGTCAAAATGGGGGGAATCAGTTGTGAGTTTGAAGACTGTGCTGTTCCTCTGATGAAACCAAATTTTTGGCATTTTCTGTCATGACTTTCGTGTCTGTTAGATGCTTGATAGAAAATAAAGCAGGTAAAAAATCAATGGAACTTGACCATGTTTGTGGGAGCAAGGGCAGAGATGTCAATGTTTCAACACTTATTTCTCTTCAGCTGACTTAAAAACTGAGTGAACAGGGTTTCTTTGTCTAACGTCTAAACCACATGTATATCAAATCTGGATTCTGTTTGCAGTTACGTTGAACTGCTAAATTTTGTTGATTCTACACAGCAAATTTTGCAAGCCATTCCGTACAGGACATTAGTCATTTTCAAGGAATTAAGGAAAATTAATTTTCATGGCACTAGCCAATATTGATCCATGTAACACCACAATTAAAGATCTTTCCTATAGACATTCGATCAATTTTAAGGTAATTTTCTTTGCACAAAATCTTCCCTTTCTATATCTTAAGATACATTTAGCAGCTCCATGTTCTGCATGCCACCATGAAATTTTACGTGGCATCCATCCTGATAACAAATATTGCAGATAGTGGCAAAAAATAATTATACTGTTTTGTACTAACCAATTTCCAAATTACTTTTCAGTTTGATCATCTAAATGCCTTTTCTTATAAGCTGTGTTCATATAAGGCTTTAGTTTCCACTCTGTGTCAGCTTCTATTTGATTGACAGTTCCAAGTTTTATTTCATACAACCGCATTTCAAATCTTGGTCCCACTTCATGCAATTCAATAGATTTTCCCCCATCAGCTTTTTTATAGGTATGGTGACGAAATGAGATATAATCATCTTGATTTGCAAATGTAAGAACCCGCTTGCTATCTTCTTTTGGCACTGGGAATAAGTATTTCAGAACGTCCATGACTCTCTTGCCAAGCTTTGACTTGAAATTGTTGAAAATGAGGTGAGGATATGCTTCTGATAATTTGCCCACATTTGGTATGTCATGGCGCATTACTGTGTTAGACAGAGAAAAATAGGCAGTTGGACCATATGGCAAATGGCTAACGACCAAACCATCTGGCTTTCCTCTATGCTCGTGCAGTATGATTAAATCCGTCACCTGGTTTGCAACACATGCGCTCACTAACTGGTTTATCACATAGTTTCCTCTGTTCAGTCTTTGGCTGTTTGGGAAGATGAGCTTCATTTCCTTAGCAAACTGTTTCAATTTTGAGCTTGGGTTGTGCGATGTTGTAATCATGATTTTGGGGTCCTCAACACCAGCCCATTTGTACTCATCATCTATGTGACTCTCAACCTGCAAAAAAACAATATTAATAACAATAGTCGTGTATTCATGATCCAGTAGTTAATTTAGAGGTCTGCTGTTATTTGAAGCTTCAAGCTTTTATATGGTTTCTGTCGCCACTGCAGGTAGCAAGTCAGTACTTCGTACACTCAAGAGAAGAAGCAAGGGCTGCATAGTTGGTGGCGTGAAATCAAACACTAATAACCAAAGGTCACAATTTCTAGTTCATTGAAATCAAAATGGATAAGCCTTGCTGATAGAGGAACATAATCTTTTAATTTTCACCTTCTCGTGCTCTTCATCGTCGAATTTCATTAATTTTCTTAATTCAGATTCATCTTTTCGCAGCTCTGTTGGAATGGGCTTCCCTTCATCTAAAGCTCGTTTTAACTTTCTCTTGTTTTCAGAGATCGTTCTTTCCTGATCTTCAAGGGATTTACGATAAAGATATTCCTTTCTGAGACGCACTTGTCTTCGTAGCATTTTTCCGTTTAAAAAGACGACATATAATTATGCTCGTAAATGTTAAGCATGGTTTCGTTCGGCCATTATGCCCTCATAGTGATATCGAGGCTTCTCCTCCGTATCCGTGTTCTGCAGCCTGCACAAGATATACTGCTGTACTTTCAGGAAGCCCCGGAGAAGGGAACAAGCGCCCCCCCCCCCCCCCATCGTTTCGCAAGGGGGCAAGTGGGGGTGAAAATCCCGTTTTAAAAGCTCATCAGCCAAACATCAGTAACGAAAATTGATGATGCTAGCGACTGGAAATTCCAACTTCAAAAAATTATAAATATGCGATTCGGAATGAGGGCGTGTGGAGAAATAGCCCCAAAATTTCGTAAAAGAGAATGAGTTATATTTTTTGAAGCAATTTTGGTAGCATTTTAATCCAACTTAAAGTGAATGGTAGCAAAATGTTTCCAGGGGAGTACCCTGGAGGCCCAGCTCAGACGCTAAGCTCGTTTCCCTTGCCTTTGGTCTTGATTATCCTTTCGTTCCTTCGTTCCTTGCTGCCCCCTTGCTGCCCCCAATTGCTCCGGCGTCTCTGGAAGGAAGCACGTAAAAATCAAGATGCCCCTTGTCTCTTCCGAAAGGCTCCAGCATCAGTTTCACTGTAGACCAAAAAGTTGATGAGCTTGATTTTGAATACTTGATACATTATTTATAGGGCATTTTTCAACCTATGAATTGATAGGAAAATTTCCTATCAGCACCTTCCATCGCCCTACCAGTGGAAAATTTTTGCCCCACAAGTTTAATGCTCTTTTCCTTCGCAGAATTTTGCTTTACTTGTTTGCCTCATTTGAACTGCTGAGCCACTGTTGCACATTTTCTAGCTGCGAAGGAGTAAAAAACTAAAAACCAGACTTTTGCATCTATGGCAGACGTCAGTTTGTTCAGAGATTTTTTAGAAAAGATGGAATCTTTTTGTTATCAACTAGTATTCAATCTTTTTTTCTACGGTCTATAGCGATGCGGTAAGGCTACTGTTGACAGCCTGGTAGCTATGGATTCTTAAGCTACCTAAAATGCACTTTTCTCAAATGCCCAGCCAGTGAATTATCCTTAAAAATTTCTTGTTGCAAAATAAGGAAAGTAAGCTCATAGCATTCTCGAAACGAGCGGGGCAGAAGCACAGACAAAAATCCTACAATGTTCAGAGGAATCGGATTTTTTGTAAAGTCACTTCCCATCGCCTTCCTCATCTTTAGTAGTTTTAGCACCAAATATCGGCCACATACTACACAAGCTTACTCCAAAGTCCCACCAACCGCAAAAGATACAGCACACAGACAACTTCGGAGTTCATGAGAGCTTGCGATCTGCTCTAATGAAACAAGTTGAGCGCAAAAAAATTAGAAACTACCCACTCCCCACGACAACTTAATCGGAAATGTCTGTTTTATATCCACGAAACAAAGTAGCAGCAAATATTGCAAATAATTAGTGAAGTAACTTACAAGATGGACGCATTCGTAACCATAATCTATCAAATTAAACAAATTATCCTAAATGTACAATTTATGGAAAGTTTTGCCTTCTGCTTTCTTTCTCGAATCCTGCAATTTGCCCTCCTTCAAATCTAAGTCCAATAAACTCGATCTTATCTCCCTCTTCTCTTAGCGTTTGTTTTCATCGCTTTGTCTTTCTCCTTCGTCGGGGCTTTGTTTAGGCCATGATGGTCTTTTCCCAACGCAACTCACGAAAAAAAACGGCGTAGCATCTTTTAGTGATATGGTTATGTCGCAAAGCATTCGCGTAAAAGTTTCACTTATTCCTTGATCAGCTGCCAACGAGGAGTCAGAAAAACATCTAGTATGAATTTTAAAAAGCCGATAGATCAAGCTATTTTAAGGACTCTGGTGCACTGGAGAATGTTCTGCCAAACATTTGCAGCTGGTACCTAATTAAAGTTTAAAAAAAAATTGTGGAATCACCAACAGAAACCGAAACTAAAAGCCTCCAGTGAAAACAGCGATTGAGAAACAACCACTCAACTCTGAAGTAATCGAAGAAAATGAATATTCTATTTTGCTCTTCATTCATGTTGAATATAATGTCCTCCAGATGAAACAACTAGACATGTAGCTTTGAGAATGGGCCATCAGTAATAAATTTGAAGCTGCAAGTGCAAACTTCTGAAGAGTCCTGTGCAAGTTCTCAAGGCAAAGCTGCAAAGGAGTCAACCTCTTTTCGCCATTGACATCAACACTGGGAGGAGGGCTCCCTTGAAAGAAGAGCAAAGCAACACTCATCATCATCTTTAATAAATCATTACGGACTGAACATTTAATTATTAAAGCATAAGCCTTTATTGCTGTTTTACAATGTCTTGAAGGAATTCAATAAATAAAGACTCTCTTCTTATAAGTATAAATTTTAATTAATGTGTAGATGAAATGGATAAATTCAAACATCTCAATATCAGTAAAAAATGCTAAGAAATTCAAAAATACCCTGGAAATTCTAAAAGTTTTTATGCGAATCTTTTTACAGGGGCTCAATATCATCATCCTTTTTTGCCTTCTCCCTCTTTTCGCTTTGCTTGAGCTGTTGTGAAGCTTTGAAAGAAGGCTGTAATAGAACGAGGCTGTAGAGAGGAGGATCATTGTTATTGTTTAATTTATAGTTCGATTTGGGAGAAGGAGAGAGGGAGAACCGAGGAAGTGCAAGGAAGGAGCATCAAGTGCAATAGGCTTTACGAGTTAGGATAGTTTTAGTTGTTGAAATTGTGGAAAAGAGAATGGTGGAAATTGCATCTATTTGTTGAAAGGTTTCTGCTCTTGTGAGCCTAGAACTTGCCTTCTTTTAAGTCTAAGATCAATAAATTTGATCGTATCTCCCTCTCCTGCTAATCTTTCACTTTTTCCTTCTTTGTCGGGGCTTGTTATAGGCTGCCATGGCCTCTCCCCAACGTAACTCACTGAAAACTACTCTGTTACGTATCAAAGATCAATAATAAAAGCCAACCCACAAACAACGCAAATACCTTCATCCCTGCACTCCCTTGCCAATACTTTCCTTTTGTTAGCTTTCCTGTACTTTAGAAGAGCTGCATGTCATTGTGATATTATTTGGGATTTGTGGGATTCGAGCCCACGACCTCTGCGTTGTCGATTTCCATCCTGTTACACTATCATCGACTCAGCATTCAAACATACTTACGCATATCTGCCGTGTGCATACGAAATCATTAACCGGTCCAAAATGGTTCAGAAAATACGACTGATGCATTTTTCCTGGCAAATCTGAAAATTCACATTTCTTAGATGATTTGATTTAGCTAATGAAGCGCTTTTAGCTTATACAGTGTCAGTTGCAGCGAACCCTTGGCTAACAAAAGGTATTCTCAAATCTATAGATACAAGAGACAACTTGTACAAATCCTTTGTAACTGAAGTGCGCCTGGATATAAAGGAATATCTTCATAAGCAATATAAATCCTATAGGAACTTACTACTTGCCTTACAAAAAGTTAGCAAGAAAAACTATTACGCCGAGTACTGCAGTGTTATTGCTGAAAACGTTCGTAAAACCTGGTCAGGCATCAAAGAAATCATAAATGTATCAAACTCATCAATTCCAACTTCTCCCGTCAGCATAAACTATAATAATACATCTCTTAGTAATGAAAAGGACATATCCAATACAATGAATGAATTTTTTGTCAATGTGGGGCCAAATCTAGACTAAGACATTCAAAATTCAACATGTTCCTACCTTGATTTTCTTGACCCATCTACCCATAACTCATTTTACATAGCAGACGTAACGTTATATGAAATTCGTTCTCTCCTCAGCAAAATGCAGATGAGCAAATCATGTGGACCTTTCAGCTGCCCTAACAAAATTCTCAAAGAAAATGCCGACATACTTTCTGGTATCCTCCAGATTCTAATTTCAGAATCGCTTCTCGAAGGTCACTTTCCATCATTACTTAAAGAAGCCAGAGTCTGCCCTATTTTTAAAAAGGGCGACCATGAAAAATGTAGTAACTACCGACCAATCTCACTACTTTCTAACATAAGTAAAATCTATGAAAGAATAATGTACAATAGAGTTCATGACTTCATGCAAAAAGAAAATACTCTTTATGACCTGCAGTTTGGCTTTCGAAAAGGAACCTCGACTACCCATGCACTCGTAAACTTGGTTGAGAATATAGAGAAATCCTTGGACAATAGAACAAATGTATGCAGGGCATTTATTGATCTTCAAAAAGCCTTTGACACTGTCAATCACAAAATATTACTCGACAAGCTTTACCACTATGGCGTTAGAGGACAAGCTCATCTATGGTTTGAATCCTACTTAACTGACAGAAAACAAAAGGTACAAATTGCCTCCGTCGATTCAAGATTGATGAAAATATCGTGTGGTGTGCCACAAGGATCCATATTTGGACCACTATTATTTCTACTTTATATAAATGATTTAAGACACGCTACTCAAAAGTCACTCGTACATCATTCCGCAGATGATACCAGCCTTATTGTATCCGATAGAGGTCTGAAAAATCTTAGATTAAAAATGAATGAAGAACTAAAATCTCTGTATGAATGGCTTTGTGCAAATCGACTTTCACTAAATGTTCTGAAGACGGAATTTCTTCTCTTTAGAAACAATTTGAGCAAAAACGATAACTTTAAGTTCACTCTCCGTCTGAATTACAAAACTCTATATGAATCTCATCATGTGAAGTATTTAGGCATTATTATCGATAACAAATTAAACTGGAAATCACATATAAATGAACTTACAAAAACCCTAGGTAAAGCTATTGGCTTGCTAAGTAAAATCAGACATTTTGTAACGAGCTCAACTCTAAAACACCTTTATCACAGTCTTTTTAACTCACACCTGGTATATGGATGCATTCTATGGAAAACTGCAACAGATGTCCTACTTAATCGGGTTCGCACACTCCAAAAACGGGCTAAAGGAACAATTACTTATTCCAGATACAACGACCACACATCACAGCTTTTTAGAAACTTAAAAATCTTTAAGTTAAATGATAGTCTCAAGCTTCAGGAAATACTTTTTATGCACGACTTTGAAAAGAATCAATTGCCGAACGGCTTAAACTGGCTATTCCAGAGGATCGGATATGTGCACAATCGACTGACTCGTCTTTCATCTGCCAGAGGACTTGATACGCAAAAATTTAACACCACTACCCCTGGGCTAAGCTCTCTGCGATACAGTGGTACCAAAGCACTTAATTGTCTAAAAAGTGACCCTGTCTTCAATAATATGATCAATAAAAGACACCTAAGGAACATATTTTCAAATATGGCGTTTGAGTCTTACTGAAAAAAACTCTGATCACAAAATACTTCGTTACTATTGATCTAGCAGTTTCTTCCTTCGCAGCAGCTACACGTAACAACTAGGCATTTGGTCAGTACGTCTGGGTCGGCCGGATCAGCCGTACCAGCCGGGTGGGGGTCTACAAATACGCTCTGCTATAAGATCCCTTCCCAACCATTTAGTTTATAAAATTTGATGTAAGCACTTTCTCTTCGTTCAATTTTGGCATTCAATTGTTGTTGTTTTTTTCCATTCAATAGTTTCATTCTAGTTTAAGTCAGTTTTCAATAATCCTACGTATTGTTGATTACAATTCCTTGTAATTCTTCTTTTAGTTGAAAATGAAAATTCGTATGTCTTCTTATGTCTTATGTCAGTTGTAAGTTGGATGTGGGTTTTGCAACTTACAATGACAGCAAAATATTGTTGGCTTTTTGTCGTCACATCCGATTCCTGGATTTCTTCAAAAACGTATTTCCACAGGCTTTGCAACATTTCACGATGAGCCGTAAACAACAGTGGAAATTTTAAAATGGATATATGAATAAATTTGAAATCTCGTAGCCCCTTACAATTGTTGTGGGTCTTCTAATCTTTAAACACAATGAAAGTTAAAAACATTTTTGTTTGAAAGACCCAGAGAGTTGTCAAGATAACTTTAATTCCTGTAGAAAATCCCGAGATTTCAGTCAAGGCCAAAAGAAAGTGGTCATTAATGATAGATTTCAAAAGCAGTTAATGTAAATCTTGAGATAGTATCGCTTTTTTTGACGTCTTAGAATGCCTTGAGGTCAGCAAAAATTTAGAATCAATTGAAAGCAAGGAGAGGTGCCACACACATAGTTGATAACTCAGATAGAATAACTGGTAAGATTGCTTTTTTCATATTCGTAATAATTCAAATTTATTGAAAATTTCAAGGAACGATTCCGCCGGATGACTTTCCATGTCAACCCTGTGGCCTAACATGGAAAACGTACGAATAGATAACAGAAATTAACAGACGGGAAAAGACAACAACGCATGTGGACACTTACACATATGAAATTTTGGACTTTGGTCGTTGGATTGGCATCAAATCACAGTGTTTGGAGATTCTGCAATCCTTGCCTGAAGGATGGTGACCTAAGCGAATGCGAATGCTTTAACTGTATATGAAAAAACAATGGCATAACCTGTCGCTTAGCTTGTTGGTAGAAGCTCATGATCAACATACACGAATCAGTTTCACTTTTGTTTGAGACAATTTCTGATGATTCTAAGAATGCAGCGGTGATTCTCAAGTGTTCTTTCTCAAAAGGTGTCTCGGATACGGATAAGGAAGCTCATTGAGCAATGTCCTCTCCTTCGTCTGAGTGTGACCACATTTGGGGGGTTTCTGCAGCAATTCCGATTAATCAAAAGCATTTCCTTGGAAACTGTAAGCCAGGAATTTCTTGAGGGCAATGAGAAGGGCTGGTCACAAATAAAGCCACGAAGCTCCAGCTAACGGGCTGGAAAAATTACGGCGATTAGCCTTCACGAAGCAGGTAGACCACACGGCTGTTGCAGGAGACTAGTTTTATCAAAAACATTCGATTTCATTAGGGAGGCTGGAAACGCACAGACTCAAATCACGTCAGTCCAACAGTTATCACTAATGTAACTAAGTAACTTGTGAACAGAGTCAGCCATTCTTCTCAAGCATTTTGCTGCTTTGAAGTGTAGCTGATTTCCTTAGTAGCCATAGATTCCATCACGTTTTGAAGCATTGACTTTCGGGACTTACATAGAAGCAATACCTTCTTGAGAGCCACAAAGAAGTTTTTACAAAGTCTTACATTCGCTTACAATTAAAAGCCATTCATGTCTCCACCAGCTTCAGTTTTCTCTGGGCTGTTAACTGGCTAGCATGCACTTCACTTGTATTAATGTCTCGATGCAGCAGGAAGCTGACACCCTGTTGCATGCGAGCCCGCACCGGCCAGGCAGATACCTGCTAAACAGCTTTGCAGCGACTCTATGAAGGGAAGCAGTAACATAGAATGGCTTAGCAGGTCAAAGCGATGGTTGATATTCAGATGGATGAACCAAGTGGAAGATGTTATGATTATGGTTTAATGAGGCTCGCTAAAAATGTGATCTTTGAAATATGCGGTAGGCTCTGACCCGTTGTTTATTTGGATCCGATGCGCGTAAGCTGGATAAGAAATGAATCCCGTAATGAAGTTCTGTCTTAAACTGGCAACACATTTTTCATTTGAAAGGTCTTTAATCGCTCCATTAGTTAACAGACAATGGCAGTCTGTTTCAGAGTGAAACAAAGAAAGGTGTTTCGTAACTGACCATATCATCGAACCATCGTTACTGTCTCCGCTGTACGGAGAATTCGTTTTCAGCTCTGCATGCTTTTCATAAATACACACAGCGCCTGTTGATGAAGCACTTCGCTAACCGGATGACCTGTATATTCACTCAAGACAACGTTATGTTATGATACATTTACACGCATAGATATCACCGCTACTGAATCAGAACGAAAGAAGAGCAGTACTTTTCAAGTATCCATTACTATTATTGTTATCATTAAATGTTCTCTTGGCGTTAATATCGACTGCCGTTAGCTAGTCTAGAGCAGGCCAATTATTACTATTATTACTGTTGTTGTTGTCGTGTCGCACGCCGCTTTGTGAGTTGTGGTAACGGCTTGAATCTTGTTGTCAGAAAAACCCTAAAAAATTCAAGCACTTTTATTAAGAATCGTTGCAGAATAGTTTCAACAATTCATGTTCATATTCTAAGGACATCTAATCTTTTTCAAGGTTTCTTTGGGGTCTCCCCCAAACAGCCCTATTATGGTATGAATGACTGTTCTCATTTTCAATGATTCTTTGATTTTGGGCTAGATCTTGATACGTTTCTATTTTCTCCACCTCTTTTGCATCAGCTCCGCTGTCATACGGTATGACAAAATCTATCTCTTTGCATTCTTTCTTTTTTCTTATCAATAAGGATGACGCCAGCTCTTCTGGTTGATTTGACATGGTTTGTCTGAATATTAAAACCCCACAGTAACCTACAGCTGTCGTTTTCGGTAACTGTATCTGGTTGGTGTTCATACCATATTTCAATTGCTGCCAACCCATACTTTCGTCACAATTCCTAATGGACTATTTATTCAATGCAACCGTTGCATCGTATTACTATCATTATTCTTACTGTTTTATTATTTTGCTGCAGAAACAAACATTGGACCAATCCTGACCTTCTTCCCTATTAGACTGCCCCATTCTATCGATTTGGTATCCATTTTTATATATATTTCCATTCATTTCGTTATTTTTCCCATTGTGCTAGTTTTATGTTTTAAACCCCAAGCCAGGCAAGCCAATTTCAAACTACCTATGTATTAGAGAGGTTTGTAATTGTAGTTTAAATTGAATTTGAATGAAAGGTTTCCTTGTTACTGTTATTGTTATTTTCATGATCAACATCATCATTGTAAACTATTCTTATGCAGTTGACTTTTTCAATGAATAGCTTGTTGAAGGACGCTTTTATAAGAATGCGCATGCGTCTTAGAAGTCCCATATGTTGTGTATACAGACATTGAGAATATAATCTTGAGTTTGCTATGTTGTGATTTAACCGTTGATTGCTGAGTGATTAATCTATACGCAAGAAGATTGTCTTTGCTGAGTTACTTTCTGTCGCTGCCGAAGAAATAACTTAACAAAGGTTATGGGCCCAGAATCGCTGACGGAGAACTAGCTGGTGAGTAAGCTTTCGCAGTCAGTACACCTTGTTAATTTAAGAGAGGACTATATCGCAGGCCTTATCAGTTGGCTTCAGATCTTTGGACGTGAATTGTTTTCATATCAGCATAATGGCAGAAGATGGTGAGAAAATTACTCTGGAGAAGCTGTCGGACTCCAATTGGTCAATTTGGAGAAAGAGGATGAAGGCCTTCCTACGCGCAAAGGAGCTATGGGATATAGTGGAGGGAAACGAGACTCCGCCAGCCTCTGGAAGTGATAGGGCAACGACTGATTGGATAAAGAAACGCAATAAAGCTGTTAATTTTCTGTATTCTTCGGTACAGTCGGAGGTATTCTATATCATTGAAGATGTTAGCGAGGATGATCCAGCTGCAATCTGGAGAGCTTTGGAAGGGCACTTCGAACAGAGAACCACTTCTCGGAAGTTACATACTTTGAAGCAGTTGATGGAGCTAAAAATGGATGAAAATGGTTCTGTGCAAAATCATTTGAGAAAGCACAAGGAGATTATAGCTGAATTAAGAAAGTTGGAGTTGCACTTACCAGAGGAGCTAGTAGTCTGTATACTACTTCTTAGTTTACCTGCAAGTTATAACACGCTAGTAACAGCACTGGAAGCGCAAGCTGAGGTCCCCACTCTTGAGTTTGTAAGCACGGCCTTGCTTAATGAGGAGAGAAAGCGAGAAAGCTCATGTGACACTGGTATATGTTCATCTCTTCTAAGCAGGCAGGAAGTCCGTCGGGGTAGATTTACCAAACAAAAGGCTAAGAAACCTGCAAGCGATTCGAAATGTTTTGTTTGTGACAAAATGGGGCATTTTGCAAGGAATTGCCCACTTAAGAAGAATGAAAGTAAGAATAAACGTGCTCACATGGCTAGATATTCAAACGAAGGAAGTACTGCAGATGTGGCTACTAAATCTGAGTATCTGTATGAAGAAGCATTTGCTGTGTTCAAAGGAGGCAAGAAGCAAGAAGCAGGGGTCTGGGTCATAGACTCGGGTGCTTCTTCCCATATGGTATGGGATGAATGTATTCTTCGTGATTACAGAGAGTTTGATGTGCCAGAAAATGTTTATTTGGGTGACTCTCGAGTACTCAGAGCTCTCGGAACAGGATCAGTTAACATGTCCTTTCCATTACCTGGAGGAGAGGTGTTTACCACTTCCTTAAAGAATGTTTTGTATGTTCCAGAGATGGCTATTAATCTGTTTTCGGTGTTTGCTGTAATAAAGGAAGGAAATTATGTGCTTTTTGATGATGATAATGTCAGGATTTTCTCAAAAGCTAAAGCTCTAAGGGCGATTGGAGAGAGAAAGAACAAATTGTATTATCTACAGTGCAAAGAATTGGCAAAGGCAAATAGCAATGAGGCTAATATGGCATCTGTTGGCAAAAAGGAGAACTTAAAGCTCTGGCATAGACGACTTGGTCATGCCGGAAATACCAGGATACAGGGTGCTATAAAGAACAATGCAATCCAAGGAACAAAGATTGGAATAAGAGAATTACAGTATGAAGGAGATCTTTGTGAGCCTTGCGAATTGGCAAAAGCAAAACGTATTCCTTTTCCCAACCAGTCAATGCCTTGGACAACAAAAAGGCTACAACTTGTTCATAGCGACATTTGCGGTCCTCTTACACCAAGGAGCCTAGGTGGCAATAGTTATTTCATCACCTTCACAGATGATTTTTCTCGAGTCTCACGAGTTTATTTTCTAAAACAGAAAAGTCAAGCATTAGATGCATTGAAGGACTTTGTGGCATCTGCTGAAAACGAAACTGAGGAAAAGATAAAGATTTTGAGGACGGACAATGGGGGAGAGTACATAAGCAATGCGATGCAAAATTTCCTGAAATCTCGAGGGATACAACATCAAAGAACTGTTCCTGATTCTCCGCAACAGAATGGTGTCTCTGAGAGACTAAATCGAACATTGCTTGAGATGGCAAGGGCAATGATGGCGGATTCAGAACTTCCCAAGTGTTTATGGGCAGAAGCAATCTCAGCAGCATGCTATGTCAAAAACAGACTTCCAACAAGTTGTTTGAAAGATAACCAGACACCATATGAATGCTGGTACGGAAGAGCACCAAATGTAGAGCATTTGAGGATCTTTGGTTGCACAGCATATGTTCATGTCAATGATCAAGCAAGACAAAAGCTGGATATGAAATCTGAAAAAATGATATTTGTGGGCTATCAATTTGGTACAAAGGGTTACCGAGTGTATGATCCCAAAAAGCAAAAGATCTTTGTACGTCGGAATGTCATATTTGACGAAAGAAATCCTGTCAACACTGTGGAATTTGATCTTACTGAAAGCTCTTCATGTACTAAAGATGAAGAGTCTGCAAGTTATCAGGATAGTAGTGAATTGGTAAAGGTAAAAGGAAAGCTAATGCCGGCAAGGCAGCCTTCAGAGCGAGTCAACAAAGGTCGATTTACAAGTCCAAAATATGAAGAGGAATTTGGGCTTCAAGCCACAGAAAGTGATCGTTTGCTGTCTGAACATTTTGCTCTTATTGGATCGCATTGGATCCAGGAACCAAAAACATGGGCAGATGCAATGGCTTCAGAGCATTCTGATAAGTGGAAAGAAGCTGCAGAAGCAGAGTATGCCTCACTCTTAGAGATGCAAACATGGGATCTTGTGGACCTACCAGCAGATCGGAAACCAATCGGAAGCAAGTGGGTTTTTCGTGTCAAGCATAAGAGTGATGGAACTGTTGATCGATTTAAAGCACGTTTTGTTGCGAAAGGTTATGCGCAGGCTTACGGGATTGATTATAAAGATACTTTTTCACCTGTAGTGAAGTTCACATCAATCAGAGCAATCCTTGCATTTGCTGTTCAAGAAGGACTTATTGTCCATCAAATGGATGTGGTTACGGCTTTTCTAAATGGAATTCTTGAGGAGGAAATTTACATCAAACAGCCAGAAGGTTTTGTTGCATCAGGAAGTGAAACAAAGGTATTGAAGTTGAGAAGATCAATTTATGGGTTGAAACAGTCACCAAGATGTTGGAACAAGGTTTTTTCTGACTATTTACTGAGCATTGGCCTAACGCAATCTGAAGCAGACCCATGTATTTATGTCAAACTTGAACCTCTTGTGATTCTAGCTGTTTACGTAGATGATTTGATTGTCATGACAAGGTCAGAGGATCAGATGATAAGAATAAAAGAAGATCTAAAGAGAGGTTTCAAAATGAAAGATATGGGAGAGTTGCACTATTGCCTGGGAATATCCATTGAGAAAGATCACAGAAGAGGAGGTGTGTATTTGCACCAGAAGCAATATATCAAGAACATGCTACAAAAGTTTGGATTACAGGATGCAAAAGAAGTTTCGATACCTTTTGATCATAATCAACGGCTGGTCAAGGATGATGGAATAAGCAAAAGTGTCGATAAAGCAGAGTACCAGTCGTTAGTGGGATCACTACTATATGCGGCTGTAGCTACAAGACCAGACATATCATATTCTGTTGGTGTGGTAGCAAGGTATTGTGCAAATCCCAACCAAAGTCACTTAACTGCTGCCAAACGTATATTGCGTTACCTCAAGGGAACAATGTCTTATGGACTTGTGTTCACTAATAGACAAGGAGCCAGGGAGAGTATTGGTAATCAAAGTTTGCCCATTGGATATTGCGATGCAGACTGGGCATCTGACAGTGACGACAGAAAATCTGTTTCTGGCAATCTGTTTGTTTATAGTGGAGCAGCTATTAGTTGGTTAAGTAAGAAGCAACACATTGTTGCTCTCTCCACTACTGAAGCAGAGTATGTTTCATTAAGCATAGCAACACAAGAAGCAGTGTGGCTTAGACGATTATTTAGAGATATTGGAGCCAACGTTTCAAGACCAATGTGTTTGAATGAGGACAATTTAGGTGCTTTAAACTTGGCAAAGAATTCTTCTTTTCATGCAAGAACCAAACACATTGATATTCGATTCCATTTTATTAGATCGATGGTTGACAACAAAGAAATCGAAATTAATTACTGCTCAACTAAAGAAATGATAGCAGATGTATTGACTAAAGGACTTGATCGAACATCATTTCAAAAATTTAGACAAGCAATGGGAACTAAAATACCTCATCTGAATTCTTAAAAGCGAGGGAGAGTGTTGAAGGACGCTTTTATAAGAATGCGCATGCGTCTTAGAAGTCCCATATGTTGTGTATACAGACATTGAGAATATAATCTTGAGTTTGCTATGTTGTGATTTAACCGTTGATTGCTGAGTGATTAATCTATACGCAAGAAGATTGTCTTTGCTGAGTTACTTTCTGTCGCTGCCGAAGAAATAACTTAACATAGCTAAGTGAAGCTAATTGAAGCCAACGAAGGTGACTTCATTCAGATATCTTTAGATATCCCTTTGGCATCCACCCTTAAACCTACCCACGTTGTAACCTATCTAGAAACAAACACAAGAGTTTGAATCTTTGCAGAAACTAATTATATCCTTAACTGCACTTGGTTTTCACAAGAAACAAAGCAGGAGCAAACTAGATGGAGGCTTTAATTTTGGGTGGCTTGTTTGTAAGAGTTTGTTGTAATAGCTTCTGGAATAAGAAGATAAATCAATTTTGTTGCTGGTGCATGACTATATGAAGACTTGAATACTAGTCGACCAGTGACTGTACTAAATCATATGCGGCATGACAGAGAAAAACTGGAAGTATTTTGACAGGAATAAATACATAATAGGGACAATGATACTTTCGTAACATGCGCATAAAATTAAACGTCTTTATGTGCTTCAAAATTTTGCAAAGTATCTTAGAATGGTAGCATTGTTCTAGTAATATTTCTTCATTGCTTGGAACCTTTTACTAGCAAGCTTCTTATCGATGGGACTCTTTTAAGATGAGATCGCTGTATTGAATGCCCTCCACCTTAACAAAAATCGTTATTTCGACTTGACGAGAGTTTGCTTCTATCCACGTTAATCCGTACATTGATACAACGTCGCTATGAGCAATCGGTTGGTTTCTGTGTCTTTTTGACATTCCGTGCTACTCGATAGGGCTTTGTACTTGGGGTGAGAAGAAGATTTTTCTTTTTAGAAAGCTCACACGAGGTTTTTGGATCACGATTAGGCCTAATTCTACTGGTCGATTCCAGCAGTGTTCATCGCGGAAAGACGAATGTAATTTGAATTGCACAAGAATGGATTCCATTTCCTAAAGGCCCATTTCCAGTCCATTCGCAGATCGCAAATCGCATGCGATCTATTGTTTTAAACTCCGCTGCGGACGTCCACTCACCGCATGCGAACGTTCGCAGTGCGATTTTCAACAAATCGCAATGTTTGAGTTTTTCCGGACGTTCGCATGCGAACAGAATTCCTGGATAGCAACGAATCAGCCAGAAACGAATATGGCGATGGCTGCGAAAGTTGAGTGGACTCCCGAAATAGTGGAATTGCTAATTGAAAGTGTTCGCTCGCAGAAAGTTGTTTGGGATAGTAGCTGCAATGGGGTTATAAGAGCAAAAATTAACTGGAATCTGCATGGGTCCAGATTGCAATTGACTGCGGTTTAGAGGGGAAAGCATCTCACGTAAAGGCAAAATGGCGTGACTTGAAAGACACATACAGAAAAAGTTGAAGATGCTGACCCCGAAATCTGGAGATGCTAGGGGTGCCAAAAAAGTTTGTTGGCAATGGATGGACAAAATGAGTTTTTTGAGAAAATTCTGTGTTGTGGAAACTCCAACAACCTCCAACTTCTTGACCGTAGATGACGGAGAAAGCAACCAGACAGGCGAACTGACAAACTCCCATGAAAATGATATTTCGTATCAGTAGCAATAGCAAAAGTTTTCTTCTACAACTGGCGACCATCTTGTTTTACAGAATTGTAGATTTTGGCTTCGTGCCAATATCCAGAATAGGCAGTTTGATTGGCTGAACTGACAATGAGGAATCGTGCGAACAACCTTGGACTGTGTATTGTATTCGTACGGGTTCGGAATTCACAGTTCAGAAATCGCTTGCGATTTGCGATTTGCGAATGAACTGGAAATGGGCCTTAACTTTGAATATCTCTTTAATGAAAATGCCCTTATAATTCCCTTTGTCTAATTCTGCATGGTAACATTGTATGGCTCCACCGATTTACTAGAATGAAATTACAAATCTCTTTGTTTGAACAAGTGTGGACCAATTCATTGTCGTTATGCTATACTTCATCTCCAAGAAGCTTGTGAAATGTGTTTAATCCAAGTTCTATGGACCTAATATGTGGTTCATTCTCCATTATAAACAAGCAGTCCATCTGCCTCGATGATATTCATTATCTTATCTTTCCTTCTCTGTAGAATGACGAAGATCTGTATCTTATTGTCTGACTATTCTGTCTCGTTCCTACTTGTCACGTCTTCATAAAGCAACCGTTGTATTTGAGACGTGTCATCTTTTTCTTAGGTCCTTTGCAACAGAGAGAGCGATGTTTGACCATGAAGATTCAGTGAAGCTTCAATCAGATGATTATAATGCCAATGAAGACGCGATCGAGTCATTGAAACTATCCGAGAAGGAACCAGAAGCAGCTCGTGCAAAGTTTCAACTGAAGAAGACCGTTGGTTTGATTGAAGGAATTTCCCTTATTGTGGGCATTATGATTGGATCGGGGATTTTTGCTTCTCCCCGCTCAGTTGCAAGAAATGCAAAATCAGTTGGAATGTCACTAGTTGTTTGGGGTGGTTGTGGCTTGATTTCAATATTCGGTGCACTCTCGTACCTGGAGTTAGGCCTTATGTTTCAAGGATCAGGTAAGGCAATCACTCTTAATTGAGGTACTGCGTATTTCTCTCCAGCCGTTGCATCCTGGGTACAGGCACGACCAGTCGATTTGACTTGACCAAACTTGACAATGCATTTTGGACAAGAGGCTGGTTCATCCACAAAGCTTCTGTTTAACGCTTTACCTCGTTTCCGCTGGGAAGGCTGGCTCGATTGTGCAATGTTGCCTGGAAATAAGCGAAACGTCACATGATAAGCGTTAAGGCCTTCAGCAGCCGCGTTCCTTATAATCAATCCCCATCTATCAAATGGAACTTTTGTTCACCAAAGTTGATGCAAAAAAAACACAATTTCGATGAAGCCTGTACAATTTTCCTAACACTAGCAAATAATATATTCGATATTCACTCATTCCGCCTGCACTGTCGAGGTCTTTTACCCAATTCTAGCTGGAAGGCACGGGTGGAGACATCTCTTCATAACAGGAAACGTTGGATGCTTTCTTAAAAAGTCATTAGAAGTTCGTGTCAAACTTTTTATAAAGATAATTGCATTGTGTGGGAGCGATTAAGCTCAGTCCTCTTCGTCTCTTCGACAGATGCTTCTTTCTAAGTAATCTACTTCCAGCGACTGGCATCTTCGTAGCTTTAAATCCCTGCAAATATGTGTGAAACTTTGAGTGTTGTTTGTCATCTTTGGGTCAAACAGACCGATCGGCCAATCATCAGGCAGACTCAAACAAAAATAGTACGTTCTGTTGGCTGTTCTATTAGTAGTTCGTGACTGACTATTGTTTACATAACAGTTCAAGATATGTCTTGCATAGGCCACCAGGACTTTTCCCCAAAATAACAGTCTAAAAACATAGAGTTTCAGATTTATAACGACACGGCTTCGCTGTTCTCTTACATAAAAGTATATTGCTATAGATGTACCATACTGAGGCATTTTGATGTAGGATGATCAGTTCCATTCCTCGCTTCACTTTCCGCCCATCTTTGCGCCATGTTATCATTCACTGTTAGGTCTACAGATAGGGGGGCGAAGGGGAACGCACATGAGGGTCCCTGGACCGTCCCCACAACATACATGTGTGCTAGTTCCAATGCCAACTGGTCCTCTTTATGCCTTTCATGTGCTTTCCCCCGTGTTTTGATTTCAAGATGAATGATGAATTGAGAAGATGAAGTTTCAATAAATTTAAGCCCACCAGACGTCTTTCTATTCATTCAATCAGGTGGCGAGAAACTGTACCTGACAAAGGCATTCGGTGAGCCATTTGGCTACGTATTCACGTTCGTGGCAGTGACTGTCCTGAAAACATCTTCCATTTCTGCTATCGCCTATGCCTGCGGCGAGTACACTGTGGAGGCGATTTATCCTGGTTGCGGCAGAAGTCCTGACAGCATCCTGGCGGTAAAGTTGATTGCAGCTTTTTCTGTCGGTTTGTACCCTTGTCTTTTTATTGCTACGGTGTAAGGTATGGGGTGGCTTCCAACTTATGGAACGTCTTGCCTTGTTCTTCCATCCATGAATCCTGCAACATGCCCTCTCTGAAACCCAAGATCGATAAACTTCATCTTATCTCCCTCTCCTCTTAGCTTTTTTATTGCTTCCTTTTCTTCTTTCTTTCATTGACGGCGCTTTGTATGACCTTCCCCCATCATAAATCACTAGAAAAAAAAAGATGCGGCGCTTCCTCTTTAAAATGACGGGCCACCCTAGGGGGGCAATGCAGATTGCTTCAATACTGCCTGTAATTACCTAATGGAATAAGCACTTATCCGACTGAGATAGGGGGGCTGCCCCCAAGAATCTGATGCCCATGAATGCAGAAGGGATTGGTGAAAATTTGCCTGAACAAAGGAGAGAAATGTGATTGAGAAGTAGTATCTGGTGAACACAAGCGTTTAATATGTGCAGCTCAGACCCAGAAGAAAGTCACGGTACAGCAGCAGTGTTGCGTGAAATGCATTGACGAATACCGTGTGTCCACGAAGGTCTACCCACACTTTTAGAGGACCATGACTTTCATGTCATCTGTCAATCGGATGGTTTGGATGGCTCTAGACAACTCGTTATCTTTTAAATACCTTTGCTAAAGATTCAAATTTATGGGTTGATCCAGGAATTTTCTGAAATTAGACACTTTTGAAGACAATTTCCATAAATTTGATCATCGTACGAACTGCCACAAAAAACAGTCTTGGGCGTGTCTCGGTACGACAACGATTAGGAAAGAAGTTTTCATGTCTATTGCATATGATTCGACTCAATCAATCCATGAAGTATTTACATTTTATAACATGCACCCCCGTGATAAATGAAATATGCGATCGTCTGATGCCCGCCTTCTCCTTCTGCTTTTCAATACTCAAGTGAATATCTTTTTATTTATCTACAGCGTGGTAAAGTTATGTAAATTGATTATGCTAATATATGCTAATTATGTTACGACACATAGCCAGGTACACCTGATATCACTTGCGTGTGGCAGATTTGCGGAAGATGGCTCCCTTGTATGCGCTATTTTAAAAATCTACTGTCTTGTTCTTTGCTTTGATGAAATAGAGGCATCCAAAATGCTCTTTAGACAAGGGTAACTGCATTTCGCTTGTCGCTATGTATTTCAAAATTCTGGCTGGGAACAGACAAGATTGAAATGTCCCCATATATTTGGGGAAATAGGCTAGAATAGAAGCTGACTTTGCCTGTTATAATAGCTTCCCATCTGGTTAATCATTTATCAAATCTAATGTGACATTGGTGATGTCGAAACGTGATGTTTCTAATGACAGCGAATAACCTATAGAATGTGTCTTTCAGAGAATTTTCTCAGCTTTGAAAGATAACTTTTCCCTGCCATAATGCATTTAAAAGCTAGCCTGACAGTTTCGATTTCCTTAGTTTTCAAAAGTGTATGAAAGAATGAATAAATGAATGAATGAATGAGTAGATGGATGAATTGGGAGTGAGTCAATGAGTACGTGAATAAACTGATGCCACTGAATCAATTAGAAATAGCTAATGAAACTTATAGACGTCCAGAAGTGGGATTCCAGTTACCAGATTCAGATTAAACGAATTAAAAACGCACTGCACGTTTTATATCTACTTTGTTGCTCTTTTTTGAAGAATACTAAAAGCATTCACACTCATTAATCAAAGCACGCTTCCTGCTACTCTCATTCCCAGTCCTAATGATAGCAGCAGCAAAACTTCTCAACTTCTGCACTTGCATGTGAATGGAGGCTAGATCAATAATGCCATCGGTGAGCGAGTTGTTCATTTCCTTGATCAGAAAATTGGCATTCATTGGCCAGTTAATCGATGCTTGAATGAGCGAATGTGTGAAAGCTTGCCGATCTAGTTGATTTTGTCAAGAGATGTGTATAAATAGCCATTATTGCAGCAATGTTCAACTCATTCACACCCTTTCCAAGTTTCACTGTCTACTTCACGAACTCTATCTCACAAATCATCCTTCATCCCAAGAACATGCAAGTTGTGGAACCTCTTGCCTTCTTCTTGCTTTCCTGAATCTTACAACCTGCTATCTTTCAAATCTAAGATAAATAAACTTGATCTGATCCCTCTCTCCTCTTAGCTTTTCGCTTTCTTCTTTCTTCCGTTGTTGGGGCTTTGTATAGGCCACCATAGCCTTTTCTCAACATAACCCACTAAAAAAATGTAATTCAGTTTGACTTCTGTCCTAAGTCATAGAAGCTTTTCAGACATATATTTACTTGTGTGACGTACTCAAGCATCTCGAGCGACACTTTCTATATTACTCAGATGCATCCTTGCTTGGACACCTCATTAACAGACAACTCAATCCAGTTCTTGCCCGCAATAACGCTATTTTGCATCCACTCCGTTTCAATTCACACATATAACGTAACAGAAATTCCATGTTTGGGGAGTTTCTGAATTAACTAACGTTCATCATTAGTATTGGTTCATCTTATGGTCGAAACCACAATAACAACAATTGTTGAACGTGAGTGAAGCCATAGACAAAGTAGGGCCTCCAAAATTTTTAGCAATTTTATTCATCTGAGTTCAACTAATAACTTATAATGTACCTCGACCTTAAAAAAAATTGATGTTGTTTTTTGCTCATTTTCCCATAATTCATGTTTTCTAAATTCAAAATGTAGAATCTGAACAAACATTTGCTTATTGATTTTGGCTGTCTATTTATCGACGAGTGGAGCTGATTTTAGTTAACGATAAAGCAACGTTTACACTAACAGAGACCCAAAGGAATCCTTGCGAAAATGCGCACGTACCGACAAGTTTCTCATTTACGCTGGAGCGACAGCATTTGCACCCATATCAGTTTGAAATCGGGGGCTGTTGTCGGGTTGCTTTCCAATGCGTGCTCATTTGGATTCGTCCCCGCTAGGGTCTAGTGCCGATTCCAACGACATTGGCTACGTATCCATACTCATCTGGATCGTTTAATCAGGGCCTAAGATGAGGAAACTTCCTGGTGGCAGTTGAATGTGGACAGAGTTGCAATTCAAATATTGCCAACAGACCAAGGTGATTTCATATTCACTTTGCCCCAGGGCGTTGAGTCCTCTCCGCGGCCCTTTGAACTTGCAACATTGCCAAACGGCTGGCAACAATCTACCAAAAAAGGTCAGGCATCATGTTAAATCAAATCTAAGTGGGCCTTGCACCTTTATAAGCTTTACTTGTCGTATTACGTAAACGTAGTCGTTTTTCATTCATCCCAAGAACATGCAACTTATGGAGCGTCTTGCCTTCTTCTTGCTTTCCTGAGTCCTACAACTTGCCATCTTTCAAATCTAAGATAAATAAACTTGATCTTATCTCTCTATCCTCTTAGCTGCTCGCTTTCTTCTTTCCTCCTATGTTGGGGCTTTGTATAGGCCACCATAGCCTTTCCTCAACATAACCCACTAAAAAAAACGATTGTCCTAGCCATTGAGAACACTACACAAACTAACCCGGGTTCGCCCCAGGTTAGTTTGAACCCAGGCTAGATTTAGCAGTGTGGACACAACAAACCTGGGTTCGCCCCAGCTTAAACTAACCCATCTTCAGAAATGGTTTCGACTCAGGGCGAACCCAGGTTAGCTGTGCAAAACTCTAGTGTCCACACAAACCTGGGGCGAACCCAGGCCAGCTTTTGTAACGCATTCGCTCATTGGCAAATTTTCTAAACGCCAAAATGGGTTGAATTGACGCTTTACATCCAGGGATGGCAACTCTGTTAGAAACGCATTGTCCCTAAGTCTCACTTGCTCTCCCACTTGACAATGCAGAAACCTCCACGTTTGTGTCCCTGGATATCGACCGCTAAACGTGATCTCGACTCATTTCTGTCAGCTCCGTCACCGATTCTGCACCCCCTTCCCCTCAAAGCACATTTGAGGGAAAGACTTGTATCCCTCGACCGAGCAGAAAATATCGGTCATTTACCCGCGGTCAGTTTTTTAAAGCTAGGCCTTACTTCCTTAGGAAAACACCGTCTGCACTTGTACCATTGCAGCACGAAGACATTTACACTGCAAGTCATGTGAACGCTGTGTTATTGTGAGATGCAATTTCACGTGCTCAAGTGTTATTGCAGCCAATTAAAAGCAACGGTCTGTGACATAAAGGAGTGTAAGGACACACACACTTGCTATCATGGGCCTTTTACGTGATCGCTGATGCACTGCTCTTTTGCTGCTCTTGCTAGGCTAAGATATGTTGGAGGGGGGGGGGGGGGGTGGGCTTTGGTACGGCATTTTTATCAAAAAATATCCTGGGATTAATTTTTTGGAAATTTGCCCTCCCATTCTGACCTGCGGTCTGCAGTATATCAAAGAACATTCCTTTGTTATCACGTGCCACCACAAGTCACGTGAATTGTCAGAATTAAAATGGAGGCTGTTGTGTAGGGATGGAGCTCACCTGTTGCATGTTAAGACTCAGTTAAAGATAAGAAAATGGATGGTCGTGTCGAGCTTCATTCACTGCTTGCTAATGAACAGGGCTTAGATTGTATACCGGAGCAGGAAGAGGATGAAGAGGCAGTTACATACGAAGAAAACGATAGGAATGGCGAACTTGCACCCGGCCTAATTACTAGTAGGCCTAGTAGTGGCAGTAGGCGAGGTAGCAAAAAGCTTAAATTGAAAAAGGAAGTTGGACTTTTTGGAAGTATATCTTTTGTTGTGGGAGTAATGATAGGCGCTGGTATCTACTCGTCGCATCGTAGTATTTACAAGAAAGCAGGCTCTGTTGGAATGACATTGTTGGTCTGGGCGGGTGCAGGAGTAATCGCAATGTTGAGCTCGCTCTGTTACGCTGAGTTGGGAACAACAATCACAAAGTCTGGAGGCGAAAGAACCTACCTATCAAAAACATTTGGTGGCTTAGCGGGATTCTTGTACAGTTGGACTGCTACCCTTATACTAAAGCCGTGTGGTCTAGCTGCTGTCGCAGTTTCATTTGGAGAATATGCTGCGGAACCTTTCTTCCAAGAGTGTGGATTGAAATATCCTGGCTTGCAACCCCTTGTCAAGACGCTTGCTGCAATTGCCATAGGTTTGTTCCAACCTTATCCAATACAGCTTCCCTCTGTAGTCAGAAATGTGAATTCCTAGGCAGCTTCATCACAAGTCGATTGTTCAATGTTTTACTTTCATTCATTAATAGGGTGTCATTCATTCTCACCACAACATTGGTTGTAGTAGCCTTTATGTCGTAAAATCGAAGTTCCATTGTGGCTTTCATCATCCTTTATGGTCTTTATACTGTTACAGTGCATCACCTTATCAATAATCACTCCAATACAAAACTAGGCTAAGCAAATTGAGGTTGGTTCTTTCCTTTAAACTGCACATAGGGCATTGAAAGAAATTCTCCACCTGAAGGTCTCTATCTATAGCCATCACTTTTTCTGTTTGAATGTGGGAAAATGCTGTTTGAGATTGAAAACATTTATTGGACTCGAGAGACTGGCAGAAGGTGACATTTCTCTACTTCAAAGTTAGTGAAGGTCTTGTGGGAAAATTAATACAAGGCGATAAAATCACATAGGTTAGAAAATTTAGAGAATTATGATCAAATGCCTTTTATTTGGTTGGAAGATCAGCATCTTTGATTGAATGCTTGTGTGATACGTAGGTGCCAAGATGCTTCTGCCTTGGTGTATGGTTAGTATGGCAAGGAAAGAGATTGACCACCCTAGCAGTGTTTTTTGGTTTTATGCACACTTTTGGTTGGCATACTGGACAGAGGTGTAGTTCCTTCCGAGGTGTTGGTGCTAGGCTATCCTTCTAGCCTCTAGCGTCAATGTGAAAGTGAGATGTTTTGGCATGCTTTTGCTGGTTCTAGTGCTAAACTTGTATTCATTAATTAGTGATTTTATCTGATGAGATTTTTGATACTTAGGGAACTTTACAGTTAGTGCTGGTCTTCAAGAGATCCCTCATCTACCATACAATGCATGTTGATATAAATTTAAGAAGAGCTGCTGCCTAATTACACTAAATCTTTGGATGGTTGATTAATCTGGATATTTGTCTAATTTGTTAAACTTACCCTGCTTGAACCTGAATTCTACAGGTAATGACTTGATTATATAAAATAAGTTATCTTCATGTCACTCTATACAAGAATTGAAGGCAAAAATGCTCTGTGTTGTCTCTATAACATAAAGATTATATATATCTGGTACTGGTTTGTGCACCATCTGATGTAAAAATTGTCCACACGATATCCATCTGTGAAGGGGTGCAATCGGTCAATGTTGTTTGTAACCAGTGTTGTAAGCACAAAAGTGATGAACAATGAACAGATTGATGATTTATGTTCTCATAGTCTAGAAGACTGCAGAAGGTCAAATCATTCAGTTAAGCTGCTCAAGAACAGCTTGAAAAGTAGAGTCAGTTTCCTAGTGCTGTTCATCGTGCTGGCATCCTCATCAAAGGCTTTTAAAACGTCTTCTCAGAGGGATACCTATCTCTATATGCACTTCTATCTAATTTCCAGTTTATTTGAGCTTAAGGTTCAACCTCCTATGATAATAGCATAAAAAGACTTAAAAATGCCGCAAAGCTACAGTACTAGAAAAAATATAGCTGATATTTACAAAAATTAAGTATGTAACAAAAATTTCACAAACATAGACTCCATCATTAGGGACTTTCTCTGTAGTAGGACCTATCAAGGAGAGACACCCCCTGTCATTTTTTTAGTAAGTTATGTTGGGAAGGGTACTAGTGGCATATACAAAGTCCCAACAGAGGAGAAGGAGAGTAGATTAACTTTTATGATTTTAGATTTAAATTAGATGAGTTGCAAGATTCAGGAAAGGAATGTAGGAATGTTGTCTTAGTCTAAAATCTGGCTGCTCGTTTCAACTTCCATGGATAGTTGTTGCCTTTGATCTTATGTAACGTGCAGAGAACACGGATTCATAGAGAGGATGAATGGCGCTCTTGTCTGACTGATTATCTTGATAGTGATTAAGTGTGTTTATAAAGTCATAGCAATAAGCTCTAATTCGCCACTATGAAGAAAGAGAAGGAAAGGCTAGCTCTGCTGACTAAAGTAGATACATCGGTAGAGCGTTGCTGCGAAGAATAGCAGGAAATTACGTAAGAATGAAGGCATGGAAATGCGTAGGTAGAGAAAAATTGGCAATCGCGACAGAAAATATGAATGCGGGTGAGAAGGCTGAGGTCGCAACTGGAAGAAGAAGTCAGATGTAAAGTGTGCCATCGCTTTGATGTGGCAAATGAAAATCTCTTAGTTTACCAATCAAGGGATACCAATAAAACCAGTCACGTTCACCCCAATTGTACCAAAGAAAAATTGAACCCAGAAATAAATGTGTTTGTCCATGTAGAATACAAGATTATTACTGGACTCGATTAACCGACCAATTCACCTTTTCGAACATATTCGTAACACTTTGTTTCTTATGTTTTTTAAGTGGATTATGTTGAGAAAAGGCTATAGTGGCCTATACAAAGTCCCAACAAAGGAATAAAGAAGAAAGCGAAAAGCTAAGAGGAGAGAGGGATCAGATCAAGTTTATTTATCTTAGATTGGAAAGATGACAGGTTGTAAGATTCAGGAAAGCAAGAAGAAGGCAAGAGGTTCCACAACTTGCATGTTCTTGGGATGAATGATGATTTGTGAGATAGAGTTCGTGAAGTAGACAGTGAAACTTGGAACGGGTGTGAATGAGTTGAAGATGCCTTGCGAAGTACCCGATAGCTATACTACTAAACTAAACCTAAGCCATTTGATATCGTATGGCGCCCAGCATTCCCTCTTCTTTAAGAGCCTCACGTGATTGATTCTGTGTGAAAGGTTGCCCAACAATCATTCCTGAAAGTTTTGTTGTCGGTAGAAGATATCATGTTCCGTAGAACAATTAGTAAGCTTTTGTGCTCGTACAGAGTGGTTTGTAACCCGTTTTTCTCTTGCGCAATGAGTTGAGTCAGCGCCTGCCTACACTAAACAAATGCGAAAGGTTATTATCAGCGTAAGGTACTCTACTCTGTGGAATTAGTGTTTCTGGTTTGACGCAATGTTGTAAGTGGATCAGTTTTAAACTCGACACCGTGCTCCCATTTGCATGCTTTGTAAAAGGAAACACCACCGAATCAATAGTACGGGGAACTACTTTATTTGAACGATTCTGTTAATGAAATTCTAGCTGTTCAGAGTGGGAAATTGAATCAAGAGTGTCCCGATTTGTTTGTAAGCTAAATGTTTTGAGGCATTAATGAATATTTTGATTGATTCGTTGATTGGTCGATCAACTGAGGCATTGATCAGCTAGGAGAGCTTTGTTGAGGTCTGTGCTTCCCTCCCGGCAGTCATTAAAAGCGACTCTCGTCAGAAGGAGATTTGAAAAATACTGCGAACTTAACGAAATCATTTCCGTTAAAGAAACTTGAATGTTTAATGTTCTCGTTTCTTGGCCTCTATGCTCTGTGTATATACCGACGAGGTGTAAAAACAAGGACAACGCAAGGTCTTATCTCAATCATAACGAAATCACAACTCCTTAAGTTACAGGGTTACAAAGTATATATAAATGGAATAAGTATCAATCCCAATGTTACATGAATTAACATAATTAATGCATAAACATTATGCCTCTCCTTTTCTTTCGAATTTTAAAATCAATTTATTTTCTTTTTCGAGGGTCCTTCTGCCAACAGAATGTGATATGTACATTTTCTATTTTTTTCGTTAATATATATACAAGTTAATGATCATTGTTATTTTGACCATAGCGTTCAACTCTTCTCTGATTTCACTGAGGATGTCTTCTCTCGTTGAAGACTGGCTCTTCATGCTGGTTGTTATAACCATCAGTAATTTCGTTGTCTGGTTCAATATCCGTTATGTTAAAATCAGCTTTTCGGAAAAACGAAAGGTTACTGGTGATTCTATGTCCTTTTGAGTTTTCAGCAGTTATCGTAGTTCCTTTTTTTACAATAACAGAGTATGTATCTGGATTGAATTAATGCATGAACATTATAGAAACCACTTATTTCACTGCGCAATAATATATAAAGCATTTTTCTACAGTCAAATAGAGCGTTGACGATTTTTGTTGATCCCGAAGCGCCTTTCGGTATTTGTATTATGAACTAGCGTCCCTGGTGCTAATAGCCGCATTTTATTAGCTGTTTAACGTTAAGGAGCGATGCCCTTAACCTCCATGAACACTGTGTTTCAAAGCACAGGCTAGTCGTAATTCAATTTGCACGATTCACGCAATGATTGCTATCAGTTTACGCAAAGTCTGTGTTGTGTTGTAAGACAAGAGGAAGGTGTCATCCTCTGTTTGACTTTACCACAGGTGTTGGATAACAGCGCTCAAGACTACGTGACCTCTTCTGAAATCTTCTTTAAAGTTGCCTGTTACTTTTCAGGTGTAGCCTTTATGTGTTCTGGATTGCATGCATGTTAGGTGTCAGAATTTTCAATTGTTCCAAAGCATTCCAAATTCTCATGGCCATGCTTTTCCCTCGAGATATGCCGATCAATTAGCAAGATAAGCATTAATTGTTCAAGCCTTCAAAAAATTGTAGAAGATCGTCTGTGGTTCTTGACACGTGCACATACACCGCGGCAGTCGTCATGCAGTAGCAAGAAGCGCACACTCAAGGATATACGTCTTTCTTGTTGATTGTGTTGGGGAAGGCTCCTATTTCAAAGCCCCAACAAAGGACGAAAGCAAGAGGCTGAGAGCAAAGGGGGGATAAGATCAAGTTTATCGAGTCTAGATCTGACGGAAGACGATTTGTAGGATTCTGAGAAGGGAGATCAGAGTAAGATGGTCCATCGATGGCAGGTTCCTGGAACGAATGACGATTTATGGGATGGAGTACATGTTTATACTTGAGCGAACATATTGTTTGCAAAAGAAATATGTTATGAGCGTAGGAAGAACTTAGGCAACCTCACTTATCTTCTCTTCGTGATTCCACTCTGTGAATACGCAACAACTCTGATTTGCGGTAACGCACTTGTCTCGGCCTCACCAAGTCGTCATCAGAACCATTACCAGCAAAAGGCCTTCTTTGCTATCAAAATTTTTCGGGATTCTGTGTGCGACAGTGCGACATCAAATCCATATCCTCTATGTTTAAGCTGCTCGCACAAGATCCCTTGTCATAGAAGTATTGTTTTAATGAGCTGCTTGTATCAATCTTGAGCTACGCGTTGGTTTAGGGTTTTATCGCGTCGCTAACGTTGCGAAAGATGTGACTTGGCTTGACTAACTCGTAAGGGAAGAAAGGACATGTGTGCTTTTTGAAGGGTATGATGGTTTTACAAGCCACGCCAAAGAGCTATTGGTGGGACGATTCAAACCAGTCGTTAACGTAATAACCGTCAACTCAGGTCAGGATTCTGTGGTAGCGTGAAGTCATTCGATGCTAATTTGTCATAGGCAGGAAAACATTCCTACTTGAGTTTCTCTTCTCCTCGGGTTCACCTTTCCACATGTCGGCTGCAGTGGCAGACGGGTCTTGGCGTTGTCAATTGTCTGGGTCATGATTTTTACTGCGTATTTGCTATTCAAGCCTTGTTTCAAGAACATAGTCTGACATTCTGTGTTTTCAGTCTCACCTCAGTTAGGCCAGGCGCTATCGAAGTCTTGTGAATTTCTGTAAACCCATAAATGGCAATCAAGGTCAAGTGGAAAAGGACATCCCTGCTTGTACGGCACTGCCTTTGAAGCAGCCGTTGTATCCCTATCATTTCTTGTGCTCTTCAGGTCGTTTTGACTATTAAAATTTTGCAATTTGATTTGTTGTGACCCTTCAAGTAGAGCTCGAACTCGCAATGTCGACGGGAGCTTATCATCTGCCATTATCACAGTTTTCAGCCCATGTGAGTCAACCGCTAGGCAAGCGCCTCAGCATAACTCGTTACTCGCTTTTGTGGCCATAAACCTTGCATGTTAGCTAAGCAGCTTGAACAGGGAAATGCTCTTTAATCAACGAGTTCCTTTTGGATGCCACGTCTTCCCAGACTGGGAAGTGTCACACGCCCCAGGTGTGGCACATTTTAAGGCATGCACCTTTCACTTTTTGCGATCTGTAACAGATAATGTTCTGCCTCTAGACGTTATGGTGTAGGAGTCGTTTGGGAGAGGCTATCTGTTTCGTGGACTATTAGGGGATTTTACCAGCTGTGAGGACATTTCCTCGTGTCTTGTCTCCAGTTCGGTCCATTCAAAGTTAAGCATAGGGACAATGGCGCTATCAACATCAATGCAAAGCAAAGGAAGGACTTAAAACAAGGAAATTTTCTTACGCATATCCTAGCAACAGTTTTAGTCATAAGATTTTGCGGTTTGTGTTGCATTGGTAAAAATTGTGAGTGACAGCAAGCTTTGCCTGCTTTTATCCCGCACATTTTACTCTGGGGCGGCAACGTTGAAAGTGCCCTCCCTAACATATTGGATTTCAAATGTTAGCAGGTAGATTAAATTCTCATTGAGGTCTTCTTTGTATCACTAATCCCATGCCTATTTAACCAGTGCTGTGTTGGCTGTGGTGCTTTGTACCGGCAATTATGAATGGGGACAGGATTGCGCGGCTCTCTGTCGCTTATCCCGTCAACCATCCGTAGCTATGAAGTCCTTAATACCTATTTGCCTTCCTTCTGTTGAAATTTGAGAATTTCTTTGGAAGCATCCGTTCAGAATGTCGTGTGAGAAGCCCATTACTGTGAGTAAGGTTTTCGTCAACGTGCATCGATTTTCATAGATCAGGTTTGCTCAGATGTTTATCATGCTTCAAGTGAATTTCTCGTGATGTTCAGCACAACGTGGTCAAATTCGACTGATCGGACTTCATTTCGTAGCATCTAACTTGCAAACACTCTGACAAGTTAATGCTTGAGAAGGAATGAGCTGAAAAGTGAGGACTAGATGGCAGCGCATAGCGTCTGTGCGTATCCGCATGCAGTTGCATTTCTGGAAGGATTTGCTCGAATGCGAAGGAAAGCGAAGGCTCTCTCTGGTTTTTGCTTGCGGCACTTGATCCCATTTGCACGCGCAGTTCGTGGAGAAAACGCCATGATTTTGATTTTGCCGACTTTGGGCATTCTTAGCCATGGAAAACCATGCCTGAATGTATCAGTAAATTATTAGGTCAACATGTGTTCGCGGCATTCTTCCGCTCTCTTGCGGTATCGCTTGCTAGGCTCCTTGTACATGGCATCAGATTTCGATGCCAGTGGCTATGCTACTCGCGGCCTTTAACCGATCTTATCCCCGCCGTCTTGACCCGTCAGTTTTTGTGTGCGATCCAGAGATGTGTGACTTTGGAAAGTTGAATAGCTTTCGATTACTCTAATGAGATATTTGTAAAATTGTCCATCAATTGTTTGCTTGCTGCATGGGGGGTAAATTACAGTGGTAAGCTGACTAAAATTCCAATTGAGATCTTTATTGCTCACTCTCGCTCAAGGCTGCGCTTACTCCGTACCAGATCACTTTTTGATCCGATACAAAAGTGTTACGGATCAGCTGTGCGTTTACACTAGATAAAGTGATCCGGTACAACTTTGTACCTGCTATCAGGTACAGTTTTTTACCTGCTAGGAAAGAGGAACAGTTGTGTACCTGCACTGCTCCGAAACTGTACCGTTACAGTGTAAACGCGAAGGAAAAGGAACACTTTGTATTGGATCAAAAGTGATCGGGTACAGTGTGAACGCAGCCTAAGTATCTCGTGCCGTGTCTTCTGTTTTGGCAATTAATCAAACCCCTTGTGCTCACCACTCACCACTCACCACTCGGCCCCTTCAAAGCCTTGCTCGTGTTTCTTCGATGAATGAAAATCAGTGTAAATCTCGATTGGGATTTGATTCAAGAAAAGAGTAACACGTTGACATTTAACTAATGATGAATTTTCAATGGGTTTTGTTTGAAGAATGACTCGCTTTGGTTTCGATTTGAAAACGAGAACATTTAACTTCGAGCATCAAATGTAGTTCATCCAAGGTTTCCACCGGCAAGGGAATTAAGTTCAAAGTCGGAGTTTCAGATCATTTATTTAGAGCTGATGCCACTTGGCAGCAAACAACGGAGGCACGATGAGGGATTTAGAAAATGCATTCCCCTAACTCTCGTAATGACCAAAGTCATTATATTGTTATATTCAACTCATGACTAACGTTTTCATTTGTCCAAACCCGACTGGCAAATGTCCAAATTAATTAGATTAATGACGCGTACTATGTCTTTGCGTTAAGGTCGTTCTTCCAAATGCGTTTGATATACCTATTGAGAGACCAACTTTTGTCAATACGCATCTACATGGGCACTTAATGTAAGGGGCGATTGAGCAGCGTTCGTTTTAAAGCCGTATTCAGGATAGTCTTTCTTGCCAAGGTGCGTTGCCTCGTAGTTGAAAAACTTCTTCCTGGACCCTCCGCAACCCAAGCCATTTTCCCACATCCTCGTTTCAAAAAGCCTTTAGGATCTAGCTATTTTGTAACTATTTGCTAACTCGAAAACTTGTTCGTCAAAGTTGGAGAAACAGCAACGTCTTTGGTTGGATGACATAACAATGGCTGGTGAATATGGCTCAACTCTGGCCAATCAAGTGCCGGATGGAGTTGAAATGGTGGGGATAGCATTACAATTTCCAATTCTATTTGGAAGCTGTTTCCGTTTATTTTCAAATACAAAGGGTGTCACGGTGAAGGGTTGAATTGATCATCTGTTTGAAGGTGAAGAAAGTGAAGTGTGCTCTGAATTGCAAGGCATTCTCGATGTTCACCGTTACTGTGTCGGGAGGCAGAGCCGAGGGTTTAAGAACAGGGATGTGTTCTATAAGGGAGTTTCCTGTTGCATCCTCACACTGATTTCGTTGTGACCTACGAGAGATTTGAGCCCGTGACCCCTGCGGCATTTGTTGTCACATGTAAGCCAGTATAGTATTGCGTCACCATTGCCATAAAATTCCTTTGACCCCCATCTGCCTCTCGTCATGCGGTTTAAGGTTAGCGGCTCTGAAAGCCTCAACCGATGTTCCCGTGTGCACTGATTACAAAGGCAGTCTTCTATTTTGTCGCTGACGGGCAAGGAGTGCATGCCGAGCGGTAGACTGATTTGACTTCTTTGCTGGAACGCGTTTGCCCACAGGTAATTTGGTAAGTCGTCGCAATGCCGACTTTCTCGTTCCAAGACCCACCAGAGGCGAAGAGCACAGTAGATTTAATTTCAACGAGCACTCTCTCGCTGCAGAGCCAGAGTCAACAGCCAGGATGTATCCCTGCTCTTACGAAGCGGTTCGAGGCGACTACGAAAAAAACTGTCGGTCTGCTCGGAGGAATCTCTTTAATGGTTGGCACGATGATTGGCTCTGGGATATTTGTTTCGGCCTCGACAGTTGCAAGACTATCTGGCTCAGTTGGAATGTATCTGGTGACGTGGGCTGGTACTGGTGTAATCGCCACACTTGGGGCTCTCTCCTACGCTGAGCTCGGAACAATGATACAAAGTTCAGGTGGAGAGTATGCCTATTTGGGTGCTGCATTTGGGCCAATAATTTCTTTCATGTTTTCCTGGGTGTCTATCCTCATCTTGAAGCCGTCTTCCATCTCTGCAATTTCCCTAGCATGTGGTAACTACATCACCGAACCGTTTTACCCGACACTGCAAGCGTGTGCGCCGGAGCTAATCACTAAGGAGCAGCTTGCGAAATTGCTTGCGGCCTTTGTACTTGGTGAGTTGCAGTTTGTTTATTGACATAAATCACTATTGCAGCTAATTCGTATCACAGGAAAACCTCGTTGGCCGTCTTTCTTCCGTTTTTCGCAAAGGCGTGTCTTTTCTTTCCCATTCATTTTGCCTATGTTATGCGTCATACTTATCTCAAACCCCGCAGTTCAAGGGTGCAGTATTTGAATAAGACGTGTGTTGCTATTGAAACATCTCTGTCTACACCGTTAGTAGTTCCCTGTAGCGTTTCTCCACGAGTTACAGTGGATGGCATTCTTTTAGCGTTGACAATGGTATTGCTTCACAATCTCTATGCGGAGTCGGTTTACTACTGTTTGCAGTTTCATTACAGCGTATGCAATCCCCTTGCAAGACTAGTAGGAGCAGTTAGACCGTTAAACGCCGCGCTTCCGTTTTAAGCGCTCTGCGGCGCTAAATAAGTTTGAAGCAAGATGAATTGAAGGTAACTTTTCCGCGTATTTCAAGCATGGATTCTCTACGAAATTTTTAAGGAAAGAGGAATCAGCGTCCTTCAACTAGGGAAGTCTAAATTCGCTTGAAACATAAATCTTTAAAACCCAAAGCAATCACAATCGTAGTTTCATGAAACAAATCGTCTTTCTGAAAGATATACTTTACCATCTTCGTAGTTGCAAGAATATATTTGCACCGAAACTATAGGGTATGGTTTTGAAAGCGCCCGTTTTCTTGGATCTAGGATACGGCATGAAATGCCATCTTTCATGAAAGAGTCCCGGACACTCGATACTACAAAGAAACTATTAAAAACTATAATTTTGGTTGTAAATGTAGAAAATGTCAATTGTATGTAGGCAATTTGGGTTTTTATAGTGTATGATTTGGTCATAGTGGCATTTATTTGAGTACTGATTGGCTTAAATTAGCTTAGATTAGCACTATAGCTAGAAAAATAGCCAGCTGAAAACAAAGCAAGTACTATTGTTATTATTATTATCATTAGCTTCGTTTCCATTAGACAGCTTCGATTAACCGCAGTCTCAAAATCACTCAGGGTTGTTTCAAATTCCGCGTATATCATATTTCATCACAAGTCTATAATTTAAACTGATATCCTCCTATTCGCGGAGCAAGGGTCATTCGGATCGAGGTTGAGTTTCCAATGTTCGACGTGCGGGAGAAGAAGCTGTCGCTTGTATTCCCAATGGACTCTTCTGTCCAAAGCTCGTCGGAAGTCTTCCGGTTAAGAATGATAGTGTGGAATCGAGGCCATCCCTTGCAGTAGTGATCATGATAGTTTATGATAATTTATGATAATTTATTATGATTTTGTAGATTCGATGACTTCCTTTACTTGGGTATCGAAAATCTACAGTGTTCCACCTCATTAATCAAATGCAGTGTGTAAGTGACCTGTATAGATAAAGTTTCATCTTACAAAAGATGAATATAATATAATGGAAAGACGAAGTTGTAACAAGAACAATAATGATGATTATTATTACTTTATTAAAGTGCCTAATACACTTAGCAGTTGGGATACGAACGTTTGTTCGAGTGTTTAGGACATGTGACAAGATACGCGAGAGTAGACGACCCCATATTCTGTGTCACTGTTTGTTGCTGCACGAGGTCTGAACCCAGGTTGTCATGTAGCTGGTCTTGCAGTTTTAATCCTTGGAGAAATAAGCCGCAAGTGGGCGATTTTCACACTCCGTGTCAGGATGTTCAGTGTCAGAAAACACGTCTGACAAAAACCTGGCAACAAACTCGCTACTCTAACGACTTGAATGGGCAAAACAAAACACTGGGGTGCACGTTAACAATACACTCGAAGTGGTCAAGGAGCTTTCTGATATCGTGATGCTTGAGTGTGGAACCACTTAGATTCGGAAGTCAAACAGGCATCATCTTTCAAAGCATTTAAAGATCCTATAAAGTAATTTATTTTGCTATTTCTTTATCATTCATTCATTCATTCTTGTAATTATCTAGGGTTTACATTATACAACTTATTCTGTCTCGGATTTTATGCGTGGCCTCTTGAAAAGCGGTCTTTCTTGACCGATGAGGCAACCATGAGTAAACAATTTGAAATCAAATGAATGAATCTAGGAATAAAACTCAAACAGAAATCGGGGGTTTTTTGTCTTATGTCAGATTCCTAGATCATCAACGGCCAGCTTTTGACTTCTTTTCTGATGTATCCAGGAGTATATGCATGATCATGGGTTTTCTTTTCGGAGTAGAAGCAAGACTCCTTCGTCGCGCTAATGCTGCGAGGCCAAGAGATGAGGGCAAATGTGGAGCTTTTCGCATCGTCATATCTAGTACGGTGCGGTAAATCAACCAATGGTACGCTAGTAGTGAATTGAGTTACCAATACTTGCCGAAACTTGCTTTTTGTGAATGGCATAGTCAACGTCCTATCCCAGCAGGCAGTGAGCTGGTAGTGAGCACTGTAGAGCTTCGTCCAACGATTGACTGGCGAGATTCCTCTCATTGCTGGTAGAATTATAGGCCTTATTGTTGTTTTCTCGGCGCAAACTGTAGCCAAAAATGCAGGCTTGGTTAGCGTGATTTTTTGTCATGGACTGGCACAGAAATTTCTCCGCTGTTAGAGTCACTGGGCTGTGTTGAGCTTGGCACCGCTATCACCGGATCAGATTTGATCAGCTATCAAAGGTTTATACCGGGAGTACTCTTATTCAACGAGTCGCTTGTGGTCAATCATTTGGCGTCGTTTTTTCGTCGTTATTTATTGTCGTCACGAGGCTCCCGTTTGCATGAGCAGTGTACCTGCTTTCATGGACCATGTCATGAATGCGATCAATAATTGCCAAGATGTCTAGTTTTCAGATCCATTATTATTATTATTATTCATCAACTGTCACAAATACTCGCGCAGCAGTTTCGTTGGCACAATTATGTTGTAACTTTTCAAAAATCCCACTGATTACCTTGTCCTGTTTGCTTGTATTTCCTTTGTTGATATTATCTTTGTGTGGAGATAGTGATCTTATCTAGCGATTTCGACTCCTTTGAAAATGCTTTGATTTCGATGCTTGGTATTTTCGAGGTATTCATTTGATAGACGTACCGTTTTTTACTTGCGGCAAACTAGACTTGCTAGTGTGTTTATTTTCAGTGTCACATGATTGATTCAGAGCTTTCTTACGTGACATCATCTGCGTCAGATTTCTCACTCGCTGGCTGTGAATCAATTAAGCTGTAATGAGCTTTTGTGGTTTTAGAGGTCATGAAATTATTCTTATTCCACTCCTTCCCAAACTTGACGTGAATTTATGGTACGCATTTTAACTTTGCAAGTTGGAAAATAGTTTTTTCCGGCACATTCGATCAGACGTTTGTGCAGATGCCAGACTATGGACTTTCGTTCACATGGAAAAGCTGGACTATTTTAGTTCAAACGGAAAAGCTGGATCATTGGGACTTAGGCCTTGTTTGGCCCTACATTAGCTTTTTGACTCTCGATGGAAATGCTCCACCATATCGAGGCTTGCTTGTTTTTGTGCCCTCAAATTTGGCATTCAACTTTCTGCCTTGCTCGGTCGCTTTGCCCGCATGAAGGCAGAGCGAGTTTTATGTCTATTTACTAACTGAATGTTTGCTTCAAATGAATGTATTCAAGCTGCATCAAAAATGCTTGTCTAATAACTTGATTAGCTTCTTGAATCTCATTTGCAACTCGATGGAAAAAGACTCGTTATCATAGCAGCTATGCAAACGGAAGGTCACTGTGGGATTCTGCATTGCTGGCAAGCCCTTGGCGAACTTTTTCTGAACATAGATAATGTTATTGCTCAAGGTAGACTCGAAACGCTGATAATGACCAGTTTTCTGAAATATATCTTTTTGCTCCGGGTCACCTACCTTACTTGCTATTTGCTATCATCTCAAAGTTTTGGCTTTTATGGTTAGCATCGTATCTCGCAAGGCTTTTTATAGCGCAATGTGATACTAAATATCGTGACACAATATCATTGTATTTTATTCAGCGTAAACTCGTGTTACAAAGTACAGCAAGAATGATCTTGTTTCCACAAAGGGAGCTCGAAACGTACAAAAATCCAGGTGATGCGAGCCTTCGGTCGAAAACCAAACTGTTTGTTAGGAGCAAGAGGAATCGTTTAAACTTGTTCTATGTCATATTTTTCTATGCAAGGATTTGGCTTGGTTTCAATGCTTAGTCCGGAGAAAGCCCCTTCGATATTGAGAAATGGAATCTTGTGATCTCCCCACTTTTTGCATTTATGTTTGAAATCCAGCAGCAATAATTGAATTTTATTTCTCGCTTCCGAGTAAAGATAAGAAAAATTAGAAGTCCGCAAAATTAGCTTCATGTTGCAATATTGTTTTCACCTCGTTTTCCGAGTGCCTCGTTAGACTACCATCTCAAGATTTCTCTTGTTTGGTTAACAAAGCTTCTTTCTAATTTAAACAGCTGGTTAAAGTTCGATACAAGCATTTTTTAATGTTTTTAAACACTTGCAAGAAAAGGAAAAATTTGCATCATTTTACACCATAATAGGCTGGCTGTACACGTGGAGTCTTGCTGATGTAACGTGGATGCTATTTATTCCGTGCTTGCAGTGGGAATGATGTTTCGTGAAGTGCAGACCTGTTATACTAAGTCAGAAGCATGCGTCTGTCGTTGAATGACTCCTTTTGCTTCGCTTGAATGTGTTTGACATAAGCTGTACTTGCTAACTGGTGGAAGTTCTTCACGGTCATAAAAATGAGCAAAATTCAAGACTTTAAGAGTGAATTTTACGCGAAAAGAAATCCCGAGGAGATTGAAGATGTTTCGAGCATTGGAAAAGACAATTTTGCGTACACGGGCCAATCACGAGATTCGCGGACCACTGAAAACGACGGGTCTGCTGCTATTTATTCGACGGGAAGAAAGTACGACGCAGTCGTAGAGAAGAAACCCGCTCATCAAGTCACTAAAGATCCATGTAGAGGCGCGCTACTCGAGAAGAAAATTGGCCTTCTTGGTGCCCTGTCCTTAATCGTCGGTTGCATGATTGGTTCAGGTATCTTCGCCACTGGCAGCACTGTGTCAATGCGAGCTGGCTCATCTGGCATGATCTTATGTGTATGGTCAGGATGTGGTGTACTCGCTACCCTAGGTGCCCTGTGCTATGCCGAATTGGGCACGGCCATTCCGAAGTCAGGGAGTGAACACACGTATTTAACTTACGCCTTCGGTGATCTTGGAGGATTTATGTATACATGGGTATCCACCATAGTCATTAAGCCGTCTGGACAGGCCGGCATTTGTACGGCATTTGGGGCGTACCTTGTCGAGGCGCTTGGTGGTTCGTCGTACTGTACTATTGAGAAAAGTCTTCTAGTCAAGCTATTGGCTGCATTCGCCATTGGTAAGGTGTCGTGCTCTGAATACGAAATTGTTCGGGCTCGTCTCACTTTGTTGGCGTAATTTTGGGTCTGAGCTGAATATTAGGCACATTTGGTTTAGTTACGAAACCGTACAAGTATAGCGTAAGGTTAACCAAAGCATTCTGGAAAAAATTTCAAGCAACCCAATAATGTCAGCATGAGGGGGGAAGGATTTGATTCGACATTAATCTGTGCAACTTTGTCGACCGTCATTTTAATGGCCTCTTTGATTTTATGCGCTTCGCCTTCTTATAGTTCCTCTTTTTTATAGTTCTATTCCTTTTTCATTCATTCTTTCATCGGTTGGTATTTTTCCATCCGTTCGTCGATTTTTCATTCATTGGTTGCTACATCTCCCTTTTGCTCGTTAGGAGACTTTTCGATCTTGCGTTTCAACTCGTTTCACATCTCTTTCGTTTCTAACCAAAGCGAGTCTTAAGAAATGACACAGATATAACGTATGTCATCTTTTTTTCTTCTTTTTTTTCTTTTTCTGTTCAATATAAAATTTCTACAATTACACATTACTTACTATAATACATACAATTACCTTAACTATATTACAAGAACGATACAATGGAGTGCAAGATAACACGACAACTCCGTGGCCATTAACACGAATAACATGTAACATGACAAAAACAAAAGCACAGCTACAAAAAATACATATAAATAACACATAAATAACTTTCACTATTAAACACTTAGGTTTGCTCCATGTTGTATGCCGGGCTAACCTAGAGCAGTCAGGTCAAATCATTTTCTGTTTTGTCGGACGGTAATCTAATCTTCTTATAAAGCAAGACCTAAAATGAATGATGGTCAAAATAATGACTAACTTATTTACAGTTGGTGAAAAGCTCTTGGTTCAAAATAGACTAACATGAACCAAGTATTTAATTACAGTTCTTTTTATTTCCAGTTAATGCAGGAGCAGGTTTCTCTCTTCCAAGCAAACTCTTTGTCAAACTCCTCTGATATTTTTATCCACATACTTAATTCAAAAGACTTCCCTTTCGATGGATCTGTTCCCTCGATTAGGCAAGCTTTGCTTAAAACCAGTAGAGCGTCTCTTTGCAACTTACACAAATTATTCTCGTTTTTCCCTCCAGGCATTATTTGTTTCATCAACTGCGCAAGTGTGAAGTGGGCGACCAGGATCCAAGTTGTATTTACTGCCGCCAAACTCGCAGCGATAGCGCTGCTCATCATAACCGGATTGGTTAGGCTTGGTCAAGGTAGCTATTCTTATCTGCTTTTTCTTCTACTCAGCACTGTTTCCTGCTTTGAACTGTTGGCTGACTCTTCGTTTACATTTGCCCAAATTTTTTATCATAACACAGTACCAGCAAAGCCAAACTTTCAGCATGCGGTTGGTTTTCAGGTGCTTTTCGCTAGACGTAACAGTATCTAGACATGTTTTTCGATAGCCTCCCTTGTAGTTGACCTTCACGGTGTCTTTATCGGTGCTAAACTTCAGAAGTTTGGAGCATCATTTTTAAGACCGTTTTCATTTATCGTTTTACTATAAAAAAGCAAACTTATTCTTTTAAAGTAGCCCTGTCCATCGCTGTATTCGGCGCTGTATGATATCTCATATAATCTTTTTTGTCTGTACAACTGACACGTCATATTTGAGTTAGAAGCTGTGGCATGTATAGAATGTTGCCCATCCTTTTATCGTTGATAATCGACCAAGGCAGTCATTCATTTTTGGGATGGGATTGAAGAAAATCGAGCAAATGTTTACCCTGAGTTGAAGCTCTGTCATTCTGGCAGACTGCCGAACTTTTAATGTATGATTTCCGTTGTGGGTAGCCGTCAAGATTTCAATCAGTTTTGGATCGCTTCTGACCAAGCTGATGATACATTTGAGTTTAGAAGTTACAGATTTAAATCGAAAGTGAAATTTGAAACGAGAATGATACGGTATGATTGTGGCCATTACGCAGTAGGAATATCCAGCTTGTATTTGAATTTTACTTCTCAGGTTTTGACCAGAACTTCTCAGATGCTTTTAAAGGAACGACCACTAGTGTTTCGGATATTGGCTATGCTTTCTATGGCGGGCTTTGGGCGTACGATGGATGGTGAGTCTGTTAATGCATAAACCGTTGTTCTTTATAATTGTACTTAATTCGTGCACAACATGTTTTATGCGGACTCTTTATAAGATTGCGGATTTTATTCTCATTGGACGAAGTTTACTCCTACTTGCATATTTTCTGACATTTTTACGTACACATAAGCTTGTTTAAAGGATCCTCACTGAGTTCTGAAAATATTGGGATTGTAGCATGGTGAGCGGGTCACAAGCTATCGATAATGTTTACACAGCCTTAAATGATGGAATTTGTATGCCTTGTGTTTAGCAATAGGGAAGCCACAAGGAGAAATGCAAGTCATCTTATTACTCTTTCCAGCGCCTGGAATGGGCCTGGAACGGCAAAATTTTGATTCACTTCAATGTGTAGCATTTGAGTATGTACTGGAATGCCCTCCCATTTTCCTCAAAAAAAATTTTTTAATTTCCTGAAGGAATAATTTGAACTATGTTACAGAAGAACTGAAAAACCCTCTAAGGTTTGTGTTATCTTTCGTCTACCGTCAAATTCTTCTTGCGACTTGTCTTCTCCATTTCTTATGTTGACGTTCAGTAGCCAGGTGAATGGCGTTAGGCCGTCCTCGACATGATGCGTCTCAATCGTTTCCAAGATTTTCTTGTGATCGCAGCTTTCGAACAGCTAGGCGTTGCATTTTGAATATGCAGTGAAATGTAAGCTCAGGATTTATCGAAAGGGAATTTGGAAATGAAATGTGGTTTGTTTTTAAGTTGTACGGATACTCTCTTATGCTTCTTTTTTCTGTTTGTTCTTGCTTTAATTTCGTTTCGTTGTCCGTCGCATTATAGGGACCTTCCATTGGCCATTATGATCGGTATACCACTGGTAACTGGTTGTTATGTGCTTGTTAATATTGCCTACCTCACTGTGCTAACTCAAGCTGAAATTGCGGCATCAGGTGCTGTTGCAGTGGTATGTTCTTTCCATTATTGCCTCGAACTCACATTAAAAACTGAAATTTGCTGATTCAATTTATTTTGATCATTGGCTGTTTCTTCGTAGATTTGAACTTCTTTTCCATCTCTAGAAGCAAAATAATGTTGCAAGAAGTGCTAGTCCTAGCCGATTGTATTTCGACCTTTGATTCTGTAACTAATTTTGCACGACTTCGTTTGTCATTGGCCAGGAGTCAGAAGTCGTTCACTCCATCGCTAGATACTTAGATTAAAGCAGCAGAATGATATCAGTTAATCTATCTTACTTTAGATGAGCTTTTACTCTGCTGTCTTGTGCACGTGTTCCTACTTCTATGGTCTTATCTAGAGGTTACCAGATCTGAACTATAGTTGCGAATAAGCTGTTGACTATTTGAAACCCATTAACAGAAAGCAGAAATGCACGGTGCGTGGGGGGGGACTGATATTTAGCCAATATTATCAGGCACTATCTAGGAATTCCTTCAACCTAACCTTCTTACTCTGCTATTTTTAGACCTTGGCAAATCAATTGTACGGTGTTATGGCGTGGGTAATGCCAGTGTTCGTTGCCTGCTCAACGTTTGGCGCAGCAAACGGTTCAGCATTTACTGGCGGAAGGTAATTCATGTTTTTGTTTATCGACATAATTCTGCAATGACGAGAGGTCAACGGATTCAAAAACCTGCCTTGAAATGTGTGATTCTTCGTCTCGATTGAGTTATAGCTCCATCTACTTTGCAACAGTCTAACTTTCCACGTTGTGCTTTCAGATTGGTTTACGTGTCTGCCAGGGAAGGTCACATGCCCAAGATGTTAGCTCTGATTCACAGAAAGAGACACACTCCTTTGCCGGCTATGGTTTTTACTGTAAGTGTGTTCACACCGTGTTTGCTTCGATCAGATTCTAACAATGCAGACTGTAAAGGACGTTGCCTGGTTAGGTCTCAAGAAGACTTTTAAGGAATTGCTCCGCTAGATGGTAATGTCATATGCCGACAGTTAGCAGACCCATAAGCTTAAAAATTTCGTAGAAAAGCCTTTAGAATGCCTTGCGTAGTAAGCGAAAGGTGAAGCGTATTCATTTATAGTATGGAATACTTTTGAGAAAGGAAGTCATGGCCCTGGACCTCGAAGGCTAGGAAAATTGATTCTGTGGTGTTACTTAGTACTAGAATTCTTTACTCCACGTTTTAGTGGATTAGGGGGATTATTCAGCTCCCTGTATTTCAAGACAAGTGAATGCCGATGCTGTATATCTTTACCTTTTCTTGAATTTACTTGAAATGTGACATATTAGCCAGACGTTTTCATTGGCACTCTTGGCAGACGTGAATTCCTCTGAATTAATTCGACCTTCTGGTATTCACTCATTTCCTTTTTTTTTATTTCAGTGTCTAATCGCATGGATAATGTTGATTCCTGATTCAAGTAACTTCGAGACCTTGATTAACTATTTCTCTTTCGCCGCATGGACATTTTATGGTTCCACTGTTGCTGCCTTACTTTGGTTGAGGTTTAGCAAACCAGATTTAGAACGACCTTACAAAGTAAGTGCCTCTTTGTCTCTCTCGTAATTTATTCCTGGAGAAAGAGCTCTCACTCCAAACTTTTCTGAGGCCTTTTTTCCTTTTGTATTTATTCTTCCAGCAGCCTGTTGTAAGTGTGGTATACGCAATAAGGATAGTAATAAAATAATAATGATAATACAAATATTTACAGAAGAAAACCTCTTTCAATCAAGAGTGCTTTTCGCTAGGGCTATGTCTTTGGTCTTTAACTAAATTTATTATTCATTTAGAATATTCTATTAGTCCAAAATGGTACAAAAAATTTCACAAATAGCTCACACACTGTCCAAAACTTTCGTTTGAGAATATCAAGGATTGCTTTAACTCCAATAGCAGAATTAGTTCCTTTTTCTGTAAAAAATTAGGCCTGGTACTGCGTCAACGACATCAGGTATGATTCGTTAATCTTAAGTTAAGCTAAATTCTCTGCCAAAGATTTGAAATGATGAGAGCCCGTTCTTACGATTATGTTCTTCTTTTTCAGGTTTTTATTGGAATCCCAGTAGTTGTCTTGTTAGCTGCGATATACTTGGTGATTGCACCGTTTTATGATTATCCAATGGAATCCTTCTACTGTTTGTTATTCATTATAATGGGGATTCCTATCTATTTCATGTTTGTCAAATGGAACATTTTGCCCAAGTGGTTTCTCGAGTTCCTTGGTAAGTATGATCTTTTTGTTGATACTGTTCCCTTTCATAGCCATTTTTCGTAAGCATTTGCGCGAATGTCCTTTGTACTTGCTCACATTAAGACCTCTAGTTTTATTATTTGTGCAGACTTCAAAGGAGCACCCGTTCGCTGTCCTGCACACGATCGTTACCTAACCACTGTGCTTCTAATTCTAATCCGGTGTCAGCATAGCTAAATGGTAACACTCTTGCGCATTGATCTGATGGTCAGTGGTTCGAGTCCCACCTCAGCCAAAAACTTTCACTTAGAGTGAGGAGAGTCACTTTAGGTGTCAGGATAGCTAAATGGTAGCACTCTTGCGCATTGATCTGATGGTCAGTGGTTCGAGTCCCACCTCAGCCAAAACCTTTCACTTAGAGTGAGGAGAGTCGCCAGCTCTCTGTAATTCCAGGCGTTGGAATCACGAGGTGTGGTCCCATCGAGAGGAAAGACCTGGACTGCTCGATAAGCAAAAGCTTCTCAGTGTCCAAATTTCTACCTTTGACATCTAGGTAGAATCATGTGTATAATCCGCGGTAAAAAGTTGACCAAGCTATTACCTGATGAGAGTGCCATTTAGATGGGATTGACGCTACTCTAGTTGAATTTGTAGATTATTTTTTATTGCATTGAACGCAGGCTGAGCTTAGCTGAGCTATCATTTCGCCAATAACATTCTGTGCAACTTTCGATAATCAACCCAAATGTTTTCCAAGCATCTCACTCCATCTTTTCTTATTGGTGTCTATTTCTTTCAGACGTTGCCACGTACAAACTAGAAGCCTTGACGGATTCGGCATACACTGAAAGGGAACCAGCAAATTGAATGTAAAAGTTAATTGAGTAGAACGGAGGGGCTTTTATCAGCCATTGAATCAATATGTCTCCATGTTAAGCTTCCGAGCCAATTGGTCGATTCGCGACAAGCGGTTGATTCAAGTAAGAAGACGCTTGCATGGCATTATATCTTTTCCTTCATTCATACTCAGGCCTTGTTGCAGTTCATGTCATTCTTTGAACGCCGACGGATTTTGGTTTGTAATTTATTGAAGCATCTCGCAGAAGGCAGTCTACAAAGCTGCACGAAGTGCATAATATTTTGGGGTTTTATGTCGATTTGTCTGTGATTTTTGCCCGCGGACAACGACGTCTTTATTATTTAAGAAGTAGTGAAGAGTCACCCGGCAAGTTAGAAAGAATTTTCTAGAAGTAACGATCTCCATAGTCTGACATGAATTCCCTCTTTTCGAATGCCACGCTCGTGTGTCTCATGCACCACCTTGATGGCACGAAGAAGTAGAAAAGAGAATTGAAAATCCTTGCAAAGGTCTTTTGGTAACGAAGCACTGCTATCCAGAACGTTAGCCAAGCCTGTTTGTTGTTTGTTTATTCACTTAAGCATTCGTTTGAATTGCTACCACCCTTCCCGCCTCTCTTCCCGCCTCTCTTCCCGCCTCTCTTCCCGCCTCTCTTCCCGCCTCTCTTCCCGCCTCTCTTCCCCGTTGCAAAGATCCCAAGAAGCAGTTAAGCGAAATTTTGACCAAGTGCGTCAGCATCCATACGTTTTCTTCAGTATTTTTCATCTAGTGGTAGGATCGTTGTAACGTTTTCATCAATATTGATAGTTCTGTAAAGCATTCTTGAGTACATACACTTTTATATTGAACATGGATTATGATATGATGCACAGTTTCATGCATAATTGCTGATTAAGGAGTAGGTGCCTTCTATCAAATGTATTTACTAATATTGAATTTAATAAGACTTTTTCGTTTTAATTGGAATTTCGTCCCGTCTGACATCTCATTGGGGTTTAAACCTCGATGCAAACTGACTGTTGAGTACTGGGAAACCGACTTTATCCCAGTCATTAAAAATAGTGTGACCAACACGGCTAGGCTGCCGTTAATCTGTTTTGAATCCATGCACGGAAGATGAAAAGCTGACTGTAGAGAAAAGTGAAATGCTAATGATTATTGAAGTATTCTTGTTATAGCGGGAACTAGTTTTTCATACTTGCAAGTTTGCAACAACGTCTCGACAGTAAATTTTAGATCGTCGAATCAGTTGTAACTATAATACGAGAAGCGAGACTGATATTTTTAAGTTCCAATTTCCATGGGTATTTTTAATATCTGTATACACGTAACCAAGAAAGTAGCTGTTGTATGTTTATATGGCCTTGCACTTGATACTACGCTGCTGATGTTTTCAACTGTATCATAACTTTTAGATTATTAAGATTATTATTGTCTTTGATTTAGAATTATATTGGTATTTTTCCTCTTTACCTGACACTGAATTTCCGCCTTGCTGTTATAAATCTTAGAAGTGATGCAGAAGCCAAGTATGTTGAAACCCATCCCTTGGACCGTAAGTTTTCTCTAGAGAAACAAGCAAAGGAAACAGTTAACGGCTACCCTAGAATCCTGTCTTTTTGTCCTTAGTTGTAAGCAATCCCGTTTATGTCTCAAGACACTGACGAAAAAATAATCGAATTTATTACTTATATCAAGAAGTCGTATTACCCGTTGATTGTATGACGGGAAGCTCCCTTGAATACTCGCTAGAATAAGGCGTGGCTCTTAATAATGGTGTCTGCATGGAGAGGCGTGATTTAACTTGAATTTGAAGAGTAGTTCAAGGACTCTGCGTGCTGTGCGACTAGGGTGAAATAGCATTTGCCATTTGGACTGTTTTGTATGCGGATGACTGACGTTCAAAACGTTTTTGTACAAGATCTGTCAGAGCGGTCAATTTGATTGCGACATAAGAGGAGGTGCGATTTTTTGGACTCATCTGTTTGGAAAAGAATGTGACTTTGCGCACATGTTTGAAACCTTCATGATGAAATGATCTCTGGTCTCTGGGGCGACGGCTCTCGTCAATCAATTAACATTCCTCAATACCTGTCACAAGCGTGTGTCACAAGATATCATTGATTCGATGCCGTCCAATCATGAAACAAAGCGAAAGCCAAAGACTTGCATAGAAAACTTGTCAGAGCAACATATTGTACGCCACCTTCTTGAATCACTTCATCGCGAATAAAACCGAGAGTGCAGGCTGAGTCGGCAGAGCTATACCTAATATTTTGCCCACATTTACCAAACACGAATATTATTGCCTACTTCTAAATTTTACTCATTTGTCTTCGATCGAGAAAAATAACGTAGATTGGAAGTGAATTCACAGGAAACCTGGAAAGCAATAAGTCAGGTTTCACCTCAGTCCTCCGCCAGCACTGAACTTTTGATTGTGGTGAAAATTCTTCATGTTTTTTATTTCGTAGGTCAACATATTTCTACGTCCACCTTGATAGAAATGTCTTTACCTTGCATACTCGCATCTACTTTTCTAAGCAGCGGGCCTCGAGCTGCCTAATATATTTTAATTGTCGAGACCAAATAGAGCTATATTTTAGAATGGTTGGAGAATGCCTAGGCTCATTGAGTGTACATCACCGCCGGTGGCATATCCAGCTTGAATTCTCTCGGCCGGATTTTGTGCTGTAAGATGCGTGGGAAATACCTGGCAGCCAAATGCATCTTACAGGATTGCAGTGTATTGTGAGGATTGCCCCGTCACTGCTTTGTTGTCAAGTTTTTGGAATCAGATTTTGTTTTTTCTTGCAAGGAGCATGCTATTTCCCACGTTTTAACTTATTCGGTCTCCTGGTACCTGCGATTTGGTCTGCTGGTGGTTCTTTTGCTCTCGGCTTTGAGAAACAATGATCACCGAACGCGATAGATGATCGCAAGAGAAGCGGCACCGCTGAGTTGGAAGTTCGTTCTTTTGTAAATAAGGCGCCATGAATCTGCTCCACTGCCTAGCCTTCCACCTTGTCGTTTTCGTCACAATCGCACGAGCGAACAAGTACACCAACGAGCAGTGCACCCAAGATGAGAATGGCAATGAACATTGTTTGAAAAATGCAGACGACGAACCATGTTTTTATGAAGATCCTGAAGAAAAATTGTATCAGTGGGATCCAGTCAAGGTTATTTCTCTCCACACTACTCTCCACTTCTTCTCATCATCATAAATTTTCAAACAACGATGTTGTTCGTGTCTACAAAAACGTAATTTTTCTCCGTGGCATCTTATGCCATACTTCGTCAAAATTTCGATTCTTTGCATTATAGCAAAGGAAACTTGTCTTTTACTCTATTTTTCGACTTCTTAGTCGACGCAAACATCTTTGTCCTAATTGTCTGAGACAAATATTACATTCCTTTGCTCACAATATAGATTAGGCCAGTTGTGGAATATGGCGACTGTAGACCCCCTTACTTGTAAAAGCATCATGAATACATAGGTTACTGATAGTATTATTGATGTTAAACAATTATTTTGCTTTAGAGAGGATATGAACGTCAAGTTGAACTTGAAAATGGGAAGATGTACACAATGAGAACAGTAGCTGTTCGACCAAAGCTGTTTGGTAAGTGAAGTAAAAAATGTTTTGTAACTACAATGGGGCCAGTCTTGAAACGCTCTTGTGAGCTATTTTTAGCTAAGCGCTTTTTAGTAGCCTGGCTCAATCAATCAATCATTTTCATCTATTCATTCGTGTTGCTTTTCCACTAGTTCATTCAATCATTTTCCTGTCATTTAACTTATTTCATAATTTATTCAACCAAATTGCTCCTCTGGTTTTCTACTCTCCCATTGATAAAAACCATTCACTGTTTGATTTTCTTACTTCTTTCATTCAATGAATTTTCCCATATTCATCTACTGACTCGCTCATTCATTCATTCATTCATTCATTAATTCATTTGTTCATCCAATTGATTTACCTCCCACACTGTCTCGTTCCGTCCCCCTCGACGTGATTCACCCGTTCTTCCGAACAGAACTCACTTTGCTCATCTTTTAAGTGCTTTCGATACTCAATGTCACAGATCTGAATCTTTCTTTGAAGTTCATGTAAATTCTAACGAATGTCTCGTCTGTTACAGAAATACCCAATTTTCTGACTGATGAAGAATGCGATCACATAATTGACCTTGCTAAGTCACATGATCTTCATGCTAGCGCCTTGTTTTTTGACAAATATGCATTAGCAAGCAAGAATTACACTCACGGTAAGGAAATACTTGTCAACACTCATGATAAACTGTGCAACTACAACGGGGGGCAGTCGCCATTTGGGGGGGGGGGTACTAGTCTTTCCTGCCTTCCTTTTGTACATTTTGTATCTTGTTGTTTTAAATATGTTTTCGTCCGATATGAATGTATGTAAGATGGTATTAATTAGTATTCAAACAAACTAGCAGCAAACCAAAGGTAAATAAGGAGCCTGAATATGAACAAAATAGCTCCCAAATTGAGGTTAACCTGTTCGGGTGTGTGTTCAGTAAAATCTTTAGATGCCTTCTAACTAGTAGTATCAAATGGATAACAGTATGAAAATAAATAGTTGAGCAGTGGTTTTTTTTTCTGTGAATTATGTTGAAGAAAGGCCATTGTGGCCTATAAAAAGCCCCAACAAAGGAAGAAAGAAAAGGAAGGCTAGGAGGAGAGGGAGATAAGATCAAGTTTATTGATCTTGGATTTGAAAAATGGCAAGTTTTAGGATTCGTGAAAGGAAAAAGAAGGCAAGATGTTCCACGCAAAGAAAGAATGGTTAAGCGTGCAGACTCATAACGCAGGGGGTGTGAGTTCGAATCCTGCACGTGTCACAGTAAAGGTGCCATTGGTGAAAAAGACAACAGGAAACCACCTGATAAAATCAAATTCCCTATTGGAATTCAGAGCCCTGTCTCTGGTTTCTGCTGTGCTCGAAATCGAGTTCGTGATGAGTCAGCCGATACAGCTAGGACTGATGATGGTGTCTCATGGGTTATAAAATGCCGATACAGTGCAGGAATAACCGGCATCATCTGGTGCATGGGATTTTAGGAGCCTCCTTGTCACCGTGTCTTGTGTCATGCCACCGTTATGCCTTTCGCTGCATGTCCCCCTCTCAGCACCATTCCCCTGGGTGCCATGCCACGTGCTGCCGTCAGCGCAGATCCTGAACTCGAAAACGAGCTTTCAACTTGTATAAAATGAAAACGGTACGAGATATCAGAAAAATATTCACAGATTCAAAATCAGGGCACTCGACTGAATCTTATCCAAAAATGAAAATTTTCCTCTGGAGAGGTCCTTTAAGTAGGATTTAAATGAAATTTAACTGTTAGGCGATCGATTAGCCAGAAACATTTGGAAAATTTCAATTTTCAGTATGAGATTCTTCTTGATACTGCAGGCCATTCAAAACACGTGGTTGGAGACTTTGAAAAATGGGATCATGATGAAGATGGTGTTATAACAATCGAAGATGTAAGTACTTCTGTATCATTAAACGTTCCTATTCAATGCAAAAGGATGCAGAGATGTCGCCAGTGTCACTAAAATATGGTATTCTTTATCAATATGCATTAATTTTGACCACAAGGAAATCGATGCAGGAATGCATTCTTTGCTAATGTTTTTCTCCAATCCAATCATTAACTGTCAAGGAGTATGCGACCTTGATTATCCTGGGAAGTATAGTAACAATAGTAAGTCGCTTCAATGAATTCCAAATTTTTGTGTTTCTCGATTTGAGGTTCATGAGGTTGGCAACGCTTCACAAAAGATACAAAAATAGATGTCTAAATTGACCTGTGTCTCATAAATCCTGTACTTTGCTACTTTCGCTGGTTAGCATTGCCTCTAACCCAATACCACTCTTCGTCGTGATTAGAAATGAAAAGCCTAAAGCAATTTGGAGCGAAAAATTGAATAACAAATTAAAACGAAAGATTAGTTCGACTCGCTACCCAACTAATTCTCGAAGCGATGGACAACTTTCATAAAAGCGGGGTTCTTTTTTCTTTTTTTTCTTAGTGAGTTATGTTGGGGAGAGGCCATGGTGGCCGATACAAAGCCTCAACAAAGGAAGAAAAAAGAAAGTGAAAGGCAAAGGGGAGAGAGAGATCAGATCAAGTGTATTTATCTTAGATTTCAAAGATGGCAAGTTGTAGGATTGAGTGAGTTATGTTGGGGAAAGGCCATGGTGGCCGATACAAAGCCTCAGCAAAGGGAGAAAGAAGAAAGTGAAAGGCTGAGAGGAGAGAGAGATCAGATCAAGTTTATAAGGTTGCGTTCGAAGCCACATCTTGTATATATCAACTGTATACAGTGTGTTTAGTCCTGTTGCGACCTCTTCTCAATAGTCAGTGATGACGTCATTACAAAAGCAATAAAAGATTAGGCTATGAAACATAATGTAGTACAAGACAAACTGCAATGAAACAAGCAAAAGACGGGACCACAAACAGCACATTGTACGACTGAACACATGCGTGTGACACTACTGTTTGTCGAGCTCTTGGTTAAATAGTAATTTTTTTAAACTTGTTATGTATGAAAATATTGAAAGTACAAATGTAGACCTCTCTATAACTAGGCAGTCTACAAATGCCTTGTCTGAATAATAAAAAGTGTATATAAAGGTACAATAATAATGATGATTACATAATTATAATGATGACATCAATATTTACACTGTATACAACACTTCAACAAGGCAATCGCTCTTCTCAGCCTGCGCTTTTCAACACAAATCTATAAAGAGTATTACAGAGCCCTTATTGATAACATCAATTGCATTTCTGACAGGTCTGCCCCGTATAAACATTTCCTCTTGTTTACATCATAATTTATTCATCTGTTTATCTCTTCTAATCTGCCAGTACTACACAAATGATTATTATATGAATTTCAATGATAGTGCGTCTGTAAGAACAAGATGCTTGCACAGGGAGGGATTATGAATTGACAGTCTTGTCGTATTACCTCTTACTAATTGTTTACAGGTAAAACAGTTTGCAATCAGCACAAGGTTCCTATACTTGAAAGATGAAGACGTTGTTGAAATGTGAGTACCTTTTTGCTTCCACCTGTTTTTATTTGCTTGTTTGTAGGATACTTTTCTTCCATAATTCTCGTAAATGTTGTTTGAATATAGAATGGAGGGAGAGACCAAAACGATGAGAACAAGGAAATTTGTTTACGGACATAATGTTAGTACTGGTGCCGTGGCGTACGGCTGAGTGTTTGCAAGAAGGTGAAGTAGTCATTGCTGCATCCTTATTCTTTCTTTACAAACTCTTAGCACCCTTCATTCACTTTTCCCTGGCTAGTGCTTGCATTGCTTTGAAGCCATTTTTATGCTTCTTAGGTTCAAAGAAATGAAACTTGATTGTTTTAATGATGGTGAGTGTTTAGAAATCAGCTATAGTAGTCCCTTGATTTAAGCATAGCTTCCCTGAGACTGTGTTATCTATGCTTCCCTACTGAGATTGCCAAGAATGAGGGGTCTCATCATAGGGCGTGCGTGAGCCCCTTTCTCATTTTTGCCCCCGAGACCTTATTCCCATTTCCCCCGAAACCTTATTCTCATTTGCCCCCGAAACCTTATTCTCATTTGCCCCCGAAACCTTATTCTCATTTGCCCCCGAAACCTTATTCCCGTTTGCCCCCGAAACCTTATTCTCATTTGCCCCCGAAACCTTATTCTCATTTGCCCCCGAAACCTTATTCTCATTTGCCCCCGAAACCTTATTCTCATTTGCCCCCGAAACCTTATTCCCGTTTGCCCCCGAAGCCTTATTCCCGCTTGCCCCCGAAACCTTATTCTCATTTGCTACTCCATGATTATTGTCATGGTGATAAGCCTTCCCCTTGTTTCTATCCAATCCAACTTGCTAAGGATGACTTTTTGAACATAGCAACCAAGGTTGTCGAATAGATTCGTAGTCGCTCCTTGCAATATGACAACTCACTGAATATTTTCCTTTTTATTACTTAAAGCTGGGGGTCTCTTTACAATGTGAGTGAAGGTTTCAACTTAAGTAGGAATCGAACCACCTACCCTATGTTAGAAAATGGATCGCTTTTGGTACTGTATCATATACCTATTCCTATGCATCTGTAGGTTATATCACATTATACCGTTTTTGCATTGTATGCATATATTGGCATTTTGTATGTAACCCGGTCATTAGAATTTGCAAGCCGTAGCATTCGGACTCCTTCCTAAGACATGAATAAGTGATGGTATTGGCGATGGGAAGGAAATGCGACAATAAAAGACCTAAGCCATCATCTTATCTTCTTCATCGAGTCTTACCCTCAAATGTGCTTTTAGGGAAAGTGGTTGCAGGATCGGTTACGAGCCGACAAAAATGAATCGATATCACTTTTGGTGATCGATATCCAGGGACACCAGCGTGGAGGTTTCTGTATTGTCCCCATCATCTTATTAGAACTAGTGAGACAACTGTTACCAGGAGTCCTGTGATGACCCATCAAGGTAGAAGACAGAGAGAAAAAATTGGCAGTACAAGATAAACCCAAGGGATTATTCAGAATGCCGGCTAATTTTTCCAGTTTATGATTGAAAGCTAATCACGAAATCAAAATTTTGCGTCCATCTCTTTTAAGGGGAAATAACACGAGAAGAGTTTGGGAAGTTCAACACAGAGGCAATTGACAGCTACATGATGGCATTGCGTGAAACACATCCTCGGTTTAGAGACCGCTACAGTAAGCAGACTTGGTTGAAGCAAGACGAAACTGCAGCTCCACTGCTACGACGCCTTAGAGAAAGGTAGCACCATCACAGAAAATTAATTGCCATTATGGATGCAGTTACGCAAAAAAATTAGAGCATTGTATCATCTTAATTACGAGCAATTCTCTAAAAATGCCACTTGCAAGCCATCCAAAGTAATACCATTTAATCATGTGCATTGCACTCAATCTCATTTGATACAACTTTTGCTTCGTTGATTGATCCCATTGTCAAGTAGGTCATGTTGTATCGAAATATTTGGCATTTGATTAAGACATTACATACATACATGCAAACATACATAGCCATACATACAAAGCCGTACATGCATAGCCATACATACATAGCCATACATACATAGCCATACATACATAGCCATACATACATACATACATACATACATACATACATACATACATACATACATACATACATACATACATACATACATACATACATACATACATAGCCATACATAGCCATACATACATACATAGCCATACATACATAGCCATACATACATAGCCATACATACATAGCCATACATACATGCAAACATACACACATACATACATACATACATACATACATAGCCATACATAACCATACATACATACATAGTCATACATACATAGCCATACATACATACATACATACATAGCCATACATACATAGCCATACATACATACATACATACATACATACAAACATAAATTTAATTACGTTCTGCTGCCTTGTTTTCAATTACAAGGCACTTCTTCACTGTTTCAGGACATCAAATGATCCTGTGTGCAATAGTCTTTGCAAGTACTCGCATTTTCTTCTTTAGGGTTAAAAGACTTACAGGATTGCCAGATAGAATTGTTGATGGTGGCGAGCCAATGCAGGTATATTGCTATTTATTCAGTGGCTGATTCTAGATATTTTTCCACAGTTGAAAGCATCCGGAGCTATAATTATCTTAAGTAGTTTATGTTGCAATGATTTTGCAATAATGAAAATTTTCCAAGCAAGCAGCTTTATCTGTGGACGTATACTTGTAAAGCTACCTTGGGCATAACTTAATTGTACGTATTTCGATTTTTCGTCAAAATTTCAAGATCTGCTAGCCATAGAACGCGTTCGTTTAAGGCAGGCGTGGGCAAACTTTTCAGCAGGAGGGCCGCAGTTACACATTTTAAGTTTTAAAGGGCCGCACAGTATGTTGCCAAGGCATTTTCAAAATTAGATTGTCACGCAATAAAAATGAAAAATATGCTGAAATATTTTGAAAACATAATCCATCCTCAGTATGGTACGGCTTTACATGTTTATAATGCGTTTATACGGCATCAAGCGATTAGAAAACGAGATTAACGGGAGAATTGTTTTCGCTTGATAAAGTTCTTGGGGGGCCACAATAAGGCACTCGGTGGGCCGCATGTGGCCCGCGGGCTATAGTTTGCCCACCCTTGGTTTAGGGGATGTCTTCTCTCCTGAAGGCTGTGGGTTCAAAACAACCCCATGCATGTCACTGAACGCCGTCATGTTGCCCACCCAGAAATGAACCGGTGCTTGGCGTCAGGTTTCGGGTAAAATGCGACCGGTAAATGCATTGAGCACTACATCTCACATTGCCGCTGCTTAGCAGAATTCCTCTCTTCGAAATCACTTCTCGATGCATTTATCAAGTTAAGGTTTCAATCAATTCTATTCATTCTACCGATCATTCTATTTCATTCGATGCTGCACCGATTTTCATAGATATCCTAACTCAGAGCTCTCTTTTTGGTTCCTGCTATGCTCAAAATGAAGGATGCTTCGCAGTTTTCGCAGTCCCTGCAAGTAGCATTTGCTTTATCAGAGTAGAAGTAGTAAATCGACATCATGTCGGTATGAGGGGGACAGCAGCGACGTAGGTTGGTCCCTGCTCCCTTGTCATAGACTAGGGAAGTTCTTTCACCTGACGTGGAGCGCCACACCAACCAATAGCTCCCTGGCGATCAACCGTACATACATACATCAGTGCTGCTTAGCCGAACCTTACTACTCCTACGCTGAGTGGACGATGCTGGGTATCGAGCCCGGATCCTTGAGATTCCTAGGCATACGCTGTTCCGACTGGGCCATCGGCCCTTTTGACGGAATAAGCCAATTCACTGTCACCTGATTCGTGTCTTAATTTCCTTCGTTCAGGTCTTACATTATGACGTTCACGGGCACTATCATGCACATTTCGATGGCCAGTCGAAAAAACTGCTGCAAAATCTTGATTGCTGTCAGTTCAAGCCACACGCATCTTCCACAGAGTGTCGTCTATGCAGGTCAGAAACGCGGTCTTTCATTGTCAACTATTTCCTCTCCTACTAGCCATCCAGGGGGCTGATTTTGCTGGTGTCAAGCAGTGGCCCTGCTCTTCTCTTCTATATGAGCATGCCTGTATGATTACCATGTCTGGAATCTATATTGATTATATCACGCAATGAATATAAGAAGATGCGGGAGGCGAGGTTCGGGTGGATGGGACACGTGCTAAGGAGAGGAGTCGACGAACCATGCAGAGTGGCGCTGGAGTTTGAAGCAGAGGGCAACAGAGGAAGAGGAAGACCGAGAAGAAGGTGGAGGGAGTGTCTGAAGAAGGACATGGAAATGAGGGGCCTGGAGGAGACCGATGCGCAGGAGATGAGCGGATGGACAGTTGGGACCCGAACGACCGACCCCAGGGCAGTCTGGGACCAAGGCTGATAGAACATGATGATTATGATGATGATGATGATAGTGATAGTGATGATGATGATGATTGGGATGATAGTGATGATGGTGATGATGATGATGATGATGATGATGATGATGATGATAAAGATGATGGTGATTGTGATGATGATGATGATGATAGTGATGATTGTGATTACTGGGATGATGATGATGATGATGATGATGATGATAATTATGGTGATGATGATAATGATGATGATGATTGTGATGATGATGATGATTGTGATGATGATGATGATTGTGATGATGATGATGATGATGATGATAGTGATGATTGTGATTATAGGGATGATGATGATGATGATAATGATGATGATGATGATAATGATGATGATGATGATAATGATGATGATGATGATAATGATGATGATGATTGTGATAATGATGATGGTGATAGTGATGATTGTGATCATAGGGATGATTATGATGATGATGATGATGATAGTGATGATGATAATGGTGATTATGATGATGATTATGATGATTCTTATGATGATATCATGCAATGAATCCTTGCACTTAACTGGTCTTGAACCATCAACTTTAGGGCGGGAAATCGAGCATCTTAACAACGGTCTTCAGCTCTAGATGATGTACTTTGTGAAAATTTGCCCGTTTTTTTAAACACCCTTACATATTTAAGTCATTTCTTTATGATTCCGGGAATCAATGATGATATGATAATTTTTCACAGGTATATAACAGTATTGTATTACCTGAATGATGTGGAAGAAGGCGGAGAGACTGCGTTCCCTGTTGCTGATGATGAAACCTACCTACACGACGTAAGTTTTCAATAACAGGTTCCCTAAACTAAACTACTCATCTATACCAAGAGAGAATGGAAAGGGTACTATAAGAATTCCCTTGCTTCATTGCGTAGACCATCCCGGCCAATCAATTTGAAGGACTGGAAGGAGGGCTAGTTCGTGATCCAGCAAAGCTGTGTCACTGTTTGTGTTTTCTGCCAAGTCACAGAGTATGGTTATTGGCATTATGTTCGAGAATGCCTTTCAAATAATGCCTTTCAAAGAATGCCTCCCCGCCGCATCACACTGTTTCCGGGATCCTTGCTTACTTACATCTCTTGCAGATGTAGCATGATCATTCTGACTTCAGTAACGTGACCTCGGCCTACCTGTGGACCGGTCTTCCGTTTCTGAAGGACATTCTATTCATCAATATTTCTTTGTTTTCTTCGTTTCTTGTCAGTCGTCTTGATTCGTTTCGTAAGATAGAGAGCTTTATTTGCTGTTATCATAGTCGTCAGTCCAATGAATTCATGTTACTCAATCGAAACACTATTTGTTAAGGATTGAGCCCATTTGCAGCAGTGCCGTGAACATTACACAGAATATGAGGGGCTGAGGTATGGGGTGGTTGAATATTCTTGTGGGTAGTCCATGATGAGGGGATATTTTCTGCCTCAAAGCGAACCGATGCACTGTGATTAGTTTCTATTGACCAAGCGAAATAGTTGTGTTCTAATTTTTAGTAATTGCTTCTTCAATTTTTGGTACGGGGAAATCCCATTTGTATCATTTTAGGTTATCCATTCGTTCATTTATTCATTCATTTATTCATTCATTTATGCAATACATCTGATCAGCGTCCCTATTTGCTTTTTAAGTTTTGTGGAGTTTTTTACGTGCAGTTAGGCATTCAATAGTCTTCTTGGTTTAGTCGTCGTGTCTATTAATATGTCTCATTTTTTTCAATTTTGCCAGAAAACTCTTTGAGCAGACAAATCATAGTGCGCTGTGAAAATTTGATCCACATGCAATTTCTCTTTGCGATTCTTGATGTCGAATAGGTAAATCGGCAGAAATCCCTTATTTCTCCATAGGAATTTGTACGACGACAGCAGGGAGATTTCTACAATATGAGTGAGTTCTGCTACAATTCAACAACTGTTGTGACAGCTGAAAGAGGCAAGGCTGTCCTTTGGTATAACCACGACCTGGACGAGCATGGTTGGTTGGGGGAACGAGATGACTACTCCCTCCATGGCGGTTGCGACGTCCGAAAGGGACACAAGTGGGTTGCGAACAACTGGATACCTGCTCCAGAATACAGCACCAGGCACCTCGATAGTATGTACATCAAACTAGAAAACTTAGCTCATCCTTAGATTGATGGAATTCATCCTGCTTGAGATTTCAAACTATATTTAAGTCGTGATAAGAGCATGTGCGAAGGCATGTCAGCATGGAGGAAGTCCCTAGAATTAATGAGTGTAAGTAAGTAGTTATACAAAACGTTCAGCCTCACGAACTGTTTGAGTTGATTTGGATTCGGAAATGTCAAGGTTGATTTATCAGTTAATTAAGCTATCAAGTAGAAATGTTGTTAATAAGTATCAGGTGATGAAATGCAACTTATATGTTCGTTTCTGTCTTCCTCTCTTCCCTATTAAGATATTTGCTTGTAAACATCCTTCTGGCATCAATAAGTTTTGATGATTCTCTCTTAAACGAAGAAACAAAATTGATATGACTTCCTCTGATACATACCGACAAGACTTCTTCTAATACATACCAATGATATGACTTATTCCAAACCAAAATAACTTGATGTTTACTACGGTGTTTTTTTATACGCATGATTCTACCTAGATGTCAAAGGTAGAAATTTGGACACTGAGAAGCTTTTTGCTTATCGAGCAGTCCAGGTCCTTCCTTTCAATGTTACCACAACTCGTGATTCCTACGCCTTTAATTACGGAGAGCTGACGACTCCCCTCGCACTAAGTGAAAGTTTAGCTGAAGGTGGATTCGCACCACTTATTATAGGGTCAATGGGCAAGAATCGCACTTCTGATCCATCCTGACATTCAACTGAGATAGATATCCTGACAGCTATCCTGACATCTTTATTGCGCCATCAATCATCAATCACCAGTCACGATCATTGATCGCTAATGTGAAATCATCTCAATCATCTCCTCTTTGATTAGCAGCAACCAGTTTTGGTTGAAAGATGGACTCGTCGTTTCAAAGAGCAAAGGTGGGCTGACAATAAATTCCTGCTCTTTTTGGCAACAACTGTAAAAAATTAGCACGAACGATAGAGGTGAACACTTCGCCAATGTGCACATGTCACACATGACGCAGTTGTGGCCCGAGTCGCTTCTTTGGTGCTCTTTCTTGCAGTCCTTTCCTGTTGACTGTCTGGTTTCTTATGCTTCATATGGGCAAACTTACCAAAACATGCCCAACTGATTTTTGTTGTAATTCTCTCATTCAATTATAATTAGGCGAATTTATTCCACCTTTTCCGTTTTTTTGATAAAACTGCGTTGCATACTCGATTTCGAGTGTAGCAGAAACCAGAGACAGACAGGGCTCTGAGTTTTTTCTAGGGACTGGGATATATGAGATGGTCTCCCGTTGCCTTCTTCACCAATTGCACTTTGAAAGTGACACATGGAGGAATTGAACCCACGACCCTGTTTTACAAGTCCGCATGCTTGACCATCACGCCACGGCACCACTTTGACTTTGACTTTGACTGACAAAACTGAGCCTTAGATTTTCCTTCCTACGGTATAGGTGTAAAGTTTTACTTCTTCAATCTACATTGTCCATCTTCATCTTCATCTTCCATTCTGCCGCACATCGTGCCCATGTTTACAGTAATGCTCTTCCAATTTTATCCAAGATAGAAAATAGTGGTGGTTACAGATGCGTCTGTCCATCTTGGTTTGGTTTGAATGTAGGTATAGATCGTGCTTAATATTTGCGCGCACATTATCGCAAAATTGCTTTGAAGTGGTCAATGAAGCACATACCAGAGCGATTGATTTTGAGTCTTGCTCTTTTTGACCCTTCTTGCAAATTTCACCAAGTGGTGAAAACCTATTTCGCAATGCCCAGGGATTACAGCTCTTAACTGTTGCGTGAATGCAGAAGAGACACTGTTACAACAATGACTGACCCGTACGAAAATCAGGGGTGCAGTCGTATTAATTTGGCAGATGAGACCAAACAAAACAGCAGGTCATCCGACTGTTAAGCCGCATTCGAAGAGTCATTGAGGCCCTGGAATGTTATCATTGCTTAGTAACTGAGCTGGATTGGTTTTTGTAACGGAAGACGGCGTGCTACTATTGCTTTTGCAATGATCTCACCCTGGAGGAACTTTTATTGAAATATGCGAGGAAATCTTCAATAGATATCCAACCTGACAGCAAAATATCCGAGAATGCACAGTGGAACAGTCATGCAGGTCATATGATAAAAAGGGGATTCCATATATCCGCAATCCAAGGGTATCCCACTAAATGTTGTACCATAGGTGGTCTTGTTTTTACTATGAAACAAAAGGCAACAAAAGGCAACAAATCCCTATTGTTATGGGTCCCAATACCCACTGTGTTTTACCGCGATTTCTAAACGTCATGTTAGAGTTCTCGAGCACGTGGCATGCTATGCGTTTTGAATGGTATTCCAAAATTAGGCCTCGCCTAATAATAGAAGCTCTTAAGCGGAATGGTTACTGATTTCTACTGAACGAAGGAGTCTCATTCGCTAATGTAAGCAGGATCGATGAATACAGGAAAGCTTAGGTCAAGTTATATACATCTGAAAGGCTGTCACAGAAGTAAACAAGAAATGGTTAAACTTGTTGTCAATACAAATACATGTTGCTATGACTAGGAACGAACATGGTCCCTTGCGACCCAGCCTTAACGTTTTCCCCAAACCACATACATACACCATACAGACGTCATAATTGTCATGACTGGTTTTCTTTTCACGGTGACACTTAATATGCGTAGCAAACTGTGTTTGCTACCATAAAAGCCATGACACGAGACGCATTTGTTTCTCAATCCAAGTTGAATAAAAAAACATGCGATGAAAAGAAGCAAGCATGTTGTAGCAACTAGGGTGCAAAGTTCAACCTCATTATCATAATGTTAAATCATGATGCGGTGACAATGTCGACAAATCTTTCATTAGTCAGGATGCCACTGCGCGCTAACAGGTCATATCGCACTGTGGGTGTCACCAGGATTTTCCCGACAGGGGCCTAAGTTCCCCAACAAGGGGGCTCTAGATTATGAATTTACAGAAGCTTGCGTTTGGTAACGATTGATCACATTGATCACAGACTTGAATTTTTCCCGGTGGGGGGTGCTGTAGCCCCCGTATCACACGGCAGATGTACGAATATTTCGATTGCGCACAGGGTGATAAATTTGTGTAACAACACCACTTAACTTATTTGAAGGCATTAGCCTCGAGCCATTAGGCACGCCAACCTTCAATATAGAATTCATTATTATTTATCTTTATTGTTTATACGTTGGACTACTAAGGTAAGTGCGACCGTTATTCTGACAAAAAGCAGAAAAAAGCCGGAGAAAAAGCTACAGAGGAAAGAAAGGATGATTTTGCTCACGTTCCTCGCCAATACGCCTTAAACTTCCTGCAAAAAAGGTTTCTTTTTCGCTTCGTGCCTCTTCGATGTATCATTGTATACTTCTATATCGCCTCCACTCTGCATCGAGGCGAGCCAAAACTGTCATCGTCATCATCATCACTACCGTAGCCTTGTAGGGCGTTGATGCACCCACTTCAACACGCCCTCTTTCCACCTCCATCTGTCCTCCGCCGCCCTTCTTCTTGCCGATACCATGTCCTTCCCAGTCCAATGTCATCAACCTTCTTCTACTTTTCCTCGCATGTTAGAGTTCTTCAGCGATCCCTTTATCCCTCGTAACAAGTCCAAACCACGTCATTTTTTCTCTCTATGATGTTCAACAAAACTTTCCGTTTTCTCGTGCCTTCTTCTGATCTCTTCTTTCACACATTCATTTGCTCCTTTTGACCTATTTAGATGAAGACTGAAGGAATTACTATGATTAAAGGTGATTCCCAAAAAATAAGATACTCTTGTTGAAACGATTTCTTGTAAATATTTTTGCAACTACCTCGACCAGTTTTACATTTTATGAGGATTACTGTCATTGATATTTTACATTCTAATTTGAACAGGGCCCTTGTTGATAACTGTACTATCTAGTATTGATAAGGTGTTTTACCCTGTACAAACATGTATATTATGATTATTATTATGTTTCCATGAAATCATAAATATCGTTCTCGTGCACCTCACGTCACACGCTTCCATTCTCTTCTCCACCTCTGGCACATCGTCCATGTTTCGCATCCATAGAAAGCTGTATGGAGACCATCGCTCTTAAAAGGTGGATCCTCATACAGGGCCGGCTCCAGGAAATTCTTTGCAAGGGGTTATAGTCTTTGGTGTTGCTCTTATTACCATAGTCTTGCTTTTCTGCACATTGATCTCCAGTCGATATTTGCTGGCTTTATTGTTGATCCTCTCAGTCAATTCTCTCAAACAATCTTCTGTGCTTGCAATTATACCGATGTCATCCACAGAGTGAAAATTGTTGACTTGTTGACCTCCGCATGACATTCCATGGGCGTTTTCCTCGAGCACATCCGTCATTACTCTTTCGAGAAAATGTTGAACAGTTCAGGTGACGACAGGAAGTCTCGTCTTGCACCCGTGTTACAAGTGAATCGACTGCTGTGGTCATAGTTGAACAAGACTGCACTTTTTGCTGCGTCATATTGCTTTGGATCCTAGTTGTCATGTTGGCTCCCATTTTGCGTTTGTTCATCGTGTGCCACACAGCTCCATGCCATACCCTGTCAATTGCTTTCTTTAAGTCTGTCTATGAAGTTGCGGTATCTGTTGCGGTTGACGTTGCGGTATCTGTTGCGGTATCTGTTGCGGTTGACGTTGCGGTATCTGTTGCGGATGACGTTTCTGTCCTTTTCGCAAGCAATTCTCAAATTGGCAATAATAAAATAAAATAAAACATCTAATAATGATTATCATTTTATTCAACGTTGACGCTAAACATAGCTATGTTGCAGTAAAATATATTGAAGCTAATCCAAGCCAATTGCTAAAACTACTAAACCGCATTGAATAAGAGTACAAATAGATTTTTTATAAGATTGCAGCAGAAATAAAAAACGTAAGTTGTGAGAATTCCAAGGATGGTATCTGGGGTCGATATAGAGGGCACTGACAATCAGAGGGATTCAAATTTCCGATTTGTCTTTTCAAGTCTTTCAGGGAAGTAGAGTTTTTTATATGTGCAGGGAGTGCCTGTCATCATTGCGGACCTCTGCCACTGGATAGCGTCCATCCCATTTTACATCGTTTTTATTTTGGGTTGTAAGAATTCTTTATTATGTCTGAGACTATAGTGGTTCTTACGCAGTGTGTGAAAAAGTTCTGCGTGAATTCAGGATTTTGACCACTTTTAGTTTGAAAAATTTCAGTTAACATCACTTTCAAATTTTGACATGGACAGTTCATAGTCTATGGAAATATAGATATTCAAATAGACTATGGATAGTTGTGGAGGCTATGTTTTCGAAATAAGCTAAGCTATTCCTTGCTTACTAGAGGCAGAATTCTTTTGGCTGTTAAAAAGGGATAACTGAGATGGGGCTTGTCAAGTTTCCTCCAATTGTGACCTCTTTCGTAAATTTTTGCCGCCACATACTAAAAGATTTTCTGAACGCACTCGCAGTAAAAGCTTCATTTACATAACCTTTTTCGGAAAACTTCATATTTTGAAGACGTTACCCTTATATCAGCTTGTATCTTCTTCAATTATACTAGCTTTCGAACAGAAACACTTTATGACGCCATAGGTGGCATGGTATAGTGGTTGTGGGCTCGAATCCTGCACGTGTCGCAATAAAAAACCCTATTGATGAGGAAGGTGGCGGGAAACCACTTCATAAAGTTCCTATTCCTAGAAGAACGTCAGGTCCTGTTGCTGGTTTTGCTTGAAATCGAGTATGCGACGCAATTTTTTGACGATGTCATATGAAAATTAAAAAATATTTGTAAGAAGATAAATAAAAACATGCAGTGACTTTCGTTTTAATGGCAGTCTTCAATGATTTGAGGGCTTTCAAACAATCTGAATCACCTATTGCGGCTTTTGAAGAAACGAAGTACAAGCTAGTGTCAGTATTAATGGATAAATGAACTGAATGATAAACTCACACAGATTACATACTCTGGATTTTGCTTTTTATTGCTTCGTGATATATTCTAGGGATATTTTGACTGCATTATTTACTAGAAATTTGAATTTGGGTTGCATGTGCCCGAATTTGCTTGCGTAGCATAATCATTGTTGATCAAATAATTTTGGATTTTTCCGGGTACAAAAAGTTCGCAAACAAATTTTCTTTCTTCTTAATGGAATTGAGCTTGTAGACCTCCTAGAGTGATCAGTGTGATGGCTCATAACATTTTATCATTTCCTTTTGGGTGGAAGCAGCAAGAGATCCATTAAATTTTGCTGTTCACATATCTATATACATATCTAGACCAGGACATCGTCTATACTAGGGACCATGTGATAAAGGACTGACTTCACGTGATTTGATATTATTCGCATTCAAATTGAACGAAGTTCAAATCTAAACCAATCAACAGCTAATGAGGCCGGAACAGTTGCGAAGGATAGCTCTCCCAATTGGCACTTTTCTCGGGGGGGGGGGAGAGAGAGAGAGAGAGAGAGAGAGAGAGAGAGAGAGAGAGAGAGAGAGAGAGAGAGAGAGAGAGAGAGAGCAATAAGTGCCCTGCTCAATTCCATAAATTCTTACCATCAATCAGCTATACATGTGGTTGAAATCGAATCCATAAACACATTTGAAAGGCTTAGAGAAGGTCTTCTTTATGACTCAGAAAAAGTTTATTCATCGTTTTAACCCTACTTGAGAAGGCCCGCCAGTGTACAGATTAACAACCCAAACACCGATCACCCTTTCATTGCTTACACTTTTATAAATCAAGTATGTAGTTTTGGTATTATGCTACAAAATACCTTTCAATGATTATCTGCCCCGAGGACCCCTCCACTATTCTGGCGTCCCTCATAACAGTGCAATTCGCTTTGTCAAGCCTATTGGTCCCCTCTAGATTCTGCCAGGGGTATGAAGCATCTTGTTGTGGGCAGACAGCGGAACGCTAATTCCAACTGCCATAGAATCGCTGGACAATTACTATGCAAGAAAAATAAAATTTTTCGTGCACGCCGATGTGGGCGAGTGAATGACAAGGCAGGCATCCTTCGAATGCGGAAAATGATTTGAATGCCATTGTCACAAGACATCGAACACTCATTTTATTTGATTACACTACTTGAGGTTAAATTCCCCTGTCTCGAGTCTACTTCAAGGAATGGCACGCAGCAGGATAAAAAATGGTGAATATCATATATCGTTTCGTATTTCATCGTACAGAAACCACCTTAAAAGGCTTTATTCCGTCGGAACCTCGACCTACTTCGGCAAATTTCATACCATGTGATGTGATATGATAATTAACACGATTCCGTTTGCAGGGTTTTTCATTTGTGCTTTTGAAAGACTAATGTACAAAATTTATTGGAAAAAACCAAAACAATAAGTTGATAAATATATCATTATAAGCCGGATAAATGAAGAGCGTCTGTGTGAGGACCGGTTACCTGTGTAAAAACGTTGGTGAGAGGACACTCGTGTCCTCAGTGAGACTGGAGCTCCTTTCTCTTTCGCCGAAATGCGGCTTGGAGGCTTCGTATGCTGTTATTTGTCGTGGAAAATTCTCAACAAATTATCAAGCAGCTTAATTGCTAGTTAATGACATGTCTCTCTTCAAAAGTCCACTGCAATTTTATTCATTTTGTGACAAAATTAATGCGTGATATTATTATATTTTCTAGCCAGAGCTCGCGGGCTTTTCTCATCTTCTCACCTGGCCACATACAAGTCCCAAATCCATCCTTCTTTAGAGTACTGCTCCCACGTCTGGGGTGGCGTTGCGAAATCTAGTCTTCTTAACAAATTCCAGTCCAAAGCCATTCGTCTCATCAGCAATCCTAATCTCTCCAACCTATTTTCCATCGTCGTTTAGTCGGAAATCTTTGTATATTTTACAGATACTTTCACGGGCATTGCTCTCAGGAGATCAGGGAGATTATTCCAGTTCCTCTGAGGCGTGTCAGAACCACCAGAAGCTCAAATGATTCACACCCTTTCCAAGTTTTGCTGCCTAATCCACGAACTTTATCCCACAAATAATCATTCATCCCAAGAACATGTAACTTATGGAACGTCTTGCCTTCTTCTTGCTTTCCTGAATCTTACAGCTGGCCATCATTCAAATCTAAGATCAATAAACTTGATCTGATCTCTCCCTCCTCTTAGCCTTTTGCTTTCTTCTTTCTTCCACCATGGCCTTTCCACAACATAGCTCACTAAAAAAAACGTCTGATTGAGATTCCTTTAGATTCTAATTCATTTTCAATGCTTAGATTTGCCTGTTCTTGTTTCTTCATCTGAGCCTGGATAATTTTTCCAATTCCCTTATATCCTGGCACACACTCAGCCTCGAGTTCCTTGCAAAGAATTTACGTATCAGAAATGTGATATAATTAATAATGAAACCAGAGAGCAACAGGTAGAGTTTGGGGCTATCAACAATTTAGGTACTTTGAATTTGCTGCCAGATCCATTTTTGAAAATTGGATCGAGGGTTTTCTTCATGACTGCAGCAGTTTCAAACATTTCAAATTATTTTCACCGAGAAATTGTGAAACTTAAGTAAGAATGAAGACTGTTTCTGACCTGCTGTCTTGGATTCATGCAGCAGTCTAACTGTTATGCTCAGGTAAAAATGTTATCGCCTGATTCAAAAACTTCATTCTTCATTCCGGATATTTATTTCTTCAATAATAACTGATCCCGGAACGCAAGACAACTCCTCTTGAAAAACGAACAGCCCCTCTTCAAGCCTCGTTGACCAGCTGAGATAAAAGGTGCTTTTCCCTGGTTTCCTTGACGATGATCTGGCTACAAAGAGCATTTTTCTTGCTGCAAATCAGCCCTAAATATACTTGTAAATCAGGGGCGGCGTCATGACATTCAAGCTGGGAGGGGCTCAAAATTCTGGACGATTTAGCAATATCATATCGGGGTTTTAAAGCTTGGTCCAGACGATTAGTCGAATATCCTTTATAAGGCACAGAATACTTGCTTGAACAAAAACAATTCGCAATAACCCAATATGATTCTTGAGGCCAACAACCTTTAGAAATTACGTCAAGTAATAACCTCGTGCTCCGACATCAAAACTACTGTAGATCAAACTACAGTAAATGCCTGCGTTTCACCTGGACGAAGCCAACTACAAAGCTTCAGATACGCATACGCATATGTTTGCAGATTCCGAGGAAAGCGCTAGAGACTGAGGAGAATCACAACTGGGCCCAAGGGTGGCGCCAGAGGGGGGCAAGGGGGTTGGGAGCGATAGCCTCCATCGGGGGAAAAGTCAAGCCTGTGACCAATTATCACCAAAAGATAGCCTCTATGAATTTAGTCCCCTTGATGAGGAAATTAGCTCCCTTAAATCTTGGGGAGACTCCTGGATGAGGCGAGTGAGAAACTTGGCTTGTCCATCACTGGCAGACAATCTTTGTACCAGTGTATGCAAAGAAAGCGCAGACCCGTTGTATGCGCACAAAATAGCGAGTGTGCAAACTAAGTGAGGGCTGGTGCCCACCCGGCCCCCAGTATCCCCACCCCTGTAAATACGGGTAGAGCACGTGAATAAGATTGAGAAGCCAACAGAATCATTGGATAACGTTTGACATCATATGGTACCAATATAATCATAATTTCGTATCTACAGAGTCTAAATAGCACCTAACCTTCTTGCAAACATTTATTTTACAACCGAAGTTAAATTAGTGATGTTAGAAGCGCACCAGAAACCGGACTGCTATGTACATGGGGGCGATGTGCCAGCAGGGTGAACTGATTTTGAATGCAAATTGGGGACATCGGGGAAAATCTAAGGCTGAGTTGTGCAAACTGGACAAAAAACTTGGGATCGATGGGCCTAATTGTCGTCTAACTGCACGAATGAATTATAAGAGAACTAGTCGGACATATCTTCTTAAGTTTGCCCAGATAAAGAAGTAAAAAGGCTGCAATACGCTTTTTATCTACTAGTACAGGGATAGTTTATCCAGCATGACTACCTTTGTTATAACCACCGTAGCATAGAGGGTTTGGTCGAAATACCATACAGATATATTTTTACGTTATTGCGCTGTTGTGATTCATTAAATTTTGCCCTCTGATTGCAACAGAGGAGCAACCTACACCAAACTGAAGGCTCTCAAACTGCGGATGGAACTTCGTGAGAGGGAAGGAGCATTTTGCCAGCAGTTTTATAGGTTAATGATTCGTTGATCGACACCTCTTGTCTTGGGTGTACCAATCTGTAAAACATCTAACGCTGTAGATACATATCGTATTGTTTCGGCTGCAGGCCTTCACATTTACCTCAATAAACAGTTTCTTTAGCTAACAAAAATGCTGGATGATCTTCTAGCTTTGCAAAAGCGTTAGTATATCAGGCCTTTCAAACCAAATTTTTAGAGGTCCAACCAAAGAGAAAATGTTCAAGTAAGCGATGCGACCCTTTAGGAAATAAAAAGACAAAGCATTTGGGAAAGGAGCCACTTAAGTTGTCTATATGAGAAGCATGCTTTGGTCACTATAGAAACAGGAACAAATTTTGAGAGGGGGAGGGTTAGCTGAGAGGGTTCAATTAGAATTTGTTTGCAGAGCCTTTTTAGAATTGCATCCAGATAAAGGTGAATTGAGAATCATCAGTAAGTGAGGATGGATAAAGTGAGGGGCCTCTCTGCTAACATTTTAACATAGAATTACATGAAGATGCATGTTAAGTATGTCCAGCTATCCTAGCAGTGTGTGTGCATTGATTTCAACAATACAGCTGAGGAAGGGTTTGTCCCTATCTTTTTTGCCGTGCTTCCTTAGCCAATAACCATGCCTGTACTATAATCTATCCTCAAGTTATCCCTACATCATCCCCGTTGTTTGGTAAACAGTGCGTTTGCTTGAAAAGTGAACACTGTTGCTCCACCTCTAGATAACTTTAATCAGATGCTCAGGCTAGGTACAAAATATCATACGGAAGTTTGCAAGAACCAGCCCTTTGACTTGATGAAACGTTGCCTACAGCTAAATGATCCGAACACCAGGCTCCAGTAATACTACTTATTTACAATTAAGTCTGTGAAAGAAATTGCACACGAAGGAAGAATTTGTTAGAGTAGCTGTTGTGTACAGCTCATAGAGTTAAATTTTGACTTGAGTTTGGCATACTTAGACCTGTACTCATCTCGTTGCTTCTGATACAAACTAACCATTTCTCTGAGGTCATCTATTTGTTTATACAATTCGGAGTTATCTTCTGATAGTGTCTTGTACTGCTGAACCCTGCGTGTGCGGCACTTCTGAGCATAACCACGATTTTTCAACAATCTTCGGCGTTGTTTATATCGAAGGATGTCCGAGCGAGAGAATTTCTTTAGCTTTTTATTCAGTTCCCTAACGGTCAACATTACTAGCTCCTCATCAGAAATTTCACTGGAAAAAGTGGCAGCAGTTATGATGGTCTCCTTTGAATCGTCACTAAAATCAGTCATATCATCATCGAAAACTTCTGACATATCAGAGACTGATGATGACCCAAATGGCGTTGAGGGGGAGGAATACGGCGAGTAACCTCCTTTTTCTTCCGGGTATTTTGAGGGTGTGCAGGCACCGTGGCAGTTCATCTTATCATGCTGACTGTTACTCGCATTTAAACACGCCCCCTTTATCGTTTCATCCGCTTCAGTCGTACACTCCTGTGCCTGTGGACTTTTCTCACTCGTCATCTCAATAGCACTGCTTGACACTGTATTCACTGTCGAAGGCAATAGCGGGGTCTGACATTCTAATACTTTGGTAGCTGAAGTAGTTGAAGGTTCAAATGAGAAAAGACTGGTTATACTCAATGCAAGTGGGTCTTCCTCTGAATTGGTAGCTTCAGTGTCTTTGTTCAGATAGATGTCCATGTCGTCCCAAATATCCTTCTCCATATCACCAGTAATCGGTACAATTTGATTTACATCGAATCCATTTCGCCGAAACATTGGCCTAACTGGTCGAACGCTTTCTGCTGATAACGTGGCTGCACGCTTTCTTACTTCCTCTGAACTGATGACTTTGGAGAGCGCCGACATATTTATCCGCGATTTGGATCCTATTCGGTAATGTATAAAAATATCTGCCAATACAAAACAATAACCTGCACTACAGTTTGTTTATTGGTAGCTAGGCAAGGAATCTCCATTTGCCACAGGGGACTCAAAAAAGCAGTGGACCTATGCGTAGGCGGTCGATACGTCACAGCATTCAAAGCCACAGCAGATGTTGGGAATGCGAAGTACAAAAACGGAGATTACGTATGATTAAATATAAATTGTTAAGCTGTCCAAAGTAGAAAGGTGGTCAATAAGGAGGCGCCTGGTAGCTGTTGAATAACAAAGAAGAGGCCATTTAGACCCTCTCTCTCCTTGGCTTTGTCCTTCATGAGGTCGATACAGCAACTGCTTGACATGATTCTATTCAATGCCGTAAAGCCTACAGTTTTGGTTTTTATTCTCAAACTGTCGCAAAATCTCTTCGTGTTGATACTGGATTCGCACCAATTTCAGAGCCTGGGTTACAAAACGGAGAAAACCACCAGCTGGAAGTTTATATCGAAGTTGCAAAGAGAAAGGATTGAATTCATGAAATTTCCTGGAAAATTAAAACTTTTTAGCTCCTAGGAATAAAAAACAAAAACCTAGCGCACTTTCTTGCGGTCTGAGGGTCTATTTCGGTGATTTTTCAAAAATATGGTAGAACTAACGAGCCAGGTTTTGAAGCAGAATTTTTACACGGTATTCATTCATAGCCATTAAATCTTTAAATTAGGTCTTTTGTCATTTCCTTCTTAAAAACACCGATATTTTTGGAGCTTTGGTCCTGTGAATTCATTCATAGTATTTTTATCATAATTATTAGTTTCATTATCATTGTTATAAATGCTTATATGGAAGAGTTTGTTTGGTATCCATGGATTCATCCAACCTCGAAATGAGTGGGAGACTCATCCATGAAACTTTCATTAGAGGCCGCTCATTGTTTATGCCTCGAATTGGGCTCATAGAGGAATAGGTTGGGTAAATGATTTTTCACGCAGCCTTCAGGTTGGGTATGATCTTTTGTCTTTCCAGGGTTGGGTAGCATATTTCAATAGCTCTCTATTAGTTGGGTAACCATTATTTTTGTAGTCCACAAGGTTGGGTAGGAGAGAAATTTACCCAAATGAAAATTTCTCTTCAGTCCCAACCGGAGGCATGGATAATCAATGGTCCCTTGTACGTTCTGAGGTAGCAAGATCACAACGCTATCATCAGATGCAGCATGCAACTGACAAGAATGGACCGATTAGGCCATCGTTTTTTGGAGTTGCTTCCATGCTCCTTCTCGAATGAAGTCCAGTTGTCTTGAATACTTGCTTGGTGGTAAGGAACCACGAGGAGTTGCTAAGAGATCGTTGCTGGTAAATCCGTTAGTTGTATGAAGCTTTTATCTTTAATAATGTAGGTAATGAAAACATCAAGAATAATGATAATTATGAATCGAAAGAATAGTATTGCCAAGTACGGGTCATATTCTACGCAAGACTTTGCCCATGCGAGTACTGATCCTCAAGTGACCTTTTGGTTTCTCAGATACTTGCTCATCTTAGGTCCCTGGGGTGACTCTGTCAGCAATTGAAATAGGGAGCATCGTCATCACCCGAGTCTAACTTGCCCTGGCCGCGCCAGGGTCGCTCTTCGTGCAGTTCTTCGCTTCCAGACTGCGTGACCTTCTGCCATCTCCGGTTTTAAGCCAAACTTGTAATGTCCATCTTCACACAATCGCGCCAACGCCTCTTCGGTCCACACCTTCTCCGTTTGTCAGCCACTTCAAGGTCCTTCATTGTCTGCAATCTGTGCTTTCCGAATTTGAAATGCAGAGCATTTTGGCGAAATGAAACATGATGATAATAGTGTATGAATTTCTATACAGGAATAAGCAGGACAGCAAACACACCTTTAGGCTCCCGCAGCGCCATTACTGGGCAAGGCTTTAAAGCATTTTTCTCAACGTCCTGTTGGCACTAGCAGCTAATTGTCTTCATCTGCAGCTAGTTTCATTTTGATGTTATTGGTAAAGCCAGAGGATCATGAGCCAAAGTACGATTGGCGCACACGGAAAGGAAATGCACCCAGGAAATTTGTGTTCCACTAATTAGCTATTCATTTACAGTGTGCGATATTGGATTACGTAAATCGGCAGCTTCCTCCTTTAGCATTGTAGTCACTACGGAAGGTAATAAAAGTTGGCATTTTGCATGCCTCTCATTCTGCCTCTAGACACAGAGTTTTCAGAGGTATCCATGAACAGTAGCATGCTATTGTGTCAGGATAGTTTCGAGGTAAGATCTTTGCCCATTGATCCTCTGGTCAGTGGTTCGACTCAGCTAAACTTCCACTTAGAGTGAGGAGAGTCGCTAGCTCTCTGTAATTCCAGGTGTAGGAATCACGAGGTGTGGTCACATCGATAGGAAGGACCTGGAAACTGCCTGATAAGCAAAAATCTTCTCAGTGTCCAAATGTCTACCTTTGACATCTAAGTAGAATCATATGTGCTGTATGTATGTATACACAATGTAGTTTGCATCCCAACTGTCCCAGGACCTTTTCTGTTAACAGTCGATTGGCTTTTGCTAGCATTGATTAAGAATGTTCTCTCGGATCACATGCTGATACAAAAGAGATACCAAGTGTAGACGTTTAGGCCTCTTTAGGAGTATCGATTTGACTCATGGCTCATATTCTGGTCCCAATTCGCCCACAGGTGGTTCAAAGTATTTTCCGTGTCGCGTGCAGCACCACAAAAGACAGTTGCTGCCCGAGCACTCTAATCTATTTCCAAGCAAAAGGAAGAATCCCAACCAGCAATGGAAGATTTCAAACACCCACTGTAGGCTCGTTTTCCTTCCGTATTGCCTCGTTAGCTGGTGAATTGTGAACTGTGGGGTGAGTTTCACTTTTTGCTGAAGAGGCTGGGACTGAGTGTAATTGTGGTCATATGACAGAATGTCGTAAATTTACGTCGACGAAGAAGTTGGAAGTCCGAGGAAGTTGTACTGCCCGTTAAGTAATGGATCAAGAAGGGGCGGAAAAACCAGATTCGAATACGGAGTCATCAGAAACTGCTCCTCTGCTAGTTGAAGAAGTGGAAAGTCACGTACAGCCAGTGATTTCCACTGCGGAAGCCTCAGCAGGTAACGTACGACCTGCATTAGTTTAGCGTACTTTTAGGCCGTCTGCAAGTTTATGGCAATAATGCATCTTCCGAGAGCTACTTTTTAGTCGACAAAGTTTATTAGTCTTTTAAAAGGAGTGCAGTCGTATTAATTTTAAGAAAATTAACTGAAGGGAGTGTTAACACTTCTGGAAAGTAAGATCAGCATAACCAATGCTTTGCCCTTGTAAATATGTATCGTAAGAAACTATTCGTTTTTATTTTATGGTGATCGTTGCATGTCTCCGTTGTCGATTTCTACTGCGCTTCCAGAGGACGGTCAAAGCTGAGAATGAAAGTGTTAAAAAGCGTTAGATGCTCGCGTTAAAGAACGAAATAGATTATTGTTATTGGCATTGAAGATGCTATTATTAAGGTCTTGAAGACCCATTAATTTTATGAAATAGCATTATATCCATCACAGTTTGCTTATCAACAAAGTAAGGTTGTTGGTGCTCAATGACAACAGAAACTTAGGTAAAAGCCTTTTTGCCGATTTCTAGGCCAGCCAAAGTTATTTTTTACTTTTGCTCCTATGCACCAATACTAAAGATTCGTCTTTCTGATGACAAAAGTAGCTTCTGCACTTGTGCATAAGCAGAACCAAGAGGGGGTTGTATTAACATCTTAAGATAGAAAATGGAAAAGAAACATGAAACTAGTAAAAGTTATCGTGATGATTAAATGTGGCTGTTGGAGTATCTGGCTGCCCCTCTTGAAGTTGGATGGTTGGAAAGATTTAGAAAGAATCAATTTAGCTGATTATCTGCAATAAATTACCATACATGCAATATACAGCAAGCCATTGGTTTGATTCAGTCATTGTGCTGGTATTGAATCGAATCATTATTTGCAACTTTCCTAAGTATAAGCCAAAACGATTCTGATTTTTGAGCCAATAATAATAGGATTATTAAGTAACAAAATTGAATTTTGATTATGAAAAATTCTGAAATTAACTTCACTAATGGGGGTTAAGTGAAATAGTATCATGAGGGGTTATACACAAAAATATATATATAAATAAATATATATTCATACATCTGTATGTATGATTTATTCCTTAGTATTTACAATTGTATTTTTATGTAAATTGGTGTGCATGTCAATGTGGATGAATTTATATTAATCAGCAATTCCATCTTTTACAGTGAGCGAGCCTGTCAGCCCTGCACACGAGGGTCCTCCGCCAGCATACAATGAAGCACCACCCCCTTATAGCAATGCATTGCCATATAACAATGCCCCACCAACTGGGGTGCTAGGGGAGCCCACAGTTGTTTGTAGGGTGTGTCGACAGCTGATTTTTATCCGAGGGAGAGAAAACCAAAGAGTGGTGAAATGTGCAAGTTGTCATGAAGCAACTGTAAGTCACTTGTGATTGCCATAATCAGCTTTTTTTGAATGTGACGCCAAAGTTCGATCATTTATGACCATATTGGTTAAAGTTGTATATGTGCATGTATTTTTTTGGTTCTTCCATTTGACTTATCCAACTCTCAAGTCTGTTTCCAGTATAAGCTGAATTTTTTTAACACATGCTGTGTGTTGCACATGCCAAAAGTTTTCCAAATTTAACTCTGTTTTGTGCAATCATAGTTGGGACAACAGCATCGTCTCTTTTATGCATTTTTACTGCACTTGTTTATTTTTGATATTTTCTTTTTCATCTAGCCAATAAAACCACCCCCACATGGAAAAAAATACATAAGATGTCCTTGCAATGCCCTACTAACATGTAGGTCTACATCAACAAGAATATCCTGTCCAAGGACAAACTGGTAAAGTGTATATTTTATCATTCAAAAATTTTGATCCAAAAAAAAAAGCCCTTTTAACTGTGTTTGCAAAGGAGGTTCACAGTAACACATGTTCCCTTGACCATATGATGGAAGGATATTGTTTTTACATGAAACAGCTCCCTTTGGTTTTGAAGTGATGCCATAGCCTATCATTTCAACTGCTTTGTCATATTTCTTATTGGCAACACTGTACTCCTCATGGCTCCTTGCAACTTTGCAGTTGTGCAAATTTCAAACCACATTGCTGATAGCTGCATATCTTCATTTTGTCTGACAGTCCGCTGATTTGATTGTTATGTGCCCCTTTTTAGTAAAAGAATTATCAATGTTGGTGGTGGTCCTCCTTCTGCAGCACCTGTTCCACAGATTCAAAATACAGATGCCAGGATAAGGGTTACATGTGGCCACTGCAATGAAGCATTTGTGGTAAGTTGAAACTGAATTGAAAATAATTTCAAATTTTATGTAAAACCTGGAGACCAAAGTTGTTGTAACAAGTGACTCCGGTATAGAAGTTCACAGGGTAGGTTTTGGGGTTGATCCTGTGCACTTTCACTTTTTGAGGCTTTTTCCCTCATAAACCCATAGTTCATGGTAGTATTTCTCTATTGGGGTCCTCTCCAAAGCTTTTTGCCAAGCGTAAGACCCAACTTTACTTTAGCCTTCTTACCTCTGATTGTAGAGAAGTCAAGAGTAGACCAGCGGTTAGTCTTATTCAATAGCAGAGATTTTAAAACGAATAAGAATTCATCTAGTCTTTCAAATCTTTGATCCAGAAGCTTGCCAGTGTTGTCCGCCGGCAACCAAAGGATTCCGCACAATCATAAGTCTTTTCCACTGATTTTTGTCCTGTGATGATGTGCCAGTGTGCTGCATCATAGAGAAATCATCCAGAATAGTATTCTGCCAATAATTCTGATGTCCAAAACTGGGCAAGCATTTTCTGCTTGTGGCTGCACTAGCTCAAATTATAGCAATAAGCTGAACAAATTTCAGAAGAGTAAAAGCTTCAATCAACGTAAAAAAGTGCAAATATAACCCAAGAAAATTACTGATGGAAGAGCAATTGTAAGAAGACAATTCACCGAATTTGGAATCGGGCCATCAACACTAGTCAGTAAGTTTTGATTCCCTTACTAAGCTGTCCAGCAAGAGGCTATGGTAAGCTTTCCACCACTTTATTTCAGCCCTCTTTATTAGGGTGTATTAAGATTGTAAAAGGGGGCTTCCTTCTGAGTTACAAAGAACAGCACTGTCTGCCACCTTGGTGAAAGCAAGCTACTTTGCTTATCTCAGGAAATCCAACTTAGCAACTTTTTTTGTTTAATTGGTATTTATCATCCAAACTCAATTTTCCTCTAGTTTCGTGTCACAGCACATTTGGCCAGATGCCCATATTGTAGAAAAGTGTAAGTTTTAATTGTATTTGTGGTGTTATAACTTTTATTCTATCATCAATATTACATTCATGGATTGACATACTAATAATTATGTGTATTGAATTGTTTGATTGCATATTGCACAGGGAGTTCCTGTGTAATATGCCTTTTTATTTTGTTTTTAGACATATAGTTCTAATCAGCACCTATTGGACTATCTGTTGTGGAACCAAGCTTCACGAAGCTTCCCTCTGTTTAGGATCTCCATTTATGCAATTTATATGCATTGAAACATTTACAGCATCAAACTCAACACTCAAACACGGTCTTTGTGAATGGAAGAAGCATACTTTTTTATACACATGATTCTACCTAGATGTCAATGGTAGACATTTGGACACTGAGAACCTTTTTTGCTTCTTGAGCAATGTCTAGGTCCTTCCTCTCAATGTAGTCACACCTCACGATTCCTACGCCTGGAATAACACAGAGCTGGAAACTCTCCTTGCTCCAAGTGAAAGTTTAGCTGGGGGGGGGCGGGGGGGGGGGGGGCGGGGGGGTTACAAACAACTGACCATAGGATCAATGGGCGAGAATCTCACCACTGAGCTATCCTAACACCATGCATACAATGCACAAACATACAGTCTTTTTCTGAATCAGGAGAAAATATTTCAGCTTAATAGACATAGAAAAAATTTACAATGGCCAAATAAAGTGCCATATGTCAATAGCCACTGGAGAAATGTTCACAATATTTTGCTGTGCATCCATACAGCCTCGTTAAGTGCATGCCTTTGATGTACTGAGAAATTTTGGAAGAGATTTTATCAATGTATGTTGCAACATGAGACTTCTAATCATTCTTTAAAGACATGTAAATGATTTTCATCTTGTTATTTTCTGTAGCTCAACAGTTGGTTCTAAATTTGCAAGAACAAGGTCCATCATATTTGCAGTGGTTGGGCTACTGTTTCTGACTGCTGGCGTTGCTGTCACTGTACGTACATCATTTTGTCATTTATAAATCAAACCATTTGTAGTTTACTTTGAATCGTTATATACTCTTTTCATCATTGTAACGATTTCTCCCTAGCATGCAAAGGTAGATTTTTTGACACTGAGAAGCTTGTGCTTGTATAGCAGTACCAAGATCCTCCTCTCATTGTGACCACACATCCCTATTCCTATGCCTAGAATTACAGAAAATAGTGGCTCTCCACACTGTAAATGAAAGTTTAGCAGATGGTACATTCCAACCACTGACCATATGGTCAGTAGACAAAAACTGCACCACTGAAGCATTTTATGTTAACGGACATTTTATTTTGTATCATTGAGGGAGTAGACCTTGTTTATGGGTAGTTGAATTTCAATGTCCCTCATTTCAATGTAATTTGCAATTTTCAATGTATTGTATAGGGGCCTCTTTCTTTCCAAACATAACTTTTTCAGTTCTTCTGAACCATGGAAAAACGCATAAGAGTTCTACATAGCATTGAAAAAGTTGTGCTGAGTGATTTAGAAAGCATGTAAACTTTTTTCAGATTACAACTCTTGAGATGGCAAAAAATTCAGGAGGCAAGTAACTTCCCTTTACTTCCTTTGAAATTTCGTCTCTTTTACCAAACTCAATTCACAGCTTGTTAGATTTTATTTGAAAACGCTCCTCGATGTCTCTTTTCTAGTCAAAAAATGTTTTGCCAGGATTTGGCCGGCTTCTGTAGAATTTTTGACATATTTATATCTAGGCCTTTGTAAAATATTTAATAGATTTTAAGTATCCTCCACAAGCAAGGAGCTGGTTGCCCAAGCTGCCCTGATTTATGCATCATTATCCTTTATTCAAACCCCTTTTCATGATATATTTTTTTGTGCACTATCTGTCCTATTTTCCCCATCTCATTCTTGTCACACTTAATGGTTCAATGTTTTGATTAACGGGTTCCAGTGGGGTTTTTCTTACAAGATGCCACCATTGCAGCATATTTCAGTACAATGGCTAATGGCAACTTTCATGAAAAAGCGGCGAACATGAATAGAAGGTATCCCGCAGCGCCAAAGAGCTAAGGTGGCCTTTGAATACATGCAGCCATTCTTCAGTTTTCCAAGCTAATCTTGACTTCTGTCTGTCTTATTTTGCAGGAATTTACGTCGTATGGATTGGTGAGTATCCGGCGAAATATGTTGTTTGATCACACCCAGCAATTGTTATTTGTTCCTTTCGTCGTATCTCCATAGACCTTTATGCCCTGTATTACTGTAGAGGTTTGCTAGCTGGTTCCTGGATTCTGCTAATTCTTGGCAATGGCCTTTTGCTGTTGTCTGCAGCCGTTTTTCTTATGCGCATTTGCCACGTATCATCATGAAATGGCTTCAAAAATTGGGCATACGGTCTGTGAAGTTCCCGGACACCCGAGCAATCCTTTCAACTGCCAGGTCTCATTTCTTGCTGAATAATCGCCCTTAAAATGGAATCATACTTTTCAAACCATCGGGCTGAGGTCCCTCCCTCCACGCACAAACGGATGAAAAGGAAGCGAGCGAGGTCTCCTGCGTGCATTTCGCGATAAGCGAGAGCATTTCCATGCTGCCCATGTATCTAGTCTATTCGTGCACTGGCCTTGTCTGAAGCGTTTGCACACCTTACAATTCGTATCAACCTTTTTCAGGAGCATTTGTCGCCGGCATTTTGAATCTCGTTCGGAGTTGCTACTACTGTTCTATGACAGTAAGTACAATAGAGGGACAAGCATAGAAGCTAATAATCGCTGATCACAGACGTCAAATTGAAAAAGATTGATCGCAAACCATTCCTACTTATCGTTATGTAAAAAGATAGTCCTTAAGAATGTTATGCATCCAACATAGTAGGTATCCAGGTATCGTGGAAGGAGGTCGAAATCGAAAGAGAACCAAGCGTATGGGTGCTCAAGGTGGGAGTAATTTCATTAGCCAACAATCAGACCAAAATTCCCTTAGTATCAAAATTCATGGATGTTGGCTCGGAAAGTAAACGCTTTGCCCAAGGGTTTCATTTTTACAGCTAAAAGTGGATTATCCTATTTGTATATAGTGCTTATTTGACACACAGATTGCAATTATTCAAATTCTGCACCAAGCTCCCGCAAATGTTCCCACTCAACGAATGTTCTGAACCTCAGTCGATAGCTTTCCAACAAGATTTCTAAGGCTAGTATAAGATATATTGTTCTGTGCCGAGTCGTTTTTGCCAATTTTGTTAATGTAGGGTTGATTATGACATTCTGTAGTAAAGGTATGAATAGGTTGTCTTGTAATTCCTATCACAGATGTTTAAGAAAGGTAGACAGGGTTGCAAAATTCCAATCACAGATTTTTAAGAAAGGTAGACAGGGTTGCAATTGTTTATTTGACATCGTACCCCACTGTCACGGACTATTGTACAAGTTTCTTTACCTTAACTGCGCATTCCGTGCAAGAAGCTTCAGTCCTTATCACTAGCCAAATAGCTGGAATTGTTGCCTAAGTAAGACCGACAGCCGATATAAACGACACGCAATGATTATTTCTTCAGTTGCAACCAGTGCCACACACACCAGCGTTTTCACCTACGATTATACTGTATGAAGTGATTATGTATGCCCAAGTACTTCTTATTAACTAAACAGCAAATATGGGAACTTAGATATGTTAAAGCTGATCCAAATCTGCGTTTGATGAAGTTTTGAGATAGTGCTTTGAGTAATCCATTCATGATTAAACCTGTTTATAAAAGAATTAGACAATCAATGTAGCACTTGTCAATTCAGCAGTCTTTAGCACTGTTGATGAGTCTTAAATTCTTATAAAAACACTCATAGTAATTAATGTTTTATGATTTCACTCTTAAGCAATGAAAAGTAAGTGATCATACTTGGCATCCTCATCTTTGTTTATTATGCTGAAACCAGTTTCGAAAAGCAAGGTCTAATTGTGATCTTCTCGCTTATGCTGTCCATGTCTGGCCCTATGCACTAGAATCCCATCGTGAGATCAGAGTGATCTCTCTCTCTCTCTCTCTCTCTCTCTCTCTCTCTCTCTATCTCTCTCAGGGTCTCTCTCTCTCTCTATCTCTATCTCTCTCAGGGTCTCTCTCTCTCTCTCAGGGTCTCTCTCTCTCTCTCTCTCTCTCTCTCTCTCTCTCTCTCAAGGTATCTCTCTCAGGGTCTCTCTCTCTCTTTCTGAGGCCTTAATCGCGTCTGGCGCAAGAATCTTCTCGCCAACTACCGATTTTTGGTCTCCACCACACCGCTATCAAATGGATTGGTAGCTTCTTCTCTGGTACGTCGATTGCCTTTAGAGTTGATAACTTCGCGTCTACTTCTCATTCAGCAATTCTGGTGTATCCCAGGGCTCTATCGTCTCTTTCGCACTCTTTATTCTCTTCATAAATGATCTCCTCTCCCAAACATCTAGCATTCGCTCGTTTGGTGACGATACCTGCCTAAGCTCATTATCTTTATTCGACTAACATGACCATGCTTACGACGATGTCCTGTTCCATAGAAAAATCTCAGCCTCTCTTCTATCCAATGATTTGACAGTTATTGAGCAATGGGGTAAATACAGTCTAATTTTGTGCAACCAAAGCAAGACTATGCAGGTTGTCACTTCACGTACATGCAACGTTGACTTTCCACCTGTTCTAATGAATGTTGATGAACTGGAAATTTCAACTTCTTTGACACAACTTAGTCTTTCTCCTTCCTTTAATCTCACTTGGAAATCACATATCCATTGCATTGCTAAACGTGGATTTCAAATGCCAGTCCCAAGTCTCATCAAAAATCCCAACCTCACCAAATCTCTCCTACCTTCTCATCGTCGTTTAGTTGCAGATCTTTCCATCTTCAACGTATGCTTTCACGGGCATTGCTCTCAGGAGATTGGGGGTATTATTCCAGTTCATCTGAGGCGTCTCAGGACCACCAGAAGCTCAACTCACACTCTTTCCATGTTTCACTACTTAATCCAACAACTGTGTCCCAAAAATCAGCATTCATCAAAAGAACGTGCACTTCATGAAACATCTTGCCTACTTCTTCGTTTCCCGAATAATACAACTTGCTTTCTTTCAAATTCAATAAACTCGATGTTATCTCCCTCTCCTCGTGCCTTTTTTGTTTCTTCCTTTGTCGGGGCTTCGTGTAGGCCCCCATGGCCTTTCCTCAACACAATTCACTAAAAAAACGAGCATCTTATAGTGATACCGTCATGTCGCAAAGCATACGCGTAAAGTTTCACTTATTCCTTGATCAGCTGCCAACGAGGAGTCAGAAAAACATCTAGTATGAATTTTAAAAAGCCGATAGATCAAGCTATTTTAAGGACTCTGGTGCATTGGAGAAAGTTCTGCCAAACATTTGCAGCTGGTACCTAATTAAAGTTTAAAAAAAAATTGTGGAATCACCAACAGAAACCGAAACTTAAGGCCTCCAGTGAAAAAAGCGATTGAGCAACAACCACTCAACTCTGAAGTAATCGAAGAAAATGAAGAGCCTTCATGAAAAGAATTCTCAAGATATCGAGGCTTTACTCTGTAAATACCTGTATTATAATTAATATTATCTTAATATGAAGAGCAAAGTAGATGGAACAGGGTGGCATGATGCTGATGCGATACTCTTAATTTGTAAATGTAAATACTTTTAAAGTTACTTTAACTAATATAATAAATCGATAGAATTTCTGAACGAGACAGTGCTGTGATAGTTTCCGGTTTGTGTTACATAAGAAACAAAAAAGACAATGCCAAAAGCGGCGAGGTCAATCGACCTAAAGGAAAATCGATGTATTCTATTTTTGCATATGAGATATCTTTACAAGCTTGGACACCTTTTATACTAAAACCACAAGTGTTACATAACTTTGAAAAAAGTTAACACAAAACTATTTAAGCATTTCAATGCTGCGTATCAACGTGGCAGGTTCAATTGCTTGAGATAAAAGATTCAACATTGCTAGGAAGCCAAAATCATCAATCTCAAGTCTATCGAGTTTATCTTGAGCCAGTTATATAAACTGATAGATGTATGTACAGTTGCCACTTTTGTGCCAGCAATGATACATGCAACAGCATAGCTGCTCCAAATTTACTTAAATGTACTAGCTGTTTGAATTATCATCGTGAGCATATCAAGTTGATCCATGCACCAGTTGTTCATACTGCTGATGACTCCCAAATGTGTTACGTATATTCAATCTAACGCTACTGTCGTGGAGGTTGCATCCCTGGCGGTCCTGCAGCACAAATATAATCCAAATTAAATTAAAATACTTCAAGAGAAGCTCTCATTCTGGGTGAAACAAAGGGTAAAGGTTTTTTCCCTCAAAAATTCTCATCAATGCAGTTTCTAGCTCCAAAGACACTCTCAAGCAATTGGACATTAATTCATGCAAGCAGGTACAGTTATGGGAAGGTTAGCACAGCCTTTCAATTGAGCAGGTATTGCTCTTGCAATCCCTTTTAGAAAGCAGTGGGAGGATTTACCTTGGCCAGATATTTGACTGCAAGTATATTATTCACACCTAGGGGTGTAAGGAATTGTTCACAAAGTACTCACCCATCCCTGGCCTTGATCCTGGTGGAGGCATTCCTGGTGGTGGCATTCCTGGTGGAGGCATACCAGGAGGTGGCATACCTCGCCCCATTAGACCCATTGGCATGCCTGGAGGAGGCATTCCTGGTGGTGGCATACCTGGAGGTACACCTCTTCCTTGGGGAGGCCCTCCTAAAATAAAACAGTATTTATAATCATAGCATCATCTATATATATGATTCCAGCATCAGTTATGTTCTCTTTTAAATTGAATCAAACAAGGAATAAGAAAGACCCAACAAAATAAAGATACAATTGCTCTCAAATTGGCTATGTTCTTTAACACCTGCCAAAAACAATAATTCCCAACCCGGAGCAGGTTATTGAAGATTGAAAAAAATGCAAAATGTCGACAAAAATAAATTACCTGGTCCAGGGGGCCTAGACGGCAGACCCCCAGATGGGCCTCCAGATGGAGGACCTCCAGAGGGTGGTCCAGAAGTGGCTAGCCCTGTAGGTGGGGGTCCAGATCCAGGTCCATATTGTCTTGGTGCAGCAGCTAAAAGGAAAAATGGAATATAGTCAAACAAGTTGTCATGTGCTTATGTTTGCTGCCAACTCCAAACAACTGTTCTGCTTTGATTCTAATCAAATGCATCCTAAATTAAACGTTACAGTTAAGGTCATCTCAAAAAAATTACAAGAACTGGAGTCATTTCAACTGGAAACAAAAACATTAAACTATGTAAACTAAATCAAAAGCTTTCAGAATAAAATAATTTACGGTTTACCTGTGGTGGCACTTTTTGCTGCTGCTGCAGCTTGTGGTGTCATGACTTGTTGTGATGGACCACCTACACCTCGCACAGGACCAGACAGACCTACAACACAGGATTAAAACCATGCTAATGCCAGTACTTCATTTGAGGGGATGTCAATGTTCTGTTCAATGACCTACCTGCTATTATTTTGGTCTTTGGGAGCCAAAGTAAACTGAGCAGAGGTGAAATAGAAAACAGGATGGTGAACGCAAAGATCTTATGGTATCGAGAGTTGCTAGTCATCTCTATCTCATTACAGGTATAGAAATCAAGGCGTGAGGTCACATAAAGAGGAAGGATGAGGACGTTGGTTTATAAGCAAAAGTTCTCAGTGCCATAAAATCTTCTTTCAGGTAATGCAGGGTAGCACAAATAAGAGGTGAAATGATCACATACCAAATAAACGCTAAAATTAAAGAATCATGCTACACCCAATTTACTGATTCAAATCTACAACCATGTGAACACATCGATACTGTACTACCAATCCTTGAAAGCAACGTTGGGAGAGACAAACCTGCAGGTGCACCCATGCTAGTTGATGATATTCCTCTTCCAGCTGCCCTTCCAACTCCAGTGCCAGGTGTAGCACTGGCAGCAGGGGTCTTAGACCTTTCCTAAGAAAGAAAGACAAATTACAAGCTACCTGTGGCTGCAAATGGAAGTTAGGAGACCGTAAGATTAATATTTGCTTGGATACCTTTGCAAGGTCATATTGGGCAGCTACAAATAGTTCAGAATGCATTGCAGTGAATTTTGAAATGGTTCATGTTATCACTGAAGTTCGGACATGGCATTTGACAGGGTCTGCCATGAGGGTCTAATTTACAAATAAATGGCTTACATAGAATTCAATAGATGGAATTCAATGGCTTACATGGAAATACTCTTCTAATCGTCAAAAGTTTTTTGGCAGACCGCAAGCAATGGGTTGCATTAAATGGACAATGCTCAAAATGGGATACAATATCAGCAAGTGTACCACAAGGACCAGTTCTTGGACTGCTGTTGTTCTTGATTGACATTAATGATATAACCGAAAATGTTAAATGCGATATTAAGTTATTTGCGGATCATACGTCATTGTTTACGACTGTTTGGAATAAAAATGTAGCTGTACTTGACCTAAACAGTGATTTAGAAAAAATAACTTATGGGCATGACAATGGAAAATGCAGTTTAACGCTGATAAGACAGAGGTTTTATTTTCATGCAAAAGGAATAAATCAATCCACCCTAGTCATAATTTGAGGGAGGAGGTCATTGCCTTAAAAGTGGAACACAGGTGCCTTGGCATTATTCTTGATTCAATGCTACCTCTCAAAAGTCATATCTGAGAGGCCATCTTGAAAGCACGAAGAGGGATTGGTCTGTTGAAATACCTTTCAAAATACGCATAAAGAGAGGTCCTCGATCAAACCTATAAGCTTTATGTGAGACCTCATTTAGACTATGGGGGCATAATTTACCATAAATATGTTCCAGATATGCAGCTGAAATTTACACAACAACTAGAATAGACCCAATGTAAAGTAGCACTAGCTGTTTCTGGAGTGTGGATGGGTACAAGTAGGCAAAATCTGCATGAAGAGCTAGGATTGGAAACACTTTATAGCCGAAGGTGGTACCGAAGATTATGTCATTTCTTTTCATTGGCCACATCCAAAAGTACAGATTACCTTTTCAATGAGATATGTGAACAGCGCTTAGTTGAGTGCAATTTAAGAAACCCGGTCTGTTATGAGCAGAATGTAGGTAGAACTATGTGCTTTTCCAGCTCTTATTTTCATAACACAACATGGGCACTTTATCGCCAACTTTGTTCAACTTATTCCTAGAGAGGATAATGATGGAAGCAATCAAAGATCTTGATGCAGAAGCAGGAATCAGTTGCGGAGGAGTCAGAGTAACGAACTTACGGTTTGCGGATGACATTGACCTGGTTGGTAAGAGTCAGAGAGAGTTGCAAGAACTAACGAGCAGACTTCACGAAACATCGAAGAGATTTGGAATGGAAATCAGTAAGGAGAAAAGTAAACCATGGCTTCTGGAAAGGGTGAGGAAAACATCAAATCTTGATATTGTCATCGACGGAGAAGCAAGCATTAGAGCATGCGAGGAGTTTCAAGTACTTGGGGTCGACCATCACTGAAAATGCCACATCAGATAGAGATAAAGAACAGGATTGGTATTGCAACGAGCGCCGTGACAAAACTTGACACAGTCTGGAGACCCAGAGGGATAAGTCTCAAGAACGGAATCAAGATCACAAAGGCAATCGGGTGGGCAACCCTGCTATATGGCTGTGAAAGCTGGACGCTGCGTCAGAAGTACATAGACAAGCTGAAGGCGTTTGAAATGAGATGCTATAGGAGAATGTTGAAGATCACATGGAAGGAGAGGAGGACGAATTAGTACGTATGGAACAAAGTGACAGAAATCCTGGGAGAAAGGCCGGAACCAGTAATGGATGTGATAATGAGGAGGAAGTTGAAATACTTTGGACATCGAGTGAGGAGAAATGGGATGGCGAGAGCATTGATCGAGGGAAATGCTGAAGGTGACAGGGGCAGAGGGAGACCGCGGAGACGGTGGAAGGATGACCTGAAGCAATGGACTGGGAGAGGTTTGGGAGAACTCAGAAAGTTGGCAGAGAACAGAGAGGAGTGGAGGTGCAATTTGCGTTGATGGGTGCACCAACGGCCTTGATAGGCTATGGAGAAGAAGAAGAATATGGGAGTGGAACCTATTGGACAAATCTGTACAAGATTCCACTTCTGTCGCAGAGTTCAAGAGTAAATTACTTCATATCATCAGACCTGCAAAAACCCCTGTTTACAATATCTATGATATTTTGGGTATCAAGCTACTAACAAGACTTTCAGTTAGCTTCAGTCATCTGAATGAACATAGATTTAGGCATACTTTTGACCGCTTGAGTCCAATTTGTATTTGTCGTACAGGAAAGGAAGGTAGTGAGCATTACCTCCTGCACTGCCCCCCAGTTTGCAACTCAGTGCCAAGATCTCCTTGGTCAAGTCTCAGATGTCGGGTATGATGTTGCTAGCATGAACTCAAAGGATCTTTGTCATCTGTTATTATATGGGAACCCTGAGGGAAGTACCTTAGCTAATAGAATTATCCTAGACGCAACTATTACTTTTGATAAAACTTCTGGACATTTCAATTAAGCTTTCTGGAAACATAGCAGCCCAAGTTTTTTTTTATTTTCTTTTCTTCTTTCTATTATCATTAATTTACTTCTAATATTTTGTTGAACATTGTAAGTGGCATTTGTAGTGAGGACCTGGTGATTATGCGTCGTTCCTCGCTACAATTGCCACTATTTGTATTGAATTGTTGCTTTTAAAATTGTTCAATTGATATAAAAAGAAAAGAAAAAAAGTTAGGACATCAAAGACGACACAAATATCTCTCTTAGAAAAGCTCACTATTGGACACAATCCATCCTACATACTACAACAAAATCACATAGATGATTAATAACTATTTCACAGAACACAGTCAGACTTATACCATCTGGATGTTGCATTTTCAAATATGATGACTATGAGCTAGGGTGCTGTACGAACATAGCATGCTTACAAATATGAAATTACTTATTAATGGCGTGCGAAAAGTTCAAAGAATGTCAAACATGGTTACTAGAGGAAGCAAAAATTGTTGCAAATAATTTGTCCTGTAACCTTTATCTACATTATATATACTTTGTTGTCAAACAGGTTGGGTAATGCACCTTTGTTGACAACCCTAATTTTAGACTTCATTGATAAGGCTGATTGCAAAATGTCGATTTTAAACAAAAAATTTACCTGTTTAGCGGGAGGAGCTTCAACAGTTAGTGATACAAGATGCTCTCCCCGAAGGAGAACCAGACCCAATACACGCTTTTCTTCTCGTTCTGGACCTTTGTTTTTTGGCTTGACTCGACGAAACTCGTCTGTATCACCGAGAATGAGATTCATGTGCTTGTCAAAAGCAAGGAATGTACCAATGAATACGCGTCCATCTTGGAGAGTGCATCTCATCCTGTAATTGATATGTTGCAGCATTTTGCTGCTTTTCCCTAATTGAGGCTGTCAAGGAGAGCATGAAAATAGATTACAAAAGTGGAAAAATGCCCAAAAAACAACGAAACAAGGAAAAATAACATAAGTATTCCAACAGAAAACCTGCATACCATTTTGATGTGTTGATTGCGTCGATAACCAGCGATAAAAATAAAGTTAATGACAGGACTCCACTCTCTTAGTTGTAGGCTTTATCCGCCATTTCCCTGCAACCCATGCAGATAACGTTTGAGCATGCGTAACTCACATCTAAGAGAGAAAGGAATGTTGAATGCGAGGCTACTTCAATGGCACAAAATTGTCAGCTCGAAAACAAACTTGCACTCACCAATGCGGAAATAACTGTATCAGTTAAATACTTAGAACCAATATCATGGATAAAACCGAATCAATACGTAAAGTCAAATTCATAGTTATCTAGATATCAAATTATTGACCCAACCGGTAACGAAATTCTTTTAAAGGGCACATTTTTATAAGTAAGTTTGGCCGCAGTCCTCTTGCCAGGTTAATTGCGTGTCTCTGTTGAACTTGCCCCCTGACTGCAGGCCCTCTGCGAGGGACACCTCTGTCCACAGTCGTTGCATAACGGCTCTCCATTGCGTCCACAGACAGCAGCGTGGCGCCTACTTCGCTCGTTTTCCAATTGCGAAAACCACTTCTGATCATCAGCCACAGCGCCCACCCACAGTTTTTTTATCAAGCTAAAATTTACGTATCCTTTTGGGATATTCATGATGATGATTATTATCATTATTATTATTATCATCATCATCATTATTATTATACCTGTAATTAGGTCAGCCGAATACAAATTACCTATTACTAGAGAGATTTGTATTTGTATGTTTAGCTTATATATCAAAATGAAGTTTTAAAAAAAAAAAAAAAAAAATTATTATGAATCATCAATGGAAAAGCGCAAGAATAGCTACACTGGTCATCTTCATGGAAGAGGTGCAAGAGAGGTTGAATGGATGAATGTAGAAGGAAAGAGAAAAAGGCCCGCCTAGAATAAATCTCGAGACCAGTATAAGACAGCACCTAAGAAAAGGGGAGCCGAAAATGTCGAAGAGGCACAATACCTCACCTTGAACAAAGCTGAATGGAAGAAAGGAAGGAAAACACATATAGTAGCAATGAGAGGCGGTAGATCGATCAGTTCCTACGCTGCCTGCGATATTTTTGTAATGAATAAAATCAGAAGAATGAAAGACATTCAACAATAACTAAGTTTAAACTGCAAAACTATAAGCTATTCATAATCTTGAGGTAACCTTAGCTAATTTGACATTTTGGATTCAATCTTCTTTATTCGTCTTTTTAGCAAATCTCTTTAATTTATAATTACATGTGAATCAGAAAGCTTCAGAATGGTGGTAAAAACCAGTGGATTTTGGAGTGCCACCACAGACATGGAAGCAGTACTCTAAAGACCTGGGACTTGTATATCATAATTAGGAGAGAAAATGAGACGAAACCGCGAGCTCTGGCGAAGAAACCAAACATTTGAAATCCGCGTTTAGCAATGCCATGGATATGTGATTTCCAAGTGAGATTAAAGGAAGGAGAAAGACTAAGTTGTGTCAAAGAAGTTGAAATGTCCAGTTCATCAACATTCATTAGAACAGGTGGAAAGTCAACGTTGCATGTACGTGAAGTGACAACCTGCATGGTCTTGCTTTGGTTGCACAAAATTAGACTGTATTTACCCCATTGCTCAATAACTGTCAAATCATTGGATAGAAGAGAGGCTGAGATGTTTCTATGGAACAGGACATCGTCGTAAGCATGGTCATGTTAGTCGAATAAAGATAATGAACTTAGGCAGGTATCGTCACCAAACGAGCGAATGCTAGAAGATGTATGGGAGAGGAGATCATTTATGAAGAGAATAAAGAGTGCGAAAGAGACGATAGAGCCCTGGGATACACCAGAATTGCTGAATGAGAAGTAGACGCGAAGTTATCAACTCTACAACTCTAAAGGCAATCGACGTATCAGAGAAGAAACTACCAATCCATTTAATAATGGTGTGGTGGAGACCAAAAATCGGTAGTTAGTGAGAAGATTCTCGCGCCAGATGTGATTAAGAGAGAGAGAGAGAGAGAGAGAGAGAGAGAGAGAGAGAGAGAGAGAGAGAGAGAGAGAGAGAGAGAGAGAGAGAGAGAGAGAGAGAGAGAGATCACTCTGATCTCAAGATGGGATTCTAGAGCATAGGGCCAAACATGGACAGCATAAGCGAGAAGATCACGATTAGACCTTGCTTTTCAAAAGCCGTACCGGCGATCAAGAAGAAGATTGTTTCTTTCAAGGAGGGTAAGGAGTTGCTTAGTGATAATTGCATCCATGTTTATCAGAAATGTGGGAAGCAATTGCAATGGGACGGTGGTCAGTGGATCAGATTTTTCACCTTTTTGGGATAGGGAAGATGTGGGATAGTTATTAGACCGGGTCAAAGGGGTTCTTAATAAACGAATTGATTCTTTCTGACTCTGGCAACAACAGCATCTCAGCTAACAAAGCCCTTCAATTATTGTCATCAAACAGAAAGTTCAGTTAGTCTTGATATCTGGTAGGACTAAAAGGCAGCGAAACAGTCAAGGAGGGAACGGGGAGATCGAGGCTGGTTGACTTTGATATCTATAATTCAATAAGACTTGAATGGACTTCAACTAGCGGCAAATGATCCATGGTGAGAAAGTGATGAAAATAATGGCAGAAAACTGCATTTTGCATTTTTGAAATGCTAAAATGGTCCTGAATCAAGCTGAAATTACATTGCTTAAGTTCCCTTTTGATCATTCAAGTTGTCTATCCTATGAGAGTGATTGTGCATAGAAAAAGCATTGCCACCAACAACTGCACGTGCAACAACAGTGCACATTTTAGATAGCTCTGTAAACACGACATCAACTTATTCTAGTTAATTTCAGTTCTTGCAAAGCAAAAGTAAATTTGAATCCCATGTTTGAAACAAGAGTTGGAGAGCCCCTCTTAAGAGAGGTACAATCCTTTTTTCTTTTTTCTTTTTTACTGGGTTATGTTGTTGAGGAAAGGCCACGGTGACCTATACAAAGCCCCAACAAAGGAAGAAAGAAGAAAGCGAGCAGCTAAGAGGATAGAGAGATAAGATCAAGTTTATTTACATTAGATTTGAAAGATGGCAAGTTGTAGGACTCAGGAAAGCAAGAAGAAGCCTGAGCCATGGTATCATGAGGTAGGGTAAATCAGTTCCTTTTATCGCCGTAAATTTCCCCTAGCTTAACGGCAAGTACCCGTTCACTGCTGCTTGGACAGAGCGCGGGTTAACAGACACGTGCACAATGTTTTCTCGAGCTCGGACCGTCTGCATAGTAGACAAGTGCCCCAGCCGCTAACTTTCCTTTGTCTTCTATTCCCCCAATTGATGTGTGAGTGTTCTAAATACGTTGATCGCTATTCCAACAAGAAGTTTACCATACTTATCTACCAACGTCTAATAAAGAACAGATCGTGCAACAAGGCACAGGGGAAATCGGCTCCCAGGATAATGAATTTCCTTAAAGGCCTCCTGATAAGAAAGTATGGACCACGCAAGAAGGCGAATCAGAACAAAAACGAACTAATGTTTTGGACATTATTCTCTGAATTAGCCCTGTAGGCCAGGGTAAAATTCATGAAAATTTTACTTCGGAAATTGCGTGCTTTTTGACTTCACCGTATAGTGCAATTGATTCCTTCTTTAGGGCAGTTTGCCTAATTGTCTTGATTTTTAAAGAAGTATGAAAAGGTGAATTTAGGCAACAATCTCTTTAAAAAACCTCTTTGCTTTGATGGATTTTGCAAATTAGGACCAAAATCTGTCGACAATCTTTAACTATCAAGGTAAGAAAACACCAGGAAAGAAGAATTGCGTGTTCTGTCCTTGAAATGATATTCTGATAGCTACTCCCTGCAGAAATTCCTACACCGCATGAAACGACATAGAAATACATGCCAATATACATTTCGCTGCAACAATAAGAACTGGTAGGGTTAGACATCTACAAAAGGTCTTACAATGACTATAATGATGATCATAATAATGATGATAGTAACAATGCAAAAGAAAATATTTCCACTAAGTAGGCTTCTATTGTTGAAAATCTAGCGTTTGTTTCAACAAATGATGAGTTCAGCTCTGAGGCAAACATGGTTCTCCCATTCGATTGGGTGTACCTTGACATAACGAGCCACGATTGGGGGCTCAATGGAGCTCTTCGCTTGGCCTTTGCCATCTTTGTTGCCAGAGAACTCCTTAGAGGGAAAAATGAGACTCTTGTTTAGTGCTTTACCTTTTTTTTTTTTTTTAGTGGGTTATGTTGAGGAAAGGCCATGGTGACCTATACAAGGCCCCAACAAAGGAAGAAAGAGGAAAGCGAGCAGCTAAGAGGATAGAGAGATAAGATCAAGTTTCTACGCAAAATGGATTAAGAGAAGGATAAGAGTGCTTAAGAAGGCAGAGCTGTTGGCATATTCTGTCTTGAACACAGAGCTTCAGATTTCATGATTTCATGAGTAGGAAATATTTCATAAATGACAAATATCCATACAGCGCTCTAACAAAAAGTCAAAAACTTACTTTGACTGCCCAGAGGCTTTCGCCAGCCACGTTATTCCAAAGTTTGTTATCTTCACTGTACGAAATGTAGAACTTCTTAACATATTGCGGTATAGGCACATCAAGACCTAAAATGAAGAGGAAAAATCAAGATAATACACGAGAAAGATGCATAGCATTTTTAAGGGATTTCACTATGGGGCGGAGGCGGAATTGTGAACCAATTTCAGAAGAGGCCACACAAACATTGCTTTCCTTATACCACATTATAGTTTCTTCAGGAAATAAATTTCAAATAAATAATGATTTAAGCTGGCTCAAAATTTCCTTTTCTTCATCCTCTTCCTCCGGTACCTCGACATTTTACGTATCAAAGACGTAAGATGGGCCCTCAACCACGGGGGCATTTTCACCTCACTACGGGGGAAAGCATCGGGAATGCAGGGGCAGATTCCCCAGCAGTTATGATGTGAAAAATGTTCTGGAAAGATGTACCGAATAACTTCAAGACTAAAAGTAAATGACGAGAAGATTCTTATGATACCTTGAGTAATGACCCCTTTGATTAAGGTTACTTTGCCAAGATCAATGCTCAAATATTGTTTGTCGTCTGCTGTTTCCGAGCACCACGCCAATATTCCATTCAATCTTCCTGAATCAGCAGCGAGTACTCTATAAAAGGAGCGCTAATTTTAGGACAATGCATGAATTACTTCGATATCAAAACAGCACCGAGGTTTTAGAAACACTACCACATTGAGTTGAATCTCACGCAAAAAGCTCTGCCAAGATGCGTTTTTAAAAGGCACAAAGTCACTTGGTCCATCCAGTCCTCTCTTATGCAAAAAAGTCCACAACTCTCTAACTGTCTGATCCACGAACTCCATCCCAAAATCGCCATACGTCCCAAAAACAAGCAATTTATGTAACCTCTTGCATTCCCTTGCCTTTCCCAAATCCTACAACTTTTCCTCTTTCGAATCCAAGATCAATAAACTTGATCTTATCTCCCTCTCCTCTTAGCCTTTCGCTTTCTTCTTTCTTCCTTTCTTGGAGCTTTCTATAGGCCGCCATGGCCTATTCTCAACATGGTAGGCCTGCTCTGCCCGTTTTTCCTTTGAAGCTTCTATAACATTTCATAACGATGTGGCCTCTTCATACCCCATGTGTCTTCGTCCCAGATGTTTATTGACTCCGTTCTCCAATTTAATCTTTGGCCTACCCCTTTAACATCAGGTTTTGCATAATGCCATGAACTGGACATCAAACAGTCAATCTGCGTTGCATACTCGATTTCGAGCGTAGCAGAAACCAGAGGCAGGGCTTTGTGAGAAAATTAAGAGCCAGACAGTAAATACACTACATAAAAAGAAATATCTGAGTCGCAAATTAAAGCGAACTAACTTGTTGTATGATGTAGAAGCAGACAGACTTCCATTATCTAATGATCCATCTTCTAGACCGGCTTTCCTTGTGAAGTTACAGGCTAAGATGTCGAAGTCGGCATATAAATATCACTCAATACAATAACAGAAATACAAGCAAAATTGTTTGAAAATGAAAAACCGAATTTAACTCTTATCTCGAATGACACTGCTAGCTGAATACAGACTCCTTCACTAATTCCGACTAGATATTCTTGCAATTTGTAGATGCAAATGTATCCATTTTATGTCTCTCATAATCAGGCCCGTCTCCAGGAGTGGATCTGCAAACATTTTATCATATCAGCATTCAAAAATGGTAAAACTTCCTCTCCTGCTAAAATTTCATCCACGTTCAGTCTACTGCAGGGATATCTCGATAGCTGTATATATCATTTGTAACAACTACATAACCAAGATCAGTTAAGCAAACCAGTGCATCACAAATCCTTATCTCTTTAAAGAGGCTCTAGGTGCTCCCACCAGGGTTGTAGAGCAGGGGAGGCTTTGGGGGGAATTAGTTCCCCTAGTTACTTTTCAAGGACTTGGGGGTGTTGTTTCGATTTTCTGAAAAAATTCCGTGTGCAATTAATAATTTACTGGCTTTATCTTCTCATTGCTTTGCCAACAATTTATTGTTCTCAACGGAACACATGTTGAGTTATAATCTCTCTTTGATTTTTTGGTTTCATTTGGTGCGAAGCAACTTCGTCCCGTTAACATAAGATACGGCGGAAGAGGTGAGTAATTACTTACACGGCGGAAGAGGTGGAGTAGTCACAGGGGGTGCTGTGTTATTGGTAGACGGTGTCGTGGTCGGTATTGGCGGGGTCCCGGTCTTATTTGCAGTGGTCGGTATCGGTGGCATTCCGGTCTCTGGTTCATCGGTTGGTATTGGAGGAACGACTGGCTTTGCTGTTGTTGTCACTTGCACTACTTTGCATTTTCGGACCTTCTTCCTGATGACTTTTGTTGTTGTTGTTGTCGTGCACTTCTTGCAACTCTTTGCGCAGTTCACATGCATGTAGCCTGGATTCCTGTTGCATTCACCACGTCGTGCCCAAGACGAACAAGTGTAAACATTGTCCTTGCACGAACCTGTGTTGAAAATTTGACGTGTGTCGAATATTTTGACATTATCCACTTTCTATTTGAACGGAAAAGATTTTGTCGCACACGTAAAGCTCGGGTTAACGTCTAAAGAGCGAAGTGATGAGATGGTGGCCAAGCCGAGAAAATATAGTCATCATCATAATCAAAACCGAAGTCCACCGACCCTGTCTAATTCTAAATCGTTTAATTCGAAACTTACCTTATTCAAACAAAATTTTTTCAAGCGCTTTGAAAATCTCCTAACAAAAATCTCCATGATTCAAACCTTTTGTAATTCGAACATTTCAGCGATCCCCCAGAGAGTTCGAGCTTAATAGAGTTGACTGTATCTAAAAAGCGCTATTGACTAACGAGTACCAATACAGCAAAAAAAATATTCGGCAATCTTAAACGAACAAGAGCTAAAGCTAGGATTCCAATAAACAATCACAATCATTGCAAATTCTGATTCCGTGAAGGCTCGAGACACTTGCAAATCTTAAAGTCAAAAAATCCTTTCAAACTTTTTAATGACTTGAAGAGGACATTTTGAAGCAGTCAACACAAACTAATTCCTTGAAGAGACTGCAGACACAAAACTTTTGCCCTCTGAAATAAGGGCCTTGACACATCATTTCGGATGCAAGCACTTCGACAATCGATTTCGTATTCGATAATTGAATTGCCTCTGGTAATTGCAGTTCAAAACATTTGCGTATGATGCAATTTAACGTAACGTATGCGAGTTAATAATCACTGAAACAAAGCAGTCGGTTGCCTGTTTCTAAGTACTTACCACTTATACCACATGACTTGCAGCAATTTTCTCTCATGTAGGACGGATTCCTTGAGCACTCTCCTCTGCCGGCCCAGTATCGGCACAATCTGTTGCGGTCGCTCCTACATGAACCACCCACTGGAACAACCACGGTCTCCTCAACAATCACTTCCTCACACTTTGTCACAGGATTGACAGTAGAAGGATTTTCAGTTGGAGGTTCAGGAGGAGCGGTCCCTTTTGTCACAGGTTTCGACGTCGTTCCTGATAAATCAATGCAAAAGATTGCAACCTTATTGGGTCAGTATCTTATCCTAATCCCATGCCGGTAAATCAATCTAATTTATCCCACAATATGATCAATAGAAACTCATTTGAAACGGTATAACACTATACAATGTGGCAAGGTGTATAATAAATGTTTGTCCCTAGAATGCATTGCAGTATGATGCGACACGATGCAGCATGATGCGACATGATGCGACACGATGCAACATGATGCAACATGATGAGACATGATGCAACACGATGCGACACGATGTGCCAAAATGGAACATGGTGCAAAACAACGTTGCTCTGAAAAACCAAACATTGGAAAGGAAAAATTTGCCTTGTACCAGTCGATTTATCATGATTGTTTTTTCAACACAGTTTTCTGTCCTGTACCTCTTGGCAGTTGTCCAACTATGTAAATATATTGAAGAATTGCACAAAATTCAACGTATTCTCTGATCTGAGGCATCGGGGACGCGTGATAATTGATATTTCTAGGTACCATAATACGACATTCCGATATATAATTGGGAAACATTGGAAAAACCCATTCAAAGGAGTAAATTCAAATTAAGAGTTGAATTACCTCCACATTTGTACATGAGATTTGCTTGAATTGCATCTGATTTGCTCAGCACCGTGTAGGGTTGCTGGTACACCTTTCGTTTTGGCACCAAAGTGTTCCTTCCATTGTTGGAAAAGGCATTCCAAGGGTAGTGCATGATGGATCCATAATCATACGGTTGCCCGAGGGAATTCAGCTTGTCTTTTCCGTACTTCTCGAAAGCGGAATGCAATGCTGTTGAAAGCAGCGAGAGAAAAAATCAATTCACAAACTGCCTTGTTCAGGAGTACCTTTTTATGAGATATTAGTTCCAATGCACCACCTCTCCCCATGCTATGCACGTTAGAATAATTGAGAGGGACACAATTAGATTTACCACCGAGCTATCCCTTACACTTTCATCTATGTTCATTAAAGGAGGACCTCTCCCTAATGACCCTTGTGATTACCTGTACCGCACAGGGAGCCTAACTCCTTCACCACTCTCCTGCCAAGCTATGCTTGTCAGACATGTTAAAAGAGACACGATTGCATCAATTCCTTGAAGGACTGCTTGCGGCATATGATTGAGCAGATGTAGAAGTATATTATTGTAATGTCGCAAAAAACGAGGAAATGAATTAGAGGTTTAAAAGAGTACCTGAAGGTATATTATTGTAATGTCGCAAAAAATGAGGAAATGAATTGGAGGTTTAAAAGAGTACCTGAAGGTATATTACTGTAATGTCGCAAAAAATGAGGAAAATGAATTGGAGGTTTAAAAGAGTACCTGAAGGTATATTACTGTAATGTCGCAAAAAATGAGGAAATAAATTGGAGGTTTAAAAGAGTACCTGAAGGTATATTACTGTAATGTCGCAAAAAACGAGGAAATGAATTGGAGGTTTAAAAGAGTACCTGAAGGTATATTACTGTAATGTCGCAAAAAACGAGGAAATGAATTGGAGGTTTAAAAGAGTACCTGAAGGTATATTACTGTAATGTCGCAAAAAACGAGGAAATGAATTGGAGGTTTAAAAGAGTACCTGAAGGTATATTACTGTAATGTCGCAAAAAATGAGGAAAATGAATTAAAGGTTTAAAAGAATTGAAAATGAATTGAAAATGAATTAAAGGTTTAAAAGAATTGAAAATGAATTGAAAATGAATTAAAGGTTTAAACGAGTACCTGAAGGTATATTACTGTAATGTCGCAAAAAATGAGGAAAATGAATTAAAGGTTTAAAAGAATTGAAAATGAATTGAAAATGAATTAAAGGTTTAAAAGAATTGAAAATGAATTGAAAATGAATTAAAGGTTTAAAAGAATTGAAAATGAATTGAAAATGAATTAAAGGTTTAAAAGAATTGAAAATGAATTGAAAATGAATTAAAGGTTTAAAAGACTACCTGAAGGTATATTACTCCATTGAATTCTCACGTAATTATCACGATCAGTACGGCTCTGTTCATGAAAGAAACCAAGAGCATGGCCAATTTCGTGCGTCATTACATGGCGATATTCGCATCCATTCCCAACGGATATCTGACTCTTCCCTCGAGCCATGCCAACGTGTCCCCAGCATCTTCAAGAAGGGATGAGAAGTATTTTTATCACGCCTAAATATCAAGACAACATGGATTTGGTCCGCTGAGAAATATTGATAAAAATGAATCCACGACCGTTGAAAAAACTCTTTGTCATTGTTAAAAATCTTTCGAACGATACTTTGATTTCATTGTACAGGTATTGCTGCTGCTGTAGTTGGTGGCTGTTGTCAGCTATTTCCATGGATGAATTTTTGGAGACATCAACTTTTGTTTTAACAAATATATTCAACAATTGTTTCCACCTAGAAGCTGACACTGCGGCTCTCAAAGCAATCGCCTTTTGTTGACTCTGAGCTCCATCCCTCTCAACTTTGAGTCGCAACTTTAATGTTTTCCTTTTTCTCGTTTGGCAATTCTTGCTCATGATGATATTAAGATAAATTCTACATACAGTGGCCTATGTGAAATGTGACACAATTTCAAAAATGTCCTGGGTTGAGAATTCTACAGTATCGCTTAGAAATATACAACGTAAAACAGTGAAAGTTGACCATATCCATGATTCTGTTTCGAAATTGTTTAAAAAGTTTGGCAGATATTAATCGGACAATGTTCCTTTTTTAATCGGCCAATGTTCATGCCTATTCTCTCTATCAATTATCCTCATACATAGGTCTGCAGCATTTACTTCTTTCGATTTGTCCTATGATCTAATTAGTGTATATGCAGTTCTTACGAATAGCAAAGAGATGCACGTTCGCTTAAGGTATAATTCACTGACTCAGCTGTCTGGCATCTAACACTCATAACGACGATTTACAACAACATCAAAAACGACTACAGTCAACTCTATTTACTTCGAACTGGTGTAATTCGAGCTTTCGCTAATTAGAACAAAATTTTCAGGTTGAAAACCTCCAAGCAAAAAAACCTATAAATCGAATTTCTATGATTCAAACTTGTTGTAATTCGAACATTTTAACAGTCCTTCAGAGTGTTCCAATAAGACAGAGTTGACAGCATACAGTATTGTCCCTTTTTGTACCAGCAGCAAAATAAGTCTGATGTATTTCACGAATCAGAGCAAAGTGCATAATCGGCATCTTCTATCTACGATGCTTTTTCTCGGTTATCATGAGCATATTTCCCTTCCAAAAGCAATTAAAGACTCATAGCAGTACATACCCAGAACTTTTGAAGAACTCTAGATAGTTTCTTTCAGTTGTTCTTTTCTTGAATCGAATGCAAGTTGATTTTTCCCATTCTGCTATACCTTGTCTTATAGCATAGAGAGCTCTTGAGCCTACGATGAAATTCAGATTTCAGTCGAACAACCATAGATGAAGAGTCAACTTAGAGATGAGAAGTGTTTCTTTCATCGATTATCCTGAATTCTACTTGAATCAAAGTTACTGACGTCAGCGACCCGTTTCCCATAACGAACTCTTTCAAATATTGAAAGCCCATGCAACTGCAGAATCACGATAGGACATCAAGCAATATTTCAGTGGTTTCAAAGCCATGTTTTGCGTACTCCAAGGTTTGGGTAAAACTACATCGCTACTCTCCAACACTTGGGCCATAATTTCGTCCCTCAAGCATTGGAACTAATAGTGTGTTGGGTCCTGCACAATTTACAATAAAAGCACTTAAGTGATAAAGGTAAAGTCAAACATATAAACAAACAATAATGAATAATAATACAGATGAATCTTTATACCGGATGAAGCACTTCAACTTAAGATTAGCTGTTATCAATGTGTGTCCAGTGCTTGTGCCATCAGAATTACTTCTTGAGTACTCATTTAGCGAACTCGGAAGGACAGACAGCTGAGATGACTGTTGGCTTATGATCAGTGGCTCCAACGACGGGATTCGAACCCTCACGAGTAGACCTCGCATATGATTCGAAACACTGCGCCTTAACCACTCGGCCGTACCTCCAGATATTATGACATGATAATGAATACCCATTGCCTTACAAAGTGATGACCCTGCTGCATTTGAAAAAGAGTATGCTATGCTTTGCAATGCTTGTATGACAGTAAACTTTAAATGCCGCATAGTGTCAGGAGGTCACGATTGCCATAGAACAGGGGTCCCAAAATTGCGGCCCGTGGGGTCCCAAAATCGCGGCCCGTGGAACGACAGATTCTGCCTCGCGTCTTAGAATGAAAATAAAGATATTTGAAAACATAAGAATTTTTCATCAGAGCTTTTCTTGCGGAAAACCTGATGCGGCCGAGCCCCACCCAGAATCTGCCTCCAGCGGCCCCCAGGTCGATTGAGTTTGAGACCCCTGCCATATAGGGTTCTTCTGCAGGTGTGTTTCCTTGGTGGCATAGTTTGTTAAATGCAAATCTTTGTCATCTGGCAGGCAAAAATCCAGGGTGCCTTATTCACTACTGTTGCAATCGCTACCTAGACTTGATTGCATGATTTCTGTGGAACAGGTCTCGGAAACCAATCGTGCATTCTGCCATGTTTGGCAACACGAGCAGTCTTCATGAATGTCAGGTGTCAGGATAGCTCAGTGGTAAGATTCTTGCACACTGATCCTATGGTCAGTGGTTCGAGTCCCACCTCAGCTAAACTTTCACTTAGAGTGAGGAGAGTCGCCAGCTCTCTGTAATTCCAGGCGTGGGAATCACGAGGTTTGGTCACATCGAGAGGAAGGACCTGGACACTGCTTGATAAGCAAAAAGCTTCTCGGTGTCCAAATTTCTACCTGTGACATCTAGGTAGAATCATGTGTATAAAAAAAAAAAAAAAAAAAGTCTTCATGAATGATAGAGAAACATTTTTCTGAACTTAGAAGAAACATCTTCAGATTTCGCTACGAAAAAAAACTTCGCTGCTCCTGAATGCCCCTGACCTACCTTTGGACAAGAAGTAATTGTAACTGACAAGAAGTAATATAATTCTTACTTAAGGAGGAGCTCAGTGTATATGGCACGATGCCGTTTGTCCATTTAGGGAACACGGATGTGGTGGCAGCAAATGTCTCTGACTCTGTCGGATCGATGAAATTCCCTGTCTTTATTGCTTCTTGAATGGCCTTGTCTTGAATCGATGTAAGAACCATGTCTCCTTCGAAAGCATCTTTGGCTGAAAAATTGAAAATTAATCGTTACAAAAAGGAAGATTCTGTGAATTGATGATCTGGTCCCCTTGTTTGGGAAGCTTACCTCCCTGTCGGGAAAATCCTGCCGACACCCCTGGCTGTCATGCTACAGACGAAACTCAGAATCCTAAAAAATTCTGGTAATTTCGGTGGCAATATCTCACAAATCATCATTCATCCCAAGAACATGCAACTTATGGAACGTCTTGCCTTCTTCTTGCTTTCCTGAGTCCTACAACTTGCCATCTTTCCAATCTAAGAAAAATAAACTTGATCTTATCTCTCTATCCTCTTAGCTGCTCGCTTTCTTCTTCTTCCTTTGTTGGGGCTTTGTATAGGCCACCATAGCCTTTCCTCAACATAATCCACTTAAAAAAAACATGGCGGCGAGTGTTGGGTACTTAAGAAGGCCGATGAGAATCGATTCAAGTCCTTTGAACCATGGTGCTACCGAAGAGCTCTTCGGATCAGCTGGACTGAACCGAAGAGAAACGATTGGGTGCTGGACAAAGTCTGTGATGCCACGCTCATGAATGGCATCAACAAATGGAAACATGCGCCCATTGGACAAGTGGCACGAGGCGCTGGCGCTGACAATGACATCCTGTCCAAAATGGTTTATGAGAAGAGGAGTAGAAGAAGACCACGAAGGAGAATGGGGACAACATCAAGACTTGGCAAGAATGACAATGGCCGAGCTTCCAAGCATGGCGCAAGACCGGGTCTCTTTAGGGTGCCGCGGCGGGTCAGCCATGACCCTTTGGTCCTCTGATGATGGCTTTGTTAAGCGGTGATTTCTGTCTGCAAGTGACTTTTAGTTTCAAAATTGCGAGCGAGCAGTTCCCCTTTGAGACACTTCAACTTGCAATGAGAAGCATTTCCTCGCGGTTAGAGAATAAAAGAAGACTTGATTTTCTTGGGAACTGTTCTGACATCCACCATACTTCAGGATCCTAATGATAACAGTACTGATAGGCTATCCTGTTAAAGCATTCGCTTATTGTTATTACTATCATTATCATTATTATTCCTTGGAACCTTTAATTCTTCTTATTAAATTTTTTTTTCTTTTTTTTTTCTTTTTTTTATGTTTGTTTTTTTTTTCTTTTTTTTATACTAGAAATGCATGTAATTAGGTCAGCCGAATACAAATTACCTGTTATTAGAGAGATTTGTATTTGTATGTTTAGCTTATATATCAAAACGAAGTTTTAAAAAAAAATAAGGATTTTTATTTAGACCAAAACTCCCAAAACTGTATTTTAAAGAAAGTCATGAGCATCGCTATTAGGTGCACATGTTACGTGTTCCTTCGAAAAAACAAAACGTGGCCTAATCCAGATTTATTCGACTTATAACTATTTCATTCCCTTTTCCTTGTTTTATCTTGCATTTTTATAAACCGTTTTTAGCGGTTCATATTATTTGATATTGTATTCGAAGCAGATAGCCAGTTGTACACTACCTATCACTATAGAGGTGTATAATCGTAGATCTTTACTATACTGAATGAACTGAAATTTACCATTTTAACTATGATCCATGAAGTGAAGTTTCAAAAAAATGGTAATCACTATTACTATTAGGCATATTTACTACATGTTTTCTGCAGGAATTGAACTTGGACCAATCTTGACCGTCTTCCCTATTAGATCTGTCTCATTCTATCGATTTAATATCCATCTTTCATATATATATTTACATTCACTTTGTTCTCTTCTCATTTGATTAGTTTTACATTGTAAACCCCAAGCCAGGCAAGCCAATTTCAAACTACCTATGTACTAGAGAGGTTTGTAATTGTAGTTTTAATTGAATCTGAATGAAAGGTTTCCATTATCATTTCAACATCACAGTCTCCGGTAATGAGAGAAAACATTTGCTCTGCGAAAAAATATATCGACAAATCTGGAGGTCTGCAGCGCTTATTGGAACCGAAAAAAGATTCCCCAAGCCAAATCCCCTGATCGATTTCTGTCCCTGTCATATTGACGCAAATATTTAATGGTAGCCTGCCAGGTTTTTCTGCACACGGTATTTTAAAAGTCCACTTCATCAGAACCAAAATAATCAGAATTTTCGCCAGAAAGGTTTCTTTTTTGCCGCTACGCATGTGTCGTCGCGAATTCTCATGAATAGCATCACAAAAATCGTTTAGTGGAGACCAGCCTTGAAAGGATGCTTCATGCAAAGTTGGCCACAGGAAGATTTATTCAGAGTCCGTCTTTTTGTTGGAATAAGCAATCGTCAACTCAAATCCCTATTTAGTAGCGTTGGAATGGCGTAAGGGATCTGGAGCGATCACGTGCGCCTCAGATGGAAAATTTCATTCAAGGTGCTGATAGAGGGGGCTTCACCTCACAAATCCCCTCAACCCTAGAAATCTTCTCAGTTATGGCAGGCTTTTCTTACGCTCGAAATCTAGAGCCCTATGCAGTGTTTTCATTGTTGCCCTTCAAGCAACGCAAATGCTTGCGATAATCCCCACCATACCGTGGCTTCCGTGTCAGTTGAATGCAACCGAACACTCTGATTTTCAACAGCTGTGTTAAAAAGAGCTTTGGCCACGGATCCTATAAGTTAGGCCCAATAGATTATGTTCAAGGGAAATCTTGATACCACGAAGACAAAAAACCGTCTACTCTTCATGAAGAAAAGGAAACTAACTTCTGTTTACCTGGTTTAGCGTTTGTTCTCGCCACCATCAACACGTTAACCAGAAGAAAAAGGAGCGAAGCAAACAGTTGAGTCATCTTCTGTTCAGCTTTGTGTCTTGTCAGGACAGAAATGTTGCCTGATCTGTAGCGACAGCCGAATCTTCGCTCCCCTTTATCTATCAGCTGAGAAAATCCCGTGGGCTTTTCGCTCAGTATGAGAAACTCTATTGTGCTACCCTGCGTCAGATGGCGTCACTGTTATTGTCGTAAAACCACGACACTTTCACAATTGCATGTATAAAAGTGAACAGATACGTAGGTTAGCTGTCCAAGAACTAAATGAAAACCATTGGGCGTTGTACAAAGATGTCATGTTAACAGCATATCATTTTTAAGAGCCGTTCGCTACAAAAGGGTGCCTTCGCATTGCAATATCTTTTGCTGGCATCCTTACGCAGTAGGGGACCATAGCCGCTAGTTAAAGTTTTCCTGTTCACATTGGTATCAAAAGTAAACAAGCCGTTTACCGAAAGCCTTCGATCAGCCGCGTCCAATTTCCACTTTCTATCTTTCGATACCTAGAAGCTTTTCTGTCTCATTCTCCATACTTGGATGTAGAATTTAAATTCTTACTCTAAAATCATAACCAAATACAAATATAACGGAGATGAGGCATACCCACTCACTTCATACTTCATACTTCACAAGAAAGAGTATTTGATTATAGACTTTCGCGTATGCATCTTCTCTAAAGGTAATTCTTAACAAATTGACGCCTGCTATAAAAGTCAAAGTCTTGTTCTCAGTTCCTTTGTTCATTCGCAGCGAGAAAATATGCAACAGCAGCTCAACAGTTCACATGAGGCAAAAAAGAAAAACATAATTCATCGTACGAGTGCAAATACAAACGGCTCTCATTTAAGGAAGGTAGCCCGCTATCTAAGGAGCTGATTTACAAGGGGCCCTCTATGTGAGAACATTAACTTCAATCGATACACTGTAGTATGAATTAACTAAATTACAATGTTGAATAACTGAGGATAATCCCAATTGCAGTATTAAGCAAAACGCTAAGAACGTGAAAATTGTTCACAAATTATGGAAACCAAAACAGAAATATAGATAGAAAGGAACTGAATTTCTCTGATCTCCTGAAATATGTTGTTTTATTTGATTCAGGGAGAGCACTAGTTCAATATCGGGAGAAACGTTGTTCCTCGTTAAGAAAAAGATTCCTTCCCATTACTTGACTTGTTCTTGGGCAGTCTAAGATCTGTCTCTGCACTTCGCAGAGGGCACGAAATGCACTTTGAGTTGCGGGTGAAGAGATCATACAGGCATTGGGGGGCTAGTTTGCTAAAAATTCGAATACCCCTGTCTGCAGCCCCCTTTCCCTGCGACGGATAAGAGGCGAAATCGCTTCATCGCTTCATTCGCTTATCACCACTATCACCACCACATTCACTATCAGCTTCCGTTATGTTGGCGGTTAATCAGGATACTTGAATGAGAATTATTAATGCCCACTTCTACCTCAAATTGATTACAAGCAATTACTCACTTACTTAATTTCTTAATGGCATAGAGCATGTTGCCCCCTTGCGACCCAACGAACCCCATCGCCCCTGCATTTGCTTCTATTCCTCGCCCTTCTTTCAGCAGTCGCGAAGGGGGGGGGTACCCCAGAGACCCCTGGTGTTGTCCTTCTATTGTTTACGTCGTCGTCCTCTTCGTCTTCTGCCCTGAACAAATTTCCTTGAAGCTGGCATTGATTATACTGGGCTCGGGACTCCGGACGACATGACCAAACCAGCGCAACGGCCTAGCATTGAGAATATCATCCATCGTCTCTTTCACTTCTAGGATGGCTCTGACGTCCTCATTCCTAGTTCTACCACGTTTAGTAATCCAAAGGATAGCTCTCATTCGATGGCGTCTCAGGCGCTTGGCCAGTTAAGGCCAACTATATGGAAATCACGACACATATCGAGAAAGCTGAGAATGCGACTCTACATAGCACGAACCCTTCCCAAAGCAATATGCGCCGCTGAGACTTGGAGTACCCCATTAGCAGAGATGAATTCCTTGAAAGCTTTCGAAATGAAATGCTTGAGAGCTACAAAAATTGATAAAGCTTAATTAGAATTGTTTGTTATTCAAATCGTTTTAAGCAGTGCTTCTCAACCGGGGTCAATATGCACCCCTAGGGTGAATTAGACATGCTGAGGTGAAATTTCGAAAAGGGGGAATTTGGGGTGAATTATACAAAAAGGGGGAGGTTGTATGTGGGTGGGCAGTTTGCTATTACATTCCCTACTTCGTAGCTTCTGGGATGCGCATTTAGTGCGGCAGCAGATATAATGACAAAAAACGTGGCTCTCTGAATGTGATTGATCATGGTGACAAACGGCTGAAATTAACAAACCTTGTACCAAATCTGAGGACTCTTGTTGATCGGTTTGCACTATCGCTGACAAAAGTGATACGTATTTATAATTCACTTTCTCACTGTTGTGTTGTTAAACTACAGTAATTGCATTTTTGTTACCAGCTATAACCTATGTCATTATTTCCTAGTTTAATTCTTCAATAATTTGACGCTGGGGGTGAATGGCTGAGGAATGTTTCATAAAGTAGTGGAATCTATCAATAAGGTTGAGAAGCACTGCTTTAGACAGAGACCCCGAGAGAGATACCTTGAGAGAGAGAGAGAGAGAGAGAGAGAGAGAGAGAGAGAGAGAGAGAGAGAGAGAGAGAGAGAGACCCTGAAAGAGAGAGAGAGAAAGAGAGAGAGCCTCTGAGAGAAGAGAGAGAGAGAGAGAGAGAGAGAGAGAGAGAGAGAGAGAGAGAGAGAGAGAGAGAGAGAGAGAGAGAGAGAGAGAGAGAGAGAGAGAGAGAGAGAGAGAGAGAGACCCCTGACTTACGAGTCGATCATAAGACTGAAAGGCAGCGGCTTTTTTACGCAGAATTGGCTGGACTATTTGCATTTCTATTGTTCAGAAACATTATAAAAAGCTGGCTTTTGTTATGGTTAAGTCCTTGTGGACTCATGTGATGTTAACGAGACTTTGACCTCAGATACCTTGTGTTAAAGGAAGGGTGGCTGCTGTTTTGCGGGGTATGTGGTTATCGCCTCCAATGACGTAAATCAAGCCCCCATTGATGTTGAATACTAATTGTTCTTAAACCTTTCACTAACAATTAGCTTCCTCGCAGACGCAGTGAAGTGAAAATTATGAAATCTGTAGAAATATGTTTCTGTGTTGTCCAGGGTCAGATGAAACGAAAAAGCTTAGTTTTTCTTTCAAATTTGAAGTAAACTGCGCAGTTACCCGATGCATCTTTGTCTTGAATCTGATACACCGGTCAAGACTCATATGTGTCATGACTCATCCCTGTCACTCCCATTCTTCTTGAGATGTTCTGATGGCTCTTGCGTTTGACGAACCTTCTATTTGACGCAACAACGCACAGAGGATCAACGCAATTGACCGATCAGAAGACTAAAGCAAGCTACATGATTCCAGATATTGTTGCGTCATGATCGTAGCCTATGCTGAGTGCTGTCCTCGGAACGCGTTTCGCAACACAAAATGGCACTTCAAAGTAAGGAAAAGACATTCACACAGGTTGAACTGATGATAGAAGAGCTTGCTTTGTGAGATGTTCGTTCAGAGAATTAGAAAGGTCTTCTCTTCCGTTTCATGTCGTTGATAGATAGTTCACTAAATTGCAAAGAATGACTCATGAGTCAAAAGCGCATGCGTTTTGAATCACGGGTGAAGACTCGTGAAAAGGATGCACCGTGAAGAAGGTTTGATGCATGAACCGAAAACCATGCGTTTTGAATCACGATCAAGGCTCAAGAAAAAGGTGGACCGTGTAAACTGGGATTTAGATTGACAGCAAGGGGCTTCGCAATGCAACTTACTAGCATATCAGAATAGATGAGCTGTCTCAAAAAATAGAAAATTAATGAGCTCACTACAGTCTCAATGCAAATATAAATGTATGTATGTATGTATGTATGTATGTATGTATGTATGTATGTATGTATGTATGTATGTATGTATGGCTATGTATTGCTATGTATATATGGCTATGTATGGCTATGTATGTTTGGCTATATAGCTATGTATGTATGAATGTATTTATGTATGGCTATGTATAGCTATGTATAGCTATGTATGGCTATGTATATGTGTATGTATTTAGGTATCTATATAAGTATGTATGTATGCATGCTTGAACAAAATCTAATGAAAATGCAACAGCTAGAAAATGATATATGCATTGTTCACGACCTTAAAACTTGATCCTCTTTCTATTCATTGTACTCATTGCAGCATGCAAAATGTATGTGAAAGTTTGGGAGTTCTACTCCTTAACTGAAGTGGCTTAAACAGGTTCCAGCTTATAGAATCACAGTTTTGATGGATATTTTGAAAAACAAATGCAAAAACCAGAGTTAACAAGCTCAGTACAAAGCCTTAAATTCGTCATTTCAGCTGTTTTAAAAGTAATACCCCAAACCAATTTGTATCAGGACAAGGTAGTCTTGTTAAATTCCGCATTGTGTATTGCTGCATGAATCCAAATCTGGCTACGAGATAAGTCAGCATGGTGTGTAGAAAAAAATGTTTTGTAAATGAAAGAAAGGGCGATGGAAGCATAGTCATGCTGGCTGCAGGTCCAATGTTGAAGCAAGGAGCAGGTATCTGATAAACGGAACGGGTAAGTGAATACAAATTTTTGACTCTGAGAAAGGAAGTCCATTGAGGTATGATCATGCGCACAAAGACAGTCGCAATCAAATGATATATTCATAGCGTTCATTAGAAAAGGCCTGTCCATTGACAACAACGACATGCAGCTACGCTCCAAACAGCGCATAGTGGATTCACACCCGGAGTCTCAAGTGTATGAACTGCACATGAATAGAAGCGAACGAAGGTCAGAAAATTCCCAACGCACCCTAAAGTATACGGCGGTCATACGCAACAAAAAACTCCACCGATGAAGTCGAATAGACCATAGAATTGCATCTCGCCCTCGTTGCACGCGAGTATAGAGCGACCACTGTGGTGTTATCGTAAAGTCTTTCAATTGAATTGGAGCTGAGCGCTAAGTAGCCAAAATGGCAAATCAACGATTGCAAAGGGGTGAATGTGAACATCGTTCTTGAGAATGGAAAGGCGTGGAGAGATTCGCTTGCAGCAGAGAATCACCCAAAATACAACCTAGTAATCAGTGACTTTATCGAGGAAGAAAAGGAAGTAGAGGGGGCAAACAGAGGAACGACTTTCAGACACAAAGCTGTTTTTATCATTTAAAACATTATAAGTTCATGTCAAGCCAGCTCATCAACTTGCAAAAATTCGAGTACGGTAGAATTGGATCTCCTTAATCCATATTTTGCAAGGTACGTAAAAGCTTTTGTATTGCAAGAGGAAGCAACTGATATTGAACGTTTGTCGTTGATGCATAACAATAATAATAATTGCAATATTAATAACAATAATAAAGTCCTTTTTCAAACTTCATTCTTTTATTAAATACTTAAAGCGTTACAGATACAAGTCTCGCTAAAAAGGTAACTTGCACTTGGCTGGCTTACAACGACTAACAACGATAAATTAAAGAGAAAAAAAAAGAGAACAAGTTAAATTATTTAGTAAATATTTGTTAATCTGAAAGAAGTTCCGGGTTAGACTAAGGTTTGTTTCTCGAGCAGAAGATGTAATACGTGGTACGAATAATGATAGATGAGATTTTGCTTAAGATATAATTGAGATGGCTTTGATCGATTCCAATGCGTTTGCACATCTCAAGAGAAGAGTCAGACGACTGGACGAAAATGCCTAATATTATAAAATAATAATTTTAATAGTAATAACAATAGCAATGATACATTCTGTATACAGGGTGATTCAGTTAGCTTACAATAAATTAGCTGCAATCAAGGGAAGTCCTGTCTTTAAAGCAAACAAAATTTACGACATCTATTACTCGAATATTCACTATCAAAGAGAAGTGCATTTTGCATGCTGCTAGAAAACATAAAATCTTATCTGATTCCTTGCTTAAATGGACGGTACAATTTAACTGTCTTCAAAATGCGTTGGTAGTGAGTTATAGATCTTAACTCCACCATAACAGAGTCATCTTTTAGCGGTCTCAGTATTTACTCTCGGAATTTTTAAGTTCTGACCATGAAACATTAAAACTGAAGGTGAATAGAGAGAGCTACGATCAGATACCAGAAAGCTGGAAGCTTTTGTTGGCTTGAAGCATAGAATTCTGTTAATGTGCAATTAGATCGAATAGCGTCCCAGCGTATAGACGATGTGAACCTTTTGAGACTGCTATGTGCAGGCTCATAAGGTAGGGATTTCCCCGATACATGCGCGTCTTAATGCACTAGATAGGCCTAAACACAAGCACGTTAACATTTGCATCCGTGTTTATCAGTCAGCTCCTCTCGCACTAAGGTTTTGCTAAATCGTATCAACTGTCGATAATAGAGATCTTGTAAATAAGGTCATTTGTAATAAGATGATATTATTATTTCCCCCTTTTCCTAGTAAAACATTCTGATAATGAGTAGTCATGATATTACCACTGATGATACCAGATGAAACAAAGAAATGCGACATCTATGCTAACATCAAATCATTAAATTTCATACATTTCTAGTAATACAAGGCCAAGTCAACGGTGGTAGCAATGGCAGGCCCGTTAGAAGTGGACGAGGATCGAAGCGGTTGGTAATGAACAGCACAGGACAAGGTCTTGATGACTCACTGACATCCATAACCACATTATCAACTAATTCATCCGTGGAGGATACAGAAGAAGAACGGGACTCAGACAAGGAGAAAGCGACGAGAATGGGACAAAAGAATACACGTGAAAACAGAGGCAACAAGAATACGAGGAGAAAAGATGATACTGACAAGGGAGGGAATAATGCGCAGGGTGATGACGATAGAGAAAACCCACGTGGCAGTTTCGTTGAGGTTCTCAACAGTGACGAAAGTGGTGACCGCAAAGGGTCGGGAAGCGATAAGCAGGACGAGAGAGAGCAAACAAGCATCAGGTACAAATTTACATCGCTACTAAAAGATTCAAGTTCAGAAGATGACTATGATGAGCCTGAAGGCACTGAAGGAAAGTCTGAAAGTTCTAACAAAAGGGCTCTGCAAAACTGGCGCAGAGTTCTTGGAAGACTGCGCGACGAAGCCGGGCTACAGGCAAGCGACGTTGATGACACGACTGAGAGCAGGGAGATGGAAGCAAGTGTTGATTCACAATATGAAGACAGCAGCGATGCTTCTAATGCTGATGAGAAGAACAGGGCAGTGGCACATTGGGAAAGGCTTGTTACAAAAATCATAGTTAGAAATAAACTGCTAGAGAACATTGGTGAATTAGACAAAACTGTAAGAAGTGACGATGGATCGGGTGGAGAAAATTTCGAAGCGCTGAAAGCGATAATAAACTGGAGAACAATCCTATCAAAGGTTAGGGAGCACGTGCGTACGGAAAGCGGATCAGGTTTGAAGGCCCTAGCTGATAGAATGATGGAAAAGGACACTGCTGTGAGTAACTGGGAGCGGATCGTATCACGGGCGATAAACGAAAACCGAAAAAACAGAAACAGCATTGCAACAATCATTCGTTCAGGTTACACGAATAACGATGGCAGTGAAAGCGATGAATCCGGTGTTGGCGAGAGTGACGAACAAAGATCCATTGAGAACTGGAAGAGGATAGTGACGAAACTGATGAAGAGAAATAGAATTGATAGCATCAGAAATCTGATGGAAGCAGACACGAGCCCGGGACCTGATATGGACGAGACATTCAGTTCGAGCAGTGACATCGCTAGTCGAACACCAATTGAGAACTGGGAAAGCATCGTATCAAGACTTTTGGAAAAAAATAAAGGCGTCGATATTAGTAAGATTTTCCAAAATATGTCAAATTCGCAGCAGTTCACCGACGAAGGTGACGATTCTTCGACTAAAAGCAGCACGGGCAGGGCATTAGAGAACTGGAAAATACTTGCATCGAAGTTGATGAGAAGCGACGGCAGAGACAACTTGATGAAAGAATCGTTGTATGGATATTCACGTACTACTGATTCTGATAACAGCAGCGTAGGAACAAATTCAAAATTGGCTTTAGAAAACTGGGACCGATTAGTGTCAAAACTTATGAGGAGAGCCAGAATCGAGAAAGTGCAGAGAAGAATTTTGGGTGCCAAAGTTGAGGAGAATGAAACAGAATCATCAGGAAGCGAAGAAACTGACCAAAAAACTGATTTGAAACGGGTTTTAAAGAATTGGGAGAGATTAGTATCTGCACTATTAAAGGCGGTTAGAATTAGAGAATTGCAAACCAAAATTCTAGGAAGAGAGAACGAGACAGAGTCATCAAGCGACGCCTCTGAAAGGCGTGGGGAAGTAGGGGCCTTGGTAAAACTGAACGCAATGAAGAACTGGGAGAAAGTGGTAAAACTATTGATTGAAAGCGATAAACAGACGAAGATTCCAGTCAAGCAAGCTGTTGAAGAAAATTTGAGAGGAAAGAGTAAAGTAGAAGGCACCGAGGCAAAAAGAAGTCGTGTTGTAGAGAGCTGGGGGAGAATGGTATCGAAATTGATGAAAACAGCACCTACATCACTCTTATTAAAAGCAGCAACAAAAGCTACGAAGGAGGAAGTGACGTCAGAAAAGAATGGTGGGTACGAATCGACGTCACCGACTAACATTGATACAGCACCACAGGCCGCGAGGGAGGAGAAGACCTTAAGAGCTGTAACTAACTGGAGACGCATAGCTTCGAAGTTAAAGATACTTAACAACGGGATGAGAATCTCTGATGATGTTGATGGAATAGAAACATGCCCTTTGTGCAAAAATGAATGCCAGTTTCCGATACTTCTGTCATGTGCACACACCTTCTGCCGAGACTGCATCACAGAATTGATTGAGAACAGCGGAGGAGCGCTGTTTCAATGTCCTTCCTGCGGAGCAAACAACAATTTGTCTGACGGAGATGAAGAATTGTTCTGTCCAAACTTCATCGTACTCAAACAAATACAGCATAAAAAATCGGGCAAAAATGGCTGTAAGAATTGCGGTAAGAATAAAAAGGGGGAACTCGTCTGTGCTCAGTGTGCTGATAAGTTTTGTAAGGACTGCTCTGCTAAGCACACCAAGCAACAAGCATTTGAAAAGCACGATCTGATTGATTTGCGGACGGCAGAAAACGACGTCGATAACCTTACGAGGACGTACTACTGTTTGAAACATAAAGATGAAGAGCTCGCGCATTATTGTTTGACATGCGAAGCCTCAGTTTGCATCAAATGTGCACGAAAGAAGCACAAGGGATCTAAGCACGATTGTGGCTCAATAGATGAGGCTGCCATGGCTGGAAGAGAAACACTAGAGGACGCAGCAAAGAGGCTTGAGGGATGCACTGACTTTGATGCTGATTTAAAGAACATTGAGCGAATGCAAAAGGGTGTTGATGCCGAAGCCGATGAAATGCGAAACGAAATAAAGGAACACGTGCAGCATCTCGTAAAGAAATTACGAGAACGCGAAAGACAGTTGTACAAGGATGTAGAAAGACGGCATGAGGTGATTTACGATGCCTTGTCGAAACGCAAGGAAGACGTAACGTTGGCAGCTAATCAGACAGGTGCTCTCCAAGCGCTGATTGGAGAAATGAGAAGCCACGAAAATGACGTCGAGATGCTTCAAATGCAGTCAACAGTTAGTGGGAGGATGAAAGAAATTATAGAAATGAAGTCAACGACAGGATTATCGATCGATTACGACTTTATCTTTCACTCAGACGACGATGAGGTAGAATCAGTGATTGATAACTTTGGTTCTATAAAAGTAAAGGATCGTAATAGCAACATGACCATAAGCGTTGATGGGATCGACGAACCGCTTCGAAATCATGAGACAAACAAAGTGGAGGAAAATCTACAGGAAGGACGACATGACAATTTCGACCATGACGACTTTGATTACGAAGAACCGCTAAATTCTTGGTCACCGATGCTTGGAAAAAAAGAAGAAAAAAAGGATGAACCAAGTAAAAACAAAGATGCAAAACAAACGGATGAATCAGAGGATGAGGAAAAGCAAAAACTACATCAGCGAGAAAAAAGGCAGAAAAAGCACAGGAAGGGGACAGAGGAGTTACCTAAGAGCACTAAACAGCAAAGCGATCCAAAGAGCGCTTATGAGGAAATAAAGCCACAGACTTATCAATTTGAAGGCTTCAGGCAACCTTTGTATGAAGGATTCACCCAACTAACCTCTGAACGAGGCGAACAGGTAAAAGTGCTGAAGTTCGGAGTCTTGAACTACAAGAATGAATCGTGCGATGTAAAAGTGAAGATGGTCTGTCCGGACAAAAGTATAGTGTCCGCACATGTAGCTGAGAACGCGGATGGGGCTTTCACAGTATTCTTTTGTCCGGAGACTAAAAAAGACTTCAACTGTTTCATTACCATAGGGGGGAAATGCTTCAAAAACGAATACAAGTTTTTGAACTTCTACGGTGACTTCAAAGGAATGAAAAGTAAAGAAATCGATTTAGCGTGCAGGGCATTGAGCCTTCTACGATGGCACATCACACCGGGACTGCTCGAGAAAAAGAACGGCAAAATAAAAAGATCCCGCAAGTTCATGAAAATCATAGGAAGTCAAAAGTAAACACAAGGTCAACGACATCTTTATTCAAATCTTTGACAAGGAAAACTCTTTTTTTTGAAATTCAATGAATACTGTATGATCACAAAAGTTCCTAGCTTAATTTCCAAGAAATACAAGTGGATCTCGTTGCAAACTGAAGAGGCGCAGATATATTTTTCCATGGGGGTCAAAAATTGCTTACTGACCCTCTACCTGGAGCCCAAGTAACGCCCTAACCTCAATGTCATGATGGCTTAAAACCGTTGTGATTAAAACGTTGTAGTTATTGAGGTACTATAACAACCACGGGGGTAGCCAATCCTACAATCACCGAAGTAAGCCTAGCAAAGATAACGACATTGCTTAATATGAGAGGGGGGATCGAGTCTCTCCTGACTAATTCCAGTTGGGACAGGGTCTTGGGCCCTCATACGTCTGCTTCTATGGCCAGCAACTTCAGCAGTGGACTTCTTCAGTACCTGACGTCTTGGCTAGTTTATGGGCTTATGTATCTTCAATCTACTGGGCCCATGTGCTCCTCCAGTAAATAATGTTTACCGCCATCCAAATATCAAATAGATTAAAAAAATAATGTTCATGATAAATTTGTCATGATTTTCAGGAATTGTAAGTAATCGAATTATCGAAAGTCTATGTAGTAACTGATCACAAGAGGAAACTAAAATAAAGTTTCTCTTCCTTCTTGTCTTTAAAATATGGCACAAAGTTCACCTTGACAATCTCTTGGAATCCTTCACTTAACTGCGGCTCTTCATAAGAGCCTCTACGAAAACAAGCAAAAGATTGGAGAAATGTGTGGTATATGAAGAATGTGCCGTAGAAAATTGCGAATGCATGTGCCATCCAATTTTTGAGATTCAGGGGCATACAAACAAGCTCTCCATCCTTCAAATTAGGATCATCTGTCGTGCATGCGCAGCCTATCTGGTATAAGAAGTGATGCGATGTGAATCCGGTATCATGGAACGAGGCCTCTTTAATAAAGTGGCATGCGCGCTAGACGCTGTGTTGACGGGCCAAGGATGCAAAATCAAGGGTTTCACTTTTCGTTGAACGATGCAAAAACAAACATTCCGCTGTCAAGCCATTACTTGGGGTTCATTAATCGAGGCCTTCCCACTCGCAAACCATGCGAGTACTTGCACCGACCAGGGGAAATAACTCTATCACAACTGTCTTTCAGTGCCATGCACGTTAGATGTGTCGAGAGAGAGAGAGAGAGAGAGAGAGAGAGAGAGAGAGAGAGAGAGAGAGAGAGAGAGAGAGAGAGAGAGAGAGAGAGAGAGAGAGAGAGAGAGAGAGAGAGAGAGAGAGAGAGAGAGAGAGAGAGAGAGAGAGAGAGAGAGAGAGAGAGAGAGAGAGAAGAGAGAGGGAGAGAGAGAGAGAGAGAGAGAGAGAGAGAGAGATAGAGAGACCCTGAGAGAGAGACCCTGAGAGAGAGACCCTGAGAGAGAGACCCTGAGAGAGAGAACCTGAGAGAGAGAGAGAGAGAGAGAGAGAGAGAGAGACCCTGAGAAAGAGAGAGAGAGAGACCCTGAGAAAGAGAGAGAGAGAGACCCTGAGAAAGAGAGAGAGAGAGACCCTGAGAAAGAGAGAGAGAGAGACCCTGAGAAAGAGAGAGAGAGAGACCCTGAGAAAGAAAGAGAGAGAGAGAGAGAGAGAGAGAGAGATAGAGAGAGATAGAGAGACCCTGAGAGAGAGAGAGAGAGAGAGAGAGAGAGAGAGAGAGAGAGAGAGAGAGAGAGAGAGAGAGAGAGAGAGAGAGACACGACTATATGTATCCGTAACAGTAGCACAGTAGATCAAGTCGTATGCACCACACCACATTTCTTTCGTTGTACCACATTCCTTGGCGTCTTGGTGTAAACCATCTATTGATACGGTGCGAAATCGTAAGGTATCCTTTTGACCTCGTATCGTGTAAACGGGGCCTTAATTATGATTAAGGAAAATATGGTTTGAATATAAACATAAAAATATGTGAAGGAACAGCTTACTTGAAATTATTAAATGCGATCTTTCCCACGTGCTTGTAATTTCTGTCCTTGGTAGTAAGTTCCCGGAACTTTAATGAAAATGTACAATGCACATTTAATGATAATAATGAGAAAGAAATAATACAAAAAAAAAATTCTTTAACAGTAAATTTTTTTGAAACTTCATTTCATTGAATATAGCTAAATTCTAGAATTATACACTTCTCTAGTGATAGTTAGTGCACAGCTGGCTATCTGCTCCAAATGCAATGTCAATAGATACGACTGCTAATAGAAAAACAAGATAATCGAAAGAAAAAAGGAATCACTAGTCCAATAGCTCCGGAGAAGGCCGCGTTATATTCCTTCAAAAGAATATGTAATTTTTCTTAAAACCATTCATCAACTGCATATCAAAAATACAAAAACACACCTCTCTGGCAGTGTGTAAATGGCTGTTTCTACTTAACACTGACGACAATTAAAACGGAAAAAGAAACAAAAGAATAAAGGAAATACAATGTTTAATTAAGCAACAAAATAGTTGAAAGGTCCATCAAACCAGGGTCTGTCCAGTCCTTGTTCCGTCGGCAAAATATGCAGTATTTGCATCGTATAGAAATATTCATGATTTTCGAACTTAGGCGATTCCTTAAGTTTTATGGAGTGTCGAGGTCGTTCAGCATAGCAAGTAAAGAATCACAGGACTTGTCCAATCCTCCAAGAGCACTCATCGAAACATTAATGAATTTGACTTCCCGATAAGTACCTTTTAATGTTTGTATAAGGGGAAGATACAATTTTTTTTAAACTTCATTTTGATATATAAACTAAACATACAAATACAAATCTCTCTAATGATAGGTAATTTGTATTCGGCTGACCTAATTACAGGTATTTCTAGTGTAAAAAAATGAATCATTCCTTATTAGTAAATGACGAAAAAAAAATAAAAAAAAACAAAAAAAAGCAAAAAAAATTATTTCAATAAAAATCAAAGGTTGAAAGAAGACTGTTAGTAGGATAGAAGGTCTGGGTTAGTCCAGGGTTTGTTGCGCATGCAGAATATGTAATAAGTTGTGCGAATCATTATAGTCGTCAATTTAGTAATTATGTAGTAAGTATGTGCCTTGTCAAAGGTTAGATCGCTAAACATCGGAAGGAACGAATCGCAAGACTGTTCAAAGATTCCAAGGGAACCTATTGACAAGTTTACAAATTCAACGTGTTGGTATTTCGATGTTAGGTTATTCAGAAGGTAGCAATATTTGGAAAAATTCCTATCAGCGTTATCATCAAGGTTTGTCTCAAAGCCAACGCTCAATTCTAGAACATAGAGAGTATTAGAAGGAGTGGAGATGAGCATGTCAGGACGCAGGTCGTCACCAGTGACGAGAGAAAGGGAAAGATATTGTGGGAGGTCAACATAGAAAGTACAGTGATTTAAATATTGAAATGTTGAGGCCAAGAAGTTTAGTGCAGAGTCATGTCTCCATGTGAAGCGGCCCTCGCTGAGATAAGTTCCAAAGCCTACAACAACGTGGAGAAGAGACTATGGCTGGAAGCAAAAGGAGCAGTCAGACGTTCGGGAGAGATTCCACAGCTTGAGATTTTTCCGAGTCGCAAGTGTGTTATTAAGGTACCTGAAAGTGAAGTTAAAGATGTGTTTGGGTAGTTTACTTTGGGCAGAAGACCAGAGAGAATTTACAGTTTTCAATGAGTGATTCAGGAAAAAAGTAATGAGAAAGCCTTGAGAGGTTAAGTTAGATCGGAATTTTTCGGTATGGTTCTGACGCACTGCCTTTAAAACTTACCTAGTGTTTCGGTATGTATCGTATAATAATAATAACAATAATAGTAGAGGAATATTTTGAAAAGATAACCTGTCAGTATGCATGTAGCAAACGATATTGTTATAAATAGAGTCCTGCAAATTGATAAATTTTCACTCTGATTAACGGGTTTCGTTCGAGCGCTTATTGTTCCCACATCTACAACCATCCATAGAGTGACGCTTTGAAAGACCAAACAATGTCCTCCGCAACCGGACGCTGTGGTGGAGATGGCCTCAGCCAGACGTAATTCACATGATGTGTGAATGATACAGGTGAAGGACAAGGCGAAAGACCCGGAAGAAAAAAAAAGGTCTCGGTTTTGCTGTCACAATCCTCCGGAGTCACTCAAAATCAGCCGAGAGAGAGAGAAAGAGAGAGAAAGAGAGAGAGAGATAGCATTACTTGTGAGATGCCGTTTGGAAAAAAATTCGACCACTTGGACGACTCACGGGAGAAGCGACGAAGTAGCTGTGAAAAAATTGAGGATGAGAGTGATGGAGATGAAGTTTGGCAAGATTCTGAAACCACTGAAGATGGCGGGAGACATGAGCTGGAATCAAGCTTATCGTCGATTGATGAGTTAGTAGACTTTGAAACATTCGAACCAAATGACCTGGTTTATCGGGAATACGACCCGGTAATCCTTGCAGATTCGACCCATTACGAACGATTCGACAGGCTTGGTCAGTATACTTGGAAAACAGGGAGACCAAGCCATAAGCAGTCCCTGCTGCAAAGTCTTGTCTGTACATTACAAACAACATTGATTGCCGGTTGCTTAATAGGGATAGTATTAACAGTGGTGGTCTGTCTCGATGTAAACCTTTCAGATCTTTGCTACGGTTACAGCAATGCGCTTTCAAGCATTCCAAGTTACGTCAAAAAAATTCGGATGGTCTCGGACATGACTGCATCAATCACCACACAGTTCTGGCATCTCATCACAATGATATTCGTCTTTGGCTTCCCGCTTGTTAAGGAAAGTCGCATCATCAGCTGGAACATTTTGGCTGGTTTAATGGCGGGAATTTACAAACTTCTTTATGGGTTGTTCATGGATAAAGTAGTTTTTTGGAGAAGCTTCCCATCATATGCAATTTTCATTTTCGTGGCAACTTTCAATTCTTTGAGCATTTCAAACACTTTAAAGCATGCTGGCATAGATCATTCATCCAATCTTGTGTTGAAACTTGTGTCTCAGTTTGTAATAGGCCTTCCAGTGATATTTGTCTTCACATCCTGGGTCAATCCACCATACAAGAGTATGAATGATCTTCAGAAGGTGGTTTTCGCAAGTTTTATTCCATTGATCATTGCTATCCCAAAAATGATATTACGAAAAAGCACTGAGTGTCTTGGAAAAGTCAACCATCCTGGCACAACTTTTTTCCTTCTAATGGCGTTTTACACAAGCGTGTCTCTATTCTTAAGAACACTGCAGGTGCAAGTTTACGACACTATTCCTTACTTCCTTCTCTCAGTGTTATATGGAGCACTATCAGCTGTTGAGCGAGCTGTATTGCCTTATATAGATTTCTTGCAACACAAGTTGCTCAAGGGGAAAAAGAGAACTTTGACTGAATTCATGACACCAAGGCACAACAGATTAATGTCTGATTTGACATTGACAAGCATGATTATAGAGCCATCAATGATATTTGTTAGTTGCACAGCAATGGCTATGCTGCAATTTTACTATGGCCACGGTAAAGATGGAAGTGTCAATGACCTCACTTTTCTTTGCATAGAGGCATCCAAAAGAATATCAATAGCATTGGCAGTGGAGATAATTGTCAATGTCATCTCCTTGACGGTGGAATCATACAGCTTCAACATGCCAGTCATGAAAGTATGGAGACTAAAGAAAACGAGGATTTTATTTACTTTACTAGTGAATGCCATTGTAGCAGTCCTGTGCTTTTCTCACGTGATATACAATGCACTTAGTACAAATGACTTTTTTGATGGAACAATTATTTGCTCACCTCCATTTAGTAGACCAGTTATCAAAATGAATAATACATTATATTGATAAAGGAAGATTAGAGAACTTTGTGCATATATTCATTTGTAAGCTAGCATAACATACTAATTGGATTTAACAGATACTCAGAATTTCACAAAATTTATTTTCAAATGGGACAGTTTTAGAGTCCTCCCTGTCCTGTAAAATACCATCACTTGACAGCAGTTTTCTAATTTTTTCCCTTGCAGAAACTTTTCATTACATCAGCTTTTCGTGAATTTTCAAATTTTGCTGTCCATAAAATTTATTCACACAATTGTGTTACATGCTTGAACAGTTCCTTAGCTGGTACAGACTGTATGAAAACATTCACATTACTACCAGTGGTAATAAAGGCAAGCTGAATTTATCCTACCAGGCTTCAGTACCAATGTGGGAAAATGCAGGATTAAAAATGAAAAAGCTAGATCAGTACTCATGCGCAATTAGTATTCTAGATGGTGACAGGAAATAAATGACACTATACTGACCTTATTGTTATGCAGTGCATGCTCAAATCTTGTTGTCATTTTGAAGCAACGTATTGGTATCTTTGCAGCAGTTGCAACTTCTACATACCTTTAAGCACAACATTTGAGTTTTAGAGAGTTGTAACTTCTATGGTTATCATGTTTCAGTATGGTAAAACAATATGTAAGCCTACTTTAAGGAAACGCTCATGTCAAAACGCACCATTTCTTCTTCTTGCTGATTGCACCACACATTACCACAAAATTATTCCTTGGAACTTGTAAATAAAGCTATATCAAGCATGTGCGTGAACATTAAAAGTTGCACAAATGCCGTTGCTGGCGACAATGAGCCCATGGAGTTGAGCTGATAATAAGTTGAGCAGTTGCAGAACCATGATAATACAAACTTTGAGGAGTTTGTTTCTTAGCAATTCGCAGGGAATTAATTGCTTGTGTTTGGGAGAAACTGACTCTATTGATCTTAGAATCATGCATTGTTTAGTCGGCTCATTTAAAGCCAAGGATACACACCTATGCCTAGTCTTCTTATCAGGATTTGTATTATCTATAATGACACTCTTTCCCTGGGAGACTGCCACTTGACATGCTGCTACACATTTCTGCCATGTTCGCAATGCATCCTAAAAAGAATACCACATGATACATTTCTAAACTCAAAATCTATTTCATAGCAGCTAAAAGTTAGCATGAAGCACTGGAAACATAAGTTGCAAACGTCGTATCCATCATGCTTGTTGCATCAAAGAAAAAACAAGGCTCAGTAAAAAGCAACAACCAAATAGATGCAGTGTTTTTGCATCGGCTAAATGCAGTTACAAAAGCATAGAACAAATACCCCTTCCAGGAAACTAACCTGATTGACATGTTCATATCCATCTGAAACAAAGTACTTCTTTGCAAGTGTTGATTTGCCACCTGTATGTGTAAGAGAGAAAACATTCACCAAGGTGGACTTGCAGAGAAAGATAGCTTACTCCTTCCTTGAGACATTTCCTATTGACATTAATTGTACCAAATCAACATTTCACAGCTAAAATCCTTGAATTTCATTAACAATTTGATATTAAACAGCTAAAATTATTGCCTAGGCCATACAAACAACCATCAACTCAAGTTCACATACATGCAGGGAATCCAACCACCACAATGACCTGGAAAAACAACATTTTATGAAAAATAGCATAACATCAAAATAAGTTAAATCCAAGCTCACTGCATGTTTTGAAGACAGGTCGCCAACCACTTTTGCATAGGAATGCTTTCTTATCCTGTTTTTTTAATCACTTCATAAGGTTGGTCAATATGTTTTGCAAACAAGTATCACAAAATCCATTCATTAGTGAGGAATGAAATTATAGATCTGAAAAAAACGTTTATACTACACAGATAAATGCACATTCGGTACTCAAATAAAAATTGAAAAATGAGTTGTCAAAATTTCAAGTTTTTGACATTTGCTTACACTTGATGATTAAAACAAAAATAAGTCAACTTGAGAAAATCGATGATGAAGATAAAACCTCTTGCTTTTTCTGAGCCAGCTGAGAGCTTGAGCAGTCTGGATGCAGAAGTGACTGCACCTTTTTAACATTAGCCTACGATAAAACAATAGTAGCATAATAATTCAAAGAAAACAATACAGGAATCAGCTTGGGCCATAACTCTGTTTTAAATCAGCAGCTACCAGGCATAAACAAGACAAAAAGACAGCTATCCAGAAAATATAAGAGTGGAACTATCCAGACTTGGATGTGCTCAACATCCTTCAATGCTCTCCTATCAAGGTAGAATAGAGGATACAAAAGATGAACCCTTTCCAAATTTCCAAGCCAAACCATAAACAATAACTTGCACCATGGAACACTGACCACCTTGGTCCACAGAAGACTTCAACAAAGCATTTCCTTTGTTTACAAACTCTGGAGTGACCCATTGAACTAAAATACATATCTGCGTAGATTTTCTGCAATAGCACCAACTGCTACAAAAACTAGAACTGCTACTACTACACTACTACTACTACTACTACTACTACTACTACTACTACTACTACTACTACTACAACTACTACTACTACTACTACTACTACTACTACTACTACTACTGCTGCTGCTACTGCTACCAATACTACTGCTACTACTACTACTGCTGCTGCTACTGCTACTAATACTACTGCTACTACTACTACTACTGCTGCTACTGCTACTAATACTACTACTACTACTACTACTACTACTACTGCTGCTACTGCTACTAATACTACTGCTACTACTACTACTACTGCTGCTACTGCTTCTGCTACTAATACTACTGCTACTACTACTACTACTACTACTACTACTACTGCTGCTGCTGCTTCTGCTACTAATACTACTGCTACTACTACTACTACTGCTGCTACTGCTACTAATACTACTACTACTACTACTACTACTACTACTACTACTACTACTACTACTACTACTGCTGCTGCTGCTTCTGCTACTAATACTACTGCTACTACTACTTCTACTGCTGCTACTGCTACTAATACTACTACTACTACTACTACTACTGCTGCTACTGCTACTAATACTACTGCTACTACTACTACTACTACCACTGCTGCTACTGCTACTAATACTACTACTACACTACTACTACTACTTCTGCTAATATTACTTCAAATACCACTACATTATTTGTATTGCCAGTTCTATCCAAAATTTACTACTGTTGTCTATACTGAAAAAATAATAGATGGCTATTTGTCAGTTGACTCACTGGGTTAAATGGGGGCCAAGAATATGTGTTCCTGTTCCAATTAAGGAAAAATTCTTCTGGTGTATGAAATGTCAAACCAATATTTGAAGCAAACTGAAAAACAAATAGATAGCATTTGATCTATTTAAATTTAGATCATAATCCCTCAAGACTATATACTTAGTGTTGATATGACGATCACATTGCCATCATAAAAACAACACTGTCACTTTTGATATAACAGAAACATCCCATGTAGGTGTCTGTTTTAAAGCCCTTTTCCTAAAACAGAATTTGCTCTACATTTGCAAACATTCTAGACATCGATTCTATTAAGTTTCTGTAAATATACCTTCCCCTGTAGGACATAACATGATACGAGGTTAATACTGAAACAAACTGTGTGAGTCTGGGTTCTCTTTTCTTGCCATCTCATCAAATATAGCCTGCAATTTGGTCTTCTCTTTTCATGAAACAATACTTCATGATTGGAGTAAATGTTTAATTGTACAAAACATCAATATTGCACATGAGCAAAATAATAATTTGTCAACCTGGGGATCTTTTTGCCTGACACTCATTAAAGTATGAAGAATAAGATGGCAACCAAACTTGGACAATGAAATTCATACTGATTTCATAATGACATGGAATCACATTTATACTCAGATGCATGACAGAAAAATGAACCTTAGTTGCTCAGTGGATCTACACTTCTTTAAAGACTGCCATATGATAGATTTGTCTATCCACTGTAAAAGGCTATCCAGTATTCCTAGAGAAACCACCCAAACCTCAAATGCCTTATCCTCATACATGTATTTAGGTTAACAAATAACATTAATAGCTTCTTACGTATACAGACACAAGTCTCAAATAACAGACCATGCAATCAAATGGATGCGCTTTCTGAAGACTTTCTACTTGATACATTTATTTTATTTGATTCTATTCTATTCGATTTGATTTGATTTGATTTGATTCTATTCTATGAATACGCACACATCGATCAGCAATGGAGAAATCTTTCTTTCTTCCCTTTGTCCAGTTAGCAGGTCTTCCTGCAGCATCTATGAAATCAAAGTACATAAAAATTGTCAATTTTGCAAGACAAGCTTGCAATTTTGACACATGCATCTGCTGACCAGAACTGCTATAGAAAGTTGCTATACCTATTAATGTCCATTTACACACTTGCAGAAAGGTTTGGGTAATAATAACTGTGTAAATATCTTTCAAATCCATTTTACACCATTAACTTCAAATATAGAAAACTCAAGGTATTTGTAAGGTCTATGCTAAAAATTTTCTGGAATGAAATCTCTTATCATACCTCCTACATAGAAGGAACGTGTCACATCTACTCTTTCTTCTCCATTATACTAGAATGACAGTATTGACATCAATGGATAATAGCATGCCTTGCAAAAAATCTGAACTTAAACATCATACTTGGTGCTTCATAAACATAATGCTTGAGCAGGGCATTATGTTCAAGGCAAAAGTAGCGCAATGCATCAAGCTTTAGCTAGAGATATTGACGATAAAAAGGATTAGTTATGATGCATTAATCACATATGTGTATACACATATATATATATATATATATACATATATACATACATATATGATTAATGCATCATAAACAATCATTTTATAGTCAATAATATATATATATATATATATATATATCACGTAGAGGGTGCTGTCTTCACCACCATATGGTGCTCTATGTACAAAGTACAGAGCGTTGATAGCCCCCTGAACAACAACTGCCTCACCACTAACATTGTCTACAACGCTAAAGTGACAACAAACGAAGACACAACCGGGAAAAACTACATAGGCGTGACTGAAGGAACATTCAAACAACGATTTACTCAACACAAACTGTCATTTAAGAACAACAAGTACTCCAACAGCACCGAACTTTCTAAATACATCTGGCAACTTAAGGACAACGAAACAGACTACCGAGTACAATGGACTATCATCACTGCAGCTCAACCATACAACAACATCTCCAAAAGGTGCGACCTCTGTACATCGGAAAAACTATACATAATCAACGGCCACAACAATAACCCCTTGAACAAACGCTCTGAACTTATCTCCAAATGCCGACACGAGAACAAATATTATTTAATGAACAATAGCATCACCTAGACAATAGACAGTAACTTGCCAACGGCTTCTTTTATTCTAATTTTATTTTACTTTTATTCTATTTTTAACCAATCCATTTATTTTAAAATCAATGTAATTCGGAATGTGATTCAGTTATAGTCTGTCTGACGAGTGCCTTCGCACGAAACTCAGAGTAACAGAGAATCGGTCTCTTCCTTTTCTGCATTTCTGCTATATATATATATATATATATATATATATATATATATATATATATATATATATATATATATATATATATATATATATATATATATATATAGAAAGGTCACAGGAATCATGTACGACAGAAAGGTCCCTGCAGCAGTGAAAGGCAGGAGGTACAAGACAATGATCCGGCCAGCTATGCTATATGGTATGGAAACAGTGGCAGTGACCAAGGGCCAGGAGAGAAAGATGGAAGTAGCAGAGATGAAAATGTTGAGGTTTTCCCTGGAAAAAACGAGGCTTGATTGCATTGAAAACGCTGTTATCAGAGGAAGAGTGAAGGTGGGAGAATTGGTGGGAAAGATTAGAGAGAGCAGACTGCTCTGGTTTGACCATGTGGAAAGACCGGAAGACAGTAATGTAGGCCGGAGAGTCCCAACACTGCAAACTGGAAGAAGAAGGAGGCCACCCAAAGAGGAGATGGAAAGACTGCATCTCGGAAGACCTCTGCGCAGCTGGCGGGCAGCCAGAGGATGCCCAGGACAGAGCAAAGTGGAAAGGGGCAGTCCGCACCGGCAACCCCACCTGATGTGGGAATGAAGCCAGTAGAAGAAGAAGAAGAAGAAGATATATATATATATATATATATATCTATATATGCAAAAGATTTTAGAAATTGCAAGAAAAAAAACAGCAACCTGTGCTTTCCTTTTAAAAAAGGAAGCTATAACTGGATAATTTTGCACTGCATTGATTTAATGGGTTAGTTGAAGAAAATGCCACTTATATTAGCCAGGAAAAGAAATTCACCTTAGAGCAAAGTTCTTTCCACATTCCTGTAACAGGCTTTCTAAATTCATCATCGCCAGTTGCAATAAAGCACTAGCAAAAAATAAGGGCTGCAAATTTAATTATGTGCAAATCATGCAACATACTGGGAAATGAGGAATCAGAAACATTGAAGAAGCAATGGAGTCAGCAAAAAATAGGGAAGGGTGGAAAAAGATGGCTAAGATTTGCAACATTCTAACAGCAGTTAGCATATCCACGATGTGTTCAATGACAATGATGACGCAACATAGCAGTACAAAACGTGCCAACATGATTCACAGCTGGTGTTGGTGGCTTCAAGAACTATATTCCTAGCACACAGCTGTACTGGTTCCATGCCTAATCATGTGATTTACTGGCACATTTTCCTTGGTGACTTACTTGGCAAAGTAAGGTATTACAAGTACTTACAACTGCAACAGTAAAAGATCCTATAAAAAATTACTCTTAACGAAAAATAACCAGGCATTTTAAAAAAGGCCAAGTAAATCCACTGAACTCATGTTTATTTAGAAGGAACAATTTTTGTCTTGCTGCCAAGTGAAGAACTGAAATGCTCAGTGGTGAGTATGTAATATGCTTGCCTGAAGTGGCACATCTAACAAGCTTTGGATGTCTTCAATTCTCTTTTGAAATCCCTCAATAGAAATTTTCCACCTACCAAGACCTTTCTAAAAGAACAAAGACTCAGGTATCTGAATAAATGGAAGGATAAAATACGAATGAAAAAAAAGAATGAATGAATGAATAAATGAATGAATGGATGAGTGGCACATGCAATAAAATGATGAAAACTTGCCATCAATCCACCCATTGTTGCATCTACCAGCATTGATAAACCGGCAACATTGTAAACCCATCGCATTGATAAACATCAATGTTAAGAATGAACTGAACATCTAAATAAAATGCACTCAGTAAAAAAATATTAACAAACCTGGTTTGTAAATATCACAATCTATGAAAAAATGAGATTAAAATGCATCATAAGGGCAGGTTATGATTACATAGCAAATTTGAAATTCTAAAACTGTTTGCAAATTCCACAATGATGAGTGTTGCCTATCCGGGTTCCTCAGAGAGATAATAAGAAAAGGTGGGTTAAGTGACAGCAGTAACTGCTTTTATTCAAATGCTGCAAGACTAAATTTATCACAACTTGTATTTAGGAATATTCCTCCAGTTAATCACAAGCCTCAACATATTTAGTAAGCTAAAAACAATTATATCAATTCAACATCATACAATTTTAATGCTAATCATAACAAAAATACTGCTGACCACTTGTTTCTTATCTTATAGGAGGACAAAATGTGTGTCAAAAGGCTCTAGCAAAACTATCATTAAATAGGTACAAGGGTTATGATCTTTGACGCAAAGGCAAAATTTCAATTACAGAAGTCAGGCTTACTTTGAAATCTGAATCATACAGCTGTTTGATTTTATTCTTGATGTTACCAAAAAGCAACCTAAATGCACAAATATCATAGTCTGACTTACTTAAAATGGCCACTGCGTTTCTATCAGAGATTAGGAAGCAAAAATTGATTGGACAAGAGGCAAAAATTAATGGATTGAATTAAAAAAATGTTTCAAAGCTTTGGTACATGATTTGCCAATCAATTTACATCTTTGCTTTAATCCAAAGAATACATCAAAAAGCATATAAAACAGTTTTGATAATAGCAGCATTAGTCTCCAATCAAATCTCTAAAACTGGCAGAGGGAAAATGGATTTTGAAGATAAAAAGTAATTTCTATCAAACTGTGATGAGACTTACTTCCAATCATCTGGGCCTGTTGGAAACACTTTTCCAGATTTTGTAGCAATTATGGTGCCATCAAGATCAAAAGAGGCAACCTAGATGAGAAATGCAGAACACAACTACAGATATGATTACTTAACTTTTGGGCAGACATTAAATTTACATCAGCTTTTCATAAAAATTACACCTTATTCCACATATTTACCTTTCAAATGTGTAACTTTAAGTATTTTATTTTTTCAAGAATAAATTGGCAAAGGAGGGCAGCAGAAAGCCTGCCTAAATCTACAAAAAAGGCATGGATTCCACCCTGTTCACTGCCATACCAAACATACTCAAATTCACTGCTCTTTTTTCTAATTCTAATGCCTTGCTAAACATCAAAGGTGGGGCTTGAAATTGACACCTGTAATAATGGAACATGAAAACAGCAAAGGTACCAAGACTTGATAATTCAGACTGCTAATTTCTGATGGAAAAATCCTGGGTATCTATCTAAAGGGCAGATACTGTCACTTCAACATGGTTCTATGTGGTGTTTACTATGAAGGTGTACATATCACCTGTGAAAATTTAGCAGAATCGGCACTGCAGTACTACAATTGTTGTATTTTATCTGCTTTTGAAACATGACACAGGGAAATAGAGTTTACAAATGGACTGCGACCTGCAACTCTAAGAAGAGCAGTAGGCCATACACTACACAGCACAATACTTCTGACCAAAATCAGTCATATCATACTAGTACATTGTATCTTCAGAATCAGAGTTCCCTTCCTAATATTGTACGAAAGATTTGAAACAATAAATATAAAAGATATGCATCCTACCTTTTCTCTGCAATCCAGATTTTTCCCGGATAAAACCATTAACCCTTCCTTAACTACCCAAGTATTCTTTGCAACCTTGGAATGCTTTCCACTGAAAAGATTGTTTGTTGGCACATCATACTGGAGCGAATCATCATTTTCCTGACAAACTGAATCATTCCCTAATCTCTCATTCTGTTTCTTGATTTCCTGCATAATTGCATCACCAAATTCTTCCTGTAGATCATTCAAGTCAATTTCTTCAGTTTCTGCTGACACACAAGATTTGAGTTTTCCACTTAAAGATTTCCTCATCTTTTTTGGAGCCTCTCCAATTTTCTTGACATTAGTCTCTTCAGTTTGCTTCCTTTTCTTGCCTGAGCCTAATTGTGGCGATACACCAGATGGAGATTCGTGACTACTTTTCCAAGTGCATCCTAATGATTTTTGGATTTCTGGTTCTAGTTCCTTCGATATTTCACAATTACACTCTTTTTTATCCATGCTTGTGTCACCTTGAACTTTTGCATTCATTGGGGAAATTCTAAAAGCATTCACCAGAGATTCCTTCGAAATTGAGCGCCTTAAATTCTGAAAAGCATTCTTTATACTTTTATTGTTAACGTTCTTTTTCAGAGTTCCGTCTTCTTGTGGCAAATTATCACTGTCGACAAACTGGACACTGAAACTATGCTTTCCTTGAAGAAAAGAGAAGATAGCTCCTGGTCCAAGAACATAGAAATCTCCTTGCTTTATAAGGTATGAGCCAATGGCACTGGGATTTCGTCCAACCTGTTAACAAATGAATGAACAAAAATAAGATTAAAAATTCAAATATAACAGAATGGTGCATTCTGAGCATCAGATTGAAATTCTAGTTACCGCAGAATGCCATAGAGTGTTGAGCTCAAGAGATAAAAACGATGCCAAAAAGTACCCTACAAGTAGGTAAAAAAGGGATAGAGATTCCCAGCAAAAGTCGCTTGATAAACTATCAGTATTATTCTGAGAGAAATTTCCAATCTGAACAAGCTGCAATGCAAAATTGATTTTTTCCTTTTCACAATGTTTATCAGAAAAATCTTGTTTTCCATAACACTGATAGTTGGCAAGGCAACAAAATTACCTCAGATCTGGTGCATTGGGCATATCAAATAAAGGCAAGCTGTTGTTATGCAAGATATCAAGTGGTTTAGGTATACCTGGAGATGGTGTGAGAATATGGGAATGTTTGCCAAAACTTTCCACCTATGGGGAAGGAAAGGTAGATAAGAAAGTAAAAGACAATATTATAAATACCTGTTTTAACTCAACTTCTCTTGATTCATAGTCAGCAGTTAATATCACTATAATGAAACATAGAAGTCTTACTTTTTGTAACAATATTGTGAAGAGATTCTCCATGTGAATTCCACGCCTGTGATTTTTCTTTACTTAATAAACCAAATATATGCCGTGTAGTGGCTAAGCATGCATACTCAACCTACAGACACCCTGGTTTTGCATCCTGTATGGTTCACAATAAAAGCACTGTTGCTGGGGTGAGTTTGACTATGGTTGATATTTTAGAAATTTTTACGGTTAGAAGTAATTAGAACAAAAAGCATAGCAGTTTATGAAAAACGAAACATGGATTTTCCTGTATGTCTGTCTGCTTTCGTAGTTCATCTGCAGTTGGTATGCACCATATAATTTTATCCTATAAATGACTCAATATCAACGATTATAAACTTATAGATAGAATCAGCCATCAGTAAGAATCGTTTGTGACCCATTTCTGACTGGATGGAGCAACTGACATGCAGTGGTCTCATGTGGGATGGAAGATTATGTGTGCCTGCAAAACAACCGCACATGACCGTTGCAAGGTCAATCGAGATACAGGTGCTGAGATTTTAAACCTCTTTGATGGTGGAGAAAAAATAACTTAATTCAGGTGTCAGGTGATGTTGAGGTACATAAACTGAGTTACAAGAAGGGATATCTTAATGCATTTATTGTCTGTGCTACTACTGGCTGGTGAATGGGTAAATTGAAGTATGGCTCTGTGTGGGTACCTTGCTCTCTGGAACATTTCCTGTCTTTGATCTTGGTAAGTGGTCCCCTTCCAAGAACCAGTTTTTCTTTGTCTTGCAGAACTATCTGATGACTATTGTTGATGCATGAGTACAAGCGACATTCCATTTTGGTCGCAAATTCTCGATTTGGTGAGACCCGCTTCTGGCATGGTTTGCTTTCTATCGAAGTTGCAAACATGGAATCTCGTTTGCAATCGAAACCTCGCTTACACATACGATCCAGGAAAAGACTCGGGGGATAATCTTGAGCGGAGCAAGCAAAGCAAAGTTTAAAAACCAGAAAAATAGAATACCATGCAGTAGAGCTACAAATTACTTCCGACGGTTGTACCTCAATATCATCTTAAACTAAAGAAGTCAATTGCGGAGTGCCACAAGGCTCCTGCCTTGGTCCATTCTCGTCTTTGATATATACGAAGGGTCTTCTTTTCTGTTTGCATAGTAGCGAAGTAACGACGTATGCTGACAACGATCTCCTCTATTGAGCTAAGCGCTAAACTCAATAATGATCTGCATTGCTTGTCGAGACACTGGTTGCATGACGGTTAACCTACCGTGATCAAAACTCGAGCTGTAATTGTTGGATCCCGATCTAGCCCTCAAACGATGCTTCAGAGACTCATCGCTTTGCCATCGGGGATATTATCGATATTGTTCAGAGCGCAAACTATCTTGGGACACCTTGATGTTTGATTAACATCTTGTTCGGGATCACAAATTAAAAGTTTACAAACCAAGACTTACCCTGGCTCTAGATTTTCTGGAATACGCTAAATATTTCTACCGATTCACACTTTTAGTTACATCTATAAAGGAATAGTTGAATAAAACTTCCGATACCGTTGCACGGTGTGGGAAAGCTGTGGGCTAGTGGGGAGCCTAGGAAAGGTACTTAACAAAATCTGCAAATGTGTGTTGCAAGGGTAGTAACAAATAGTAGTCATGATGTACTCACGTCTACACTGCTTGACAGATTGAAATGGCCCCTAATTAATGAAACTATAACTGGAGAGACAGTTTCAATGGTACAACACAAGGTCAACCATACGCGTATCACCCCCCTCTCGAATACTGTAAGCCCCCTCTGGAATATCTAGAATTAGAAAACCCCCAGCATGAACGGCGATTTTGTGATACTTCCTCTGTTGATTTTATATCGGTATCAACTCCAGATAACTGACATATTGAACGTATTGCATAAAATGCTCATCTACAGTATATACGGCAGCAAAGCCCTTCCTAACATTATATATTCATTATATACATTACTGGCCTAGAATTAAGTTGCCAACCCGGCTCTAAAAAGTGTTCCGAATTAAAACAGTTTTGGAACAAAACAACCACTGTACCAATTAACCTGTGTCCTATTTTTGTATAACCGCATGGCAGTCTATGCATTATTTAAAGAAATTTGTTCTGGTTTAAGATTGAATTTTCATTGCTTGTAATGCAGCAAAAATGCTCAAAAACAAAAATAAGTCTGTTTCTCCAATTTTTGCATAGGTGGCTACATAATTTTGGCCAGCAGTGTATTCATATCATATATTTATATCATAGGGATACCTTAAGCGATTGCCTGATAAATGTCTTTCGTATCAAAATGGAGCCGCTTGAATGCAGTCAGCTGGAACGCCTGAAATTTACACGAAAATACATCCACTCAGCAAAGAGCTTAAGTCGAACAAGGATTATGAATTCATTTTCCAGGATTTAGTGAATTTTCTGCATTTAGCTATAGATTTTTACGTAAGTTCGCATGCGTCCAATACGTATCCTTCCTTCAGGGAAATGGCGCAAATAATTTGCACGCAATTCGATGCTGTATATTATCTTATATTGTAAAAACATCAATTCAAAGATTAATACATCACGAATTTCTTGCAAAAGAGCTAAAATCGGTTTTAATTAAACAAACTTCTGATATGATGATGATTGCTTTAGGACTCTACTGATGTATCATGGAAAATGCCAGACGGTGGAAGGGTCCTCGTGGGCGTGGCACTCGTACAATAGTATGTCCACCTCTTTCAACTCAACTTCGCCACTGGTAAGGGGGCTGTAAAGAGCTTCCATCATTGGTGTCAAACTTGAATGTTAGAGACTTACTCGATCAATAAGGGAACTTTATGAGGCATCAGGAAAATGCAAATACCGACAGGCACAAGAAAGGATATATTTTTCGAGTGTCCGTCATTCACCATACTGCCCTGAAATTCAACTGCAAACGTCGGGAAAAGGGCAAGAAATATACTTTCGATCCGACTGAATGGCTTTATTCACGAGAAGTGGGGCTCGATCACTATTGTAAGGCGACCTTACGGATTCAAAGGGTCATTGATTAGCTAGGTTGCCCTATCCATCGATAGTCACCTAGACAAGATTGGTTTCGCTGCCCTCTATCGACCAGCAATGTGGGGAGGTGTAATCTTAAGCATCACTGCAATCTAACAAGAATCAATACGAAAATTTGGAAACGAGTGAATCAACACATCCGCAGCTAAGGTTGCAAAGAAATATATCAAGAAACATTTAAAGCGGTTCCAAAGAGGCTCGGGGGAAATTAATTAACAGAGAGAACGACTTCTTTATCGGATCCACTAATTATGGTAAAACTGTGAACTGGGGCTTCGCAAGACACTGGACATACTTGCGACGTACTACTGTGAGAATAACCCAGGGGGTGCATGCGTGAAAGTAAGCACGATTGAGAACCGTCAGTAAGATATTTTGCTTTGAGGAACTCAATCTCTGCTACTAGGCCAACAATGCATGACATTAGCTGTTCTCTTCTTGTGCCTTATTAGGCTTTCCACTTTAAATCCAAGGGAAAATGAATTTTAGGATACTGATAAGCTATACTTATCGGGCAATTTTCAGGTCTTTCCTCTCGATGTGACCACATCTCGAGATTCCTACGCCTGGAATTACAGAGAGGTAAGGATTCTCCTCGCTCTAATTGAAAGTTAAGCTGACCGTAGGGTCGATGCGTAAGAATCTTACCACGGAGCTATCCTGACACCGTTAGATGTTTGAAAAGATGATTGCAGAAAGCTTGTGACTCTGCTCAGTACTGACCTATGCTTAAACCTAGTTAAAAATTTAGATCATCAGAGAAGTACCACGTATCCAAAAGTATTTCATGCCAGTAGCACCAAAGCATACTTTTAAGGCTGATTTGTTAAAACGACCATCATTCCAGGCTGTGGAATACTTTATTTCGTTGTTATCTTTAAAAGTTCTGGACCTTCCATTCGTTCGTCATCGCTCGCAACAATTTCATCTTCGCGAATGCTTGAATGAATTTGGCCGCCTTCGGCAGTTTTTACGAACTGGACTTGAGCTTCTGCGGGGAAAGATGAATTGCGATGAAAACATGAAATCTGTGAAATGAAGGTATGCTGAGGCAGAAAGAAACTTGGCGCCCAAGTATAATGGCTGAAGTGTGCGAAGTCGTGCTACAGGGGCCTATTCCCGGCGTTTTTGCCCCCAGGTAAGGGATGTAGACAACTATTCTCCGTTCCTCCAGTCTCTGGCATTTCCCTCTAACAACCTGAATTCCCAGGTCACTTTCACCTTTCACAGTACTGCCTATATTGGGCTCAGGTATTGCCAATCGACTTCTAGCGAGGCATGTGAAAGGGAATGGTCTCTTTAAAGCAACGTTCAAAAATTGCTTTGAGACTTGCTGCTGGCTTTCACTACGCTCCAAACAGATCATACCATCCAGTGAGAGAGGAACTTAAGATAGCAGCAATATATCTAGACTGTTGGATTCACGAACTTTTCATAAGTTATCCCACGTGAAAGTAGCAAAACAATTCTGCGCAGGAAATGGAATAACGGCGGTGGAAGCAACGTAGAAAACTGAAAGAAAATCTGCTGGAGGTCGTCACATCTGCTAAATATGAAAATAACAAAGAATGAATGGGGTGCTAAAAACGAACGCAAAATCAATAAACACAGAATCTTGCAAAGATTCAGTAATGATGAATGGCTAGATATCTTACCTTGGATTGCCTTCAAATTCTCAAAGACCTCAGCAGTCTCTTTCCCTTTTGTTTCGTCCAACTTAAAACATAACAATGCGGCGATGAGTGTCAACGCACCCATTAGAATGAACGGCAGCTTTTCATCGGCATGCCTCAGAAACTGAGCAACCCATGGAGCAGAGGCTGCACCAATGCGACTTATCACCTGCAGCAGTCCCATTCCCTGTGACCTTGAAAAAAGAGGAAGGCATTCTCACATTGGAAACCAGAACTACGTGCCTTTGTATTCTTGAGTTTGAAGGAGACTTTGGCTTAGAAACAGACGAGGTGCGTGGAAAATTTCGATATCATTACCGACAGAGTGAATGACGGTTAGCAGTCTCTTCAACACTGCAAACGGCTTCTTCAAGCTTTTTTCACACTACAGGAAAGCAGCTGCATAACAGAAAAATGTGTACAGATATTCCTTTCTTGGCTCATGTTGCTTCACTCTTTATTTTTGCTCTCTTTGCCAATAATAGATCGGTAACGAGAATGCCCTCCTGTATGGAGCATTCAGAATGCTTATAAGTGGGTGGGAGGTGGGAGGTGGGAGGTGGGAGGTGGGAGGGGGTATGTTGGTTCCACAAACGAGAGTACAACGAGAGTACGAGGAAATCCGCTCTTGAAAGTTCATATCCCTCAAAGTATAAATTGACAGCTTCGAACAAACAAGCTTAACAAAGAAACGCTTTTCATCTGACACCGATCGCAGTATCAAGTGCCAGAAATGGTGATACATCTTGGACCGTTACCTTTTAAACGCAGCGCTTTTTCATCTACGAAGAAACAAATTTTGAGGAATTTACCTAGCGTAACGCGTGTTTGATGTCTAGGCTTTGATGTTTTTATCTATCAGAGGTCAATTCATCCAGGAGTTTACGGAAGAAACCTTTCACAGGGCCATCGCAATTAGGCCCATTTCGCATGCAAAAGACAATTAGATGGAAATCTTACCTGACAATTGTTGGGTTTAATTCCACTGACCATATATATATTTCATTGAATGACAGTGTGATGCAGAGTTTTCCCAACATACCTAACAGAACCCTTGACCACATGTATGCTGCAAAGTAAAATCGTCCGTGAAAAGAAGGCGCTCTGTAGCAATAACATCTGAAGCAGGTAGAGGCAAGTGGTGCCGTGGTGTGGTGGTTAAGGATGCGGACTCACAACACAGGGGTTGTCAGTTCGATTCCTACCTGTGTCACAATGAAAACACCATTGGTGATGAAGGCAAGGGGAACACCTTATTATGCCTGCTTCCCTAGAACAAACGCAGAGCCCTGTTGCTGGTTTCAGCTACGCTCAAAAATGAGTATGCCACGCAGTAGAGGCGAGTAGAACAGTGATCCGAATAGCATGGGCCTACTGTGGTATAGTCTATGCCCTTTACTCCACGGTTGTCCACATTTCTTGATGCCGTCTGTCTACCTGGCAGTGATATGGTCAACTAGTGTGGGCTGTGGCGAGTCAAAGAACTTACCAACATACCGTTGTAGTAAGATTCTCTCTTACAGTTTCACTGAGTATGACGTTTGGATCAAGTATGCTTTACTTCACTTAACTTCATCTTAGTTTAATTCACAGAAGCAACAACTGTAAACAGGGTATTGAATAGGTTAACGGGTATAAAGGAGGGGCAAAGCCATTAAGCAGTAACTGGAGTCGCAAATCAAAGAGTGTCCCTGAATAAGAGGTAAATCGTAGCAATCACAAAAAGCACAGACATCTTTTTAATGAGTTATGTCGGGGAAGGGCTTAGTGTTGGTGGCCTATACAAAGCCCCAACAAAGGATAAAAGATGAAAGCAAAAGGCTAAGAGGAGAGAGAGATCAGATCAAGTTTATTGGTCTTCGATTTGAAAGATGGCAATTTGTAGGATTCAGTGAGCTATGTTGAGAAAAGGCCATGGTGGCCTATACAAAGCTCCAACAAAGGATAAAAGATGAAAGCAAAAGGCTAAGAGGAGAGAGAGATCAGATCAAGTTTATTGGTCTTAGATTTGAAAGATGGCAATTTGTAGGATTCAGTAAGTTATGTTGAGAAAAGGCCATGGTAGCCTATACAAAGCTCCAACAAAGGATAAAAGATGAAAGCAAAAGGCTAAGAGGAGAGAGAGATCAGATCAAGTTTATTGGTCTTAGATTTGAAAGATGGCAATTTGTAGGATTCAGTGAGCTATGTTGAGGAAAGGCCATGGTGGCCTATACAAAGCTCCAACAAAGGAAGAAAGAAGAAAGCGAAAGGCTAACAGGAGAGAGAGGTCAGAGCAAGTTTATTGACCTTAGATTTGAAAGATGGTAAGTTGTAAGATTCAGGAAAGCAAGAAGGCAAGACGTTCAATAAATTGCATGTTCTTGGGATGAATGATGGTTTGTGCGATAGATAGAGTTTGCGAAGCAGGCAGTATTGTATACTATTTATCGTACCCAGACCCCGCTTCTGGTAGCAATCGTGTCGCTTTTTAGAGAAAGCAGTTTTCCCAGACCAACCTGGCACGTGGCTATAACTATAGTAAGTCTCACGCATCCATTATGAAATAAAAAAAAACGATTCCTCATCAATGTCTGGGAGCCATCTTAGTCTCAGTTAACACCTTACCTTGGACACTTTTATCATTGGGAATGACCGCTACAAGACCACATGCTAAACCACCGACTACCATGGACCATACTGACGTAGGTTTTCTTCCGAATCTAGAATATAGAAATCGCAACAAATCTTCAATCATGGCAATCTGCCAAAGCTTGCTTGAGGCGTAGAGCAAGGGACCTAGACGACGGTTTTGTCAATCAGTTTCGATGCAAACTCAGAATGCAGATTGGAATGTCTTCTGATAGTAGTGAGACTTGCACAATTTCACCATCTCAATGGACATGATGAATTCGACCCATCCTGGTGATCTGTCTCTCCCTCCTTTCTCTCCCTTGCAATCTCTCCGTAATGTTAAAAGAAAGAGATACACCTGGCCAACACCAACACATTACTATGTGACGTCACATTCCCTGTTCTGTGAACACGTAATTTCAGTTCTGCAGAAAAGAGGGTTTCTCTCCATTACATTTCGATATCATGCTCACAAAATGAAGAGAGTGTTTTGCATTCTTTAGTGGTTGCTACAACTGCAAACAATATAAAGCCAGCATTTATCAGACTCGTGCCATGCCAATGTGGGAACAATGTTGCTTCAATTGCTTTTGATCTAATCATCAAAGCAGGCGTAAACTGCGCCCAAGTTTACCGCCCGCATGGAGCATTGGCCTAAAAAAATTTTTAATTTGCTTCACTTTCAAATCAACTCCCCCCGCCCCTATCAACCTGGAAAAATTGCAGCGTTACAAATACGGATTCCATTTAAACCTCTCCGAACTTCTGGTTTTATATTACCTCTTAGATATAATCCTATTTGATACCACATCAAGGTCATTCAGGACCAAGATTCGAGTGTGATGAAAATCGAACATCACACTACATCGACAAAGTAAAATCTGCAACCTGAATGCTTCCACAATGGCCTTTTACGAAAAAGTTACCTTAACCTCCAATCAGGATTCCTACTGTTTGCAAATAGCAAATAACTGATAAAAATATTGGAACGGAGGGCATATCCTTGGCTACTCAGTGGAAAAAAACCAGTGAGAAGGGGACCATCATAAAAATAAGGTCTGCTGTTTCTGTTACTAAGTTAAGGGGTGCTTGTCTCTGTCCTTCGTTTCTAAATCCTTCAAATTTGATGTAATCACTTTCTCTTCGTTCAATTTTGCCATTCAATTGTTGTTGTTTTTTTTCATTCAATAGTTTCATTCTAGTTTACGGCAGTTTTCATTAATCGTACTTATTGTTGATTACGATTCCTTGTCATTCTTCTTTGGCTGAAATGGAAACTCTTATGCTCTTATGTGCTTATGTTCTTAACGTGGTACTTCATCCTTTTTAAGCTTCTATGGCTAAAAAAAAATTTGTGGCGAAAAACACGTGTTGTCATCCTGTAAAAACATTTGTTTGATTGACGCCAATGCTTTACGCAAGGGTATCAGGGCAGGCCTCCGGCTCAAGATCTGCAACAAAGCAACAATGGGAATTCACTTTGTCAAGCTAACAGCTAATCTTTCGTCTATCCATTTAAACTCTTTCGCCTCTTATTGAATTATGCAAAGCCTTTGAGACAAACAGAAGCCACTTAATAATAATAATAATAATAATAATAATACACAATCAGAAAACAAACACCATCGTAGTGCTACAGTCATAAAATGCATGAAACTTTACCTTCCCTTGCCCTAGGTCAGGGGCCGGCAACCCAAAATGTTGAAAGAGCCATATTGGACCAAAAAAGTAAAAAACAAATATGTCTGGCGCCGCAAAAAAGTAAAAGCCTTATGTAAATAAGCCTTATAATGAAGGCTGTATGTATCGGTAGTAGCTATATCCTCTTCCAATTTCAAACATTTTTGAAAAAGCTCCAGGGAGCCACTAGGGCGGCGCTAAAGAGCCGCAGGTTGCCGACCCCCGCCCTAGGTTATAGGGGGATTGTACTAAATAGAAAATTAGCAACCTAAGTCCATTTTACACGGCACTTTTTAACCTAGGTTCAACCCCGGTTGACTTTAACCCGTTGCAACCCTCTCCGATTTACACTGCTCCGCAGGATTTTATCGTGTAAATAGGAAACTGGGTTGAACCCGGGTTAGCCAATAATCACGCATGCGCACTTCATCAGTTATTTTGCTTTGGAGAAAACAAAGATGGCGATTGCTACTTTCTGCTGCCATTATTTTTCTGAAAGCTAGCACTAGGCCACAAGCAACAAAATGAAATATTGGCGCCTATTCGCCTGCACATGCGAATTATGCTTGTTCAACCCGGGTTGAACGCCAATTCGATTTACACGATCCTCAACCCATGAGCAGGATTTTCTTAACCCTGGTTCCACCCGGGTTCGCTCGATTTACACGACAAAATCAAACCTGGGTTCGGGTGAACCTGGGTTAAAAAAGTGCCGTGTAAAGTGGGCTAAACACATATGATTGTAATAATAACAACAAATGAAATATTTATATAGGGTAAATCTTGTCAGTACTTTTCATCTTCATTTATTTGTTCACTTAATATTTTTTATACATGATAACTCCATCAGTATAAATTACAAAAAGTAAGGAAATAATATGAAGAATATTTACAGCTTATTTAAACAAAATATAAATCTAAAATCTAACTGTTCTTCCTGGAGGTCATGTTTCGGGAGGACTGTTATCAGCAAGGGCCCGGTTTAGAATAAAAAGTAAAGAAATTTTAAAGAAACACATACTCATCCATATACAATGTAAAATGTAAATAAAACATCTTATCGCAAATCTCTCACGAACAGAAACAAGTCGTAGACCAAAGGCCGTTACCAACGTTTTCAATTCAACCATTTTGGTTTTGTTTAAGCAGCTTTTTGACCCGGTTCGAGTCATTTTGGTCACTCGAAATCACCTGCGTTGGAACGATATCTGTTGTTAGCAGTGGAATGCAAGATAAAAGCATCTTCGTTGTGGTTAAGACAACACGTGACGGACAAGTCAGATGAGGTAAGATCGTTCAACCTACCGATTACCGAGTATGATAACAAGCACATTTGCGGGTATTTCCACTAAACTTGTCAGTACAAAATCTCTGTACATATCTCCTCCCAAATTGTCTGAAGCTAACGAGACACCGTAGTACACCATTCCATTCACGAACCTGTAACAGAGCGACATGGTTAAAACATTGAAGAAAATAACGCCACACTACTCGAACCACGCTATTAAAATCGTGCCTCATCAGTACAGCCTTGGAGAAGAGTGTCTTTGAGCGCGCTTGTTAAGGTGATGTCCACAATACACTGCAAAACGTGCACATGAATTCAAGTTCTATAATTCAATGAATGCAATCACTAAAAATTCAGCCGAACAAATGGATACTTGATGTGCGTTTTCGGTAGTTGCCTTTTGCGTGATTCAGTGCATAGCTTGCGCGGGTTTAGTAGAATCGTAAATTCTGAATACTTTCGTCCTTCGTTACGCTTTCGCCAGAGATCCTATATTCACTTCCGAGTCCTATTTCTAGCGAAGCAGAAGCAGAAGCCAAAAGCAGGTTTAAGACTGTTTATAGGGAAGTGGATTTCACGAGGCCTTTATCGTTGCCTTCTGAGAGTGAAGTGTCTATACTGCAACCTGAGTAAGACTTGAACCTACGACCTCAGCAATTAAACTTCATCCATTCATCATTCATCAAATGTCTATTCGTCGGTCTGTTTCTGCCACATCGGCTACGCCTGTTTCACATATTATCAATGCTTTGGTATGACCGTGGATTCACTCTGAGATGGAACTATGCAAGGCTTAAAACTTTTGATATTTGATGGTTCCGTAGGGGATTTCACTCCAAGGAAACGTTCAACAGGGGCACTGAAAAAAGAACTTTGGATTTGAAGAGAAGAGGAATTATTTCCTTTGAAACTTAAGAAAAAGGCTTCAAGAATTAAACTCCTAGCATCTTTCTCTTTTTGCCAATATATATTCGTGGAACCCCCGTTTAAGGGAAGGAGCATCTTTTGGGAGGATATTTATTCGAGGGGGCGTTTCAATATCGATTCAGTACAATATGGATCCCATGGCGTGGTGGTTAAGCATGCGGACTCACAACACCGGGGTTGTCAGTTCGATTTCTCCATGTGCGACTTTTAATACGGCATTGGTGAGGAAGGCAACGGGAAAGCACCTCATAAAATCCACTTCCCTAGGAAAAACTCAGACCCCTGTCTCTGGTTTCTGCTACGCTCGAAATCGAGTATGCAGCAGGTTGGATGGAATCAAACAAACAACGAATTGGAAGAGATGATCAACAAAGACAGCGCTACTTGATATTAACAATTGAAAGCTGACTCTGTTGAAAATGCTCATGGCACTTTTGTCATATCTTGCATTGTGGGATTTCGCAGTTACAGCACGACAAAGGTCTCGCAAGAACTTCACTTGCAGAATTAGAAATCTATGGAAACCCAAATAGAGTCCCCATACAATTCTTCCGTGCTTTATGCGCTAATCCAAACATTAAACAGTTATGGAGTTCGTTGCGAATAACTCCGGCAGTATGTTAAAGTCTACTGCAAAGTTTGCAGGATATCTGATTTCACAGGAATATCGCTTTCATCTCTACCAACAGAGGCACAACTGACTTGTTGGAAGAATAACGCACTAAAGTATCAAATTTACCATTTAAGATTAGGCGTGCAGCAGTCGATGAAGGATGAAGCATCAGTAATCCTATTCACGTTGAGGCCAAGGCGTGTGAATTACATCCCTACGCGTTGGCAAAGATTGAAATTGGCAAAAAATTTGAGATCGTTCCTTCCCTTACCAGGTATAATTCTGAATGAGAGTGTCGCGACACATAGGCCAAGGTCGGAACAAATCTGCATAAGAACCACGTGCATGCTCCTCGTTACCAGCTGCCAGCTTGACACTCGGCTTCGGCTTTCCGTTGATCCGTGCAGTGTCCAGCAGGATATTCTCGGCGGCTTCCAGCTGGTCATTTACACGCAGCCATCGAATCGATTCCGGTACAAATCTGTCAACAGATAAGGCAACTGATAAAAATTCAACCAATAAATAGTGTGCACACGTGCAAATGAAAGTTGGCCGTGAAAATTCTTCAAGAATGAGCACAGTATTCCAAATTTGTTTGAATTTTGCATAAATTGGCGTGGCTGGTATACGCTTTAGCCCGAAACCTTGCTGCTATGTTTAACCTGTTTCTGTAAAATGGTGGGAAAAGGCAACTGCTGCGACACAGGAGAAATGAAAGAGTAGTGATCAGCAGGAAGAGATGATGTCACGGGAGCTTATCGAAGTTTTGTAAGCTTGAAGGACGTAAAAACTGGAAAAACTTTTCGATGAGGAACACTCGTGACAAGTAGCGCGATGGGAGATCTCCGGGGGAGGCTCTGATGTGCAATGACTAGCTGGGCGATGCTATTGGAGAGAATCCCGCTTACCGACGTCAAGAACCAGTTGGTTCGAAGGGTCTGCATCAGAAAGAGCACTCGCTCGTCAAAAACCGGTACCCATTAGCTTTATGATAATATTATTAGTAATAACAATTTCAATTGTTTTAGGACGGTAACCCATTCAGCAGTGCTGGTTTACAAGGGACCATCCACCTATAAACTAACTAATCTAATAAAATGGCAATATATAGAAATTAAGATACAAATGTTCATTACTAGTAGAAATCCAAAGCAAGGTAAAGCAACAAAATAGAACTGAAGCAAAATATTTAAATAGCTACTTTAAAAGATTTTACTGGTGGCGCCTTTTTTGCAGCAGCTGATTAAAGCAAGCAATTAATGGAAGGGCTGCATGAAGCAGTTCTGTGAGACCCCATTAAGGAAGAGCACAGCGAAAGCAAGGCTAGTGAAAGTGGTTGAAAGATTGTGATAAAGCAGTGCATCTGAACGGGTGGACAATTATTGTCTTATTTCTGAGACAATGACTTAATCATTTCTGTTGGACTATAACATATCATGTTAAACATACTCTAGTATATCATCGTTCGTGGGTGTGTAGGCTCAGACATTATAAATGTTCTGAGATGAAGAATATCATCATTGGAGTGCAACATGTGTTGTATGAAATTGAAGAGCTAATGGAGATACAGCCAGCAACGGATCTGATCGGGCACCATGGAAATGCTTCAATCTTCTCTGTGCACAAAGAATAACAAGAGACTACATTCATTCCCTCAGCATAGAGACAAAACAAGTCAAATGGGTAGATATGACAAGGCCACCAATAGAGGAACAAATCAACAGGGGAGATGACTATGAGATGATCTGGCGACGGCATTTTTTTTTTTTTTCTTTTTTAGTGGGTTATGTTGAGGAAAGGCCACGGTGACCTATACAAAGCCCCAACAAAGGAAGAAAGAGGAAAGCGAGCAGCCAAGAGGATAGAGAGATAAGACCAAGTTCATTTACATTAGATTGTATCGGATGGAGACAGATGGGACGGATGGAAATGGGAGGCAAATGGGGACCCGACTCTAGCCACTGTTTGGTAATCAGTGAAAACCAGTTATCCAGTGGATGACGTTTTCCAGCAGAAAATACGATAAAGTGGACTACGAGAATCAGGTAGAAGACAGAATTTCAGTAAGCTAGCAAGACTGTGAGAAACAGCGATAAAAAACACCAAAAAAAGAAACAAAAGAGCAAATCGCATGAATAGCTTTTGTTTCTGCTACTAAATGGGATTATAAATGTCATTTCCGCAGATCAATACTAGATTAGAACTGGAGAAGGCCCACATGACAGCGAAGTTTAGAAGCGAAACCACATTCCCAAACAGCCTTGGAGCTAATAAAGTCGATCACCCCGTATTTCCATGTAGCCCGAGAGGGGATGATCACAGCGCCAAGTCATATGGCATTGCAGATTACTAGTGGTCCTTTGCGCTAAAAAGATTTCAAGGGAACACCATCGTCATATTAGAAATTGCCAATTAACCGCCTTATTCCCGTCGCTGATTGATCTATTATAGCTCCATCAATGCCCAGTCGGAATTCTTAAGAGCACTCGAGAGACGCAACCAGACCAAACAAAGCAAATGAGAGTGAAACCATAGAAAATAATGACGTGACGGAAGCGAAAAATTGTCCATGATGTAACAGATAGATGATACGAGTTGTTGAGCTGCCTGGAGATAAAACTTCTGCCAAGTCTCCGTGTAAGCAGATAATCAACAATCGAAGGAGATGCAGAAGAGAGCAGCGTCCTAGCTTTTTTTTAATTTGCATGGGGCTGCATGGAATTCCTCTTTATCGTTAATGCACAAAGTTGATACGTTGAATGAGATCGCACTGAGCGATTCGCGGGCAAAGCCAAGGCAGCTTGAGGATTCCTTGAAATTGACCTGAAATTCCTGCACAGCGGTGGCTGAGGTTTGCAGTCATTTGCGGCCATCGTGGTGGCTTTCGTGCAAATAAAGCTAATCTTCACCCGAAATGGTTGCTATTCGATCCTTAGGTAGATTAATTCTCGCAAATGTGGCCCGCGAAGTAGTCACAAGACTTAGAAGTGCAACACAAGTAGCGCAGAGCTTCTCCTTCACCGAGTCTTTCCCTCAAATGTGTTTTGAGGGAAAGTGGTTGCAGAATCAGTTACGAGCCGACAAAAGTGAGTCGATATCACTTTTGGCGGTCGATGTCCAGGGACTCCAACGTGGAGGTTTCTGCATCGTCCCCAGCGCATAGCTGCTATGATCCATACACCAGACTGCCTGGAAGGCAGTAGTTAAACACAAATATGCAACTTATTCAAGCACTAGTGGACAGTCGTAGGTGTCCCAGCAAACATGGAATAGATATAAGCGGCACAATACAGTCTTTAACGAAAGCATTGATCTGTATCACTAAATTATGCTAATTCAGGGCATGGATCAGCATTCGTGCTCATAGTTAAAAACAAACGTGAAAATCAATGATAACACTGTTCCTCGTAACAAAGGCAAACGGAATGAAGCTAATTACATTCGATTCAATTCAACTTACTTCCAGAATATGAGGACGAAAACGTACGGAGCAGAGACTATGATTTCTAGTAGTCTCCAGTCTGGAACAAGCCATGCCTTAAAGGCGATGAGACACAGCGCCAATGTGAACGCGAACCATATTATAGTGCCTGACAGTGCTCTTGAGCGAGGTCCCACTAGCTCTGTTGCCAAAACATAGATGGAGAGACCAACTCCTCCTTGTCCAAAACCAGTAAGAAGGCGAAGGACGAAGAACAACCAAAAGTTGTTTGCAAACCCACTTGAGAAGCCACACACTAAAATCACTGCCAGTGATGGAAACAAAACAGATTTTCGGCCGTACCTGTAAAAATCGTTTAAATCTGTGTTTGAATGAGGTTAACAAATGTACTGTATCCGTTCAACCTGGGTAAAAGTGCATATTCTAAGACGTGTCGTGCTATAGAAATGGCAAATGCATGTATTTATGTGTGTATGTACTATATGCGTTGCCATGTATGTATGTATGTATGTATGTATGTATGTATGTATGTATGTATGTATGTATGTATGTATGTATGTATGTATGTATGTATGTATGTATGTATGTATGTATGTATGTATCTATGTATGTATGTATGTATGTATGTATGTATGTATGTATGTATGTATGTATGTATGTATGTACGTATGTATGTATGTACGTATGTATGTATGTATGTATGTATGTATGTATGTATGTGGGGAGAATGATTCAAAGTAAATTCATATCTATCAACGTTGGACACATTGTTTGAAATCTTCATGAACTTTCGGTGTAAGCAATAAAAGAAACCTCAAGCAAAGAAATCAGTAGGACACCTAAAGGTATGAAAGAAGTCGTCCTGAATGAGTTAAGTAGCCATGTTTACAATAGCAGTCTTGAATAAACCAGGATAGCGCTGCCCTCTTCTGCAATACTTACCTATCAGCAATTGCACTGAGAAGAAGAGCACCCAAAGCCCATCCAATAAACAAAGCTGAGTTTGCAAGATATGACAATGGATTCTTGTCACACACCAAGTCCCACTAGAATAATACAAATTGAGTGTTAGGCCCATTTCGGGCAGAGTAGTGGAGATTATGACTTCGTTGGGACCCTGTATTTGGCTAATTTCTTTGACAGTTCAATAGCTTTATAGCTTCAAGTATCTTTTAGGCCTTTAGTGGCGTTGGCTATTGCTGCAGAGCATTGTTTGAAATGCTTCATATTGAGAGGGACTGAGAGTGTGGCTCTGCTTTTGACGACCAGCCACGCCTCTTCCCCGTGTTTTGGGGCATCAGATGCGAAGTAAGGTCTATTCAAAACTATGTTCTGGTAATCGTCCGAGGAAATTGCCTAAAGTGTTAGACTGCAGCAGGTCGTTAGCGCTAATTCAACTGTATATGAGCGTCCGTTCTGGCAAGAGCAAGGAGTTGATTGATTCGATAGCACCCTATTATGTCAGGGTTTGGGAACTGTAACGAGTCTAAATGGCAACAATTAGTAAAAGGGGTGCACCACACTGATCTTCAGGTTTCCGTTCCGCCTTTGCACGGCCTGTAATGAGGCAACACATGAGAAATTCCCTTACCCTTGATCTAAATTGGGGGTCGGTAGCCAATGGCTCCGGAGTCGGATGAGGACGCTGCTTCAGGGGCCAATTCATTGGCCCCTCAGGAAATTTAGTGGTGCCTTGGTGTAGTGGTTAAGCATGCGGACTCAAAACGCAGGGTTTGTAAGTTCGAATCCTACTAGTGTCATGATAAAAGGACCATTGGCGAGGAAGGCAACGGGAAACCACCTCATATAGTCTACTTCCCTAGAAAATAGGCAGAGCCTTGTCTGTGGTCTCTGCTAGGTTCAAATTCGAGTATGCAACGCAGAAAATAGGCAGAGCCTTGTCTGTGGTCTCTGTTAGGTTCAAATTCGAGTATGTAACGCAGAAAATAGGCAGAGCCTTGTCTGTGGTCTCTGCTAGGTTCAAATTCGAGTATGCAACGCAGAAAATAGGCAGAGCCTTGTCTGTGGTCTCTGTTAGGTTCAAATTCGAGTATGTAACGCAGAAAATAGGCAGAGCCTTGTCTGTGGTCTCTGTTAGGTTCAAATTCGAGTATGCAACGCAGAAAATAGGCAGAACCTTGTCTGTGGTCTCTGCTAGGTTCAAATTCGAGTATGCAACGCAGAAAATAGGCAGAGCCTTGTCTGTGGTCTCTGCTAGGTTCAAATTCGAGTATGCAACGCAGAAAATAGGCAGAGCAACCCGTTCGATGATGGTGAATATAAGGATGTTGCCTAGCATTGCAGGAAGAAAGGAGTCATACGTGTACGCGTTGTTATGGTAATTCAGCTAGTTCAGCGTAAGAGTCATGATCTTTACGTCTGAACTTTTGCTGTTGAGTTTGTTGTTGAAGCCAAGAGTCAGGGGGATTTTGATGTCTTGCAGCTTACAACCTGATTATTGCCACAGGTCCGATTTGCTTTATGACTGTCGAAGGTTGCCGAACACCTGATCTAAACATATAAGCAGATGCTTCAGTATTGATATACCGCAAAGGCAGTGGTATATGGCTAGAAAACTAACTAGGGGGGGGGCTCTAAGAACGAGGCGAAGTTGCTGTGTACCAACTAAAATAAAATCAAGTTAAAGAGATATTATCACCTCAATATATGTTCCTAAAGCGACAAATCATCGGGAAAACAAAAAAACCTGCACTGCATACTCGATATCGAGCTTATCAGAATCCAAAGACAGATATCTGTATCAATTTTGAGAAGTGAACATTATGAGGTTACTCGTTGCCTTCCTCGCCAATGGTGCTTTCATTGTTACACGTGAAGGATTCGAAATCACAACTCCTGCGTTACGAGTCCGCTCGCTAAACTACTTTACCACAACAAAACTTTGGGAAACAATGAGAAGATAAAGCCAGCAAACGAGCAAGAACAAAGCGAATTTTCAGAAAGACGAAACAACAAGGTTCAAGCCTGAATGAGTAGCTCAGACCCCCTTGCTTTTCAGGCCTGGCATAGGGCTTCGCGTGACATTTTGCATTTACGACGAAGTTCCAGGCTAAATCACGGGACAAATCAGTTTCCTATCCATTATTTGGATATGGGATAGGCCATTGGTCCATACCCCGGAGCACGAAGCTTCGAAGTTCTGAGTGGCATTTAGAAATAGGCTGTCCAGAATATCGAAAACCTCAAATCCAACCTGTTATCACTGTTGCTTGACGGAACGGAACAGAACGGAACAGACAAGGGGCGTTCACAGCTGGAAAGATTCGCCGGAAATTCTTGCCTAGAACCTTATAATCTGCATGTTTACATTTTAAAAAAATAGATAAGCCTGCCTTCAACATGATATAGATAAAGGTCCGATTGCTACATGCAATTTTTTTCATCAACTATAAGTAAAAATCAAACTTTAAGAACAGAAATTAGAAGCCGTAGAAAATATCCTTCACTGCTCTTACAGAGTGGTTGTACTTGCGTTGTTTAAGCCTTACATGTGTTGGTACAATACCTACGAGCGTGCGAAAAATTTCGGATTATACCTACTTAGATGTTAGAACAGCATTGAGTCTACATGTGTTAATGGCTCATGACAAGATACCCCCGTCGAACGGATGAATGTCGCAAGGCAAATTGAGCGTTTTTTTTCTCATTACGAAAGAGAAGGCTAATTGACTTAAAAATTGCTTGGAACGGTAGTCGAAGGCTCCAACCCGTACGTTTCACGTGTAATACAGAAATTCTGTCTTACCTCTGTAACGATGGAAAACCTTTTCGGTTGTGTGAATTGCCATGAGGTGCGATTGAGAAGGTCGCACCTACTATCGAACAATTTGCTGCCCACAGTAAAAACAACGTCAGTCTGGTTGCATTCTTCGCTTAATCCGGTGCACTGCCATGGTGGATTATTTGCTACGAAAGTGAGCAGCAGAGACTGGTAGGTCGCAGGTATTATCATCAAACAAAACAAAATCTGCAAGATGATTTGCCGCTTTCCAAATTCACCAACATGCCCGAGATATTCATCAACGTTGACGTACAATCCTTTTTCTAGACTTTTGCTCTCTGCCATTATGATCGAGCGAATAGCCTTTTAACGCAGTTGTTCACTCGACTTCCACACAGCTTCCAAACAGATTTGAATCCAACGGTGCTCCTTCGCTCTTCAGCCCCGCAACTTCATGACGTTGCCGAGTCCTCGACCTCCCTCTCAAAGACACCAGATTGTTTTCACGTGCTTACGCCCATCGTGAATCTCCATTGCTATTTCAGATTTCTTCGAACAAAGCTGCTTCATCGGTTAAGACTGCTCGGATGTCATTCAAATACATGCGTCAAAGAAAAACACCATTAAGCGTAATTTCACGTAATCATAATACATACATCAGTGATACTTCATGAATAAATATAAAATATCGCTTAAGATGAAAATTAAGAATTAAGCCAAGACAGCTGTCATGAAAAAGATGCTTGGGACATTGAAACAGAAGGGATTTGCTCATTCATAACAATGATTCAACTGCTCATTTCCGAAGGCCATTTCATAATCCGAAGGCGATTTTCAGAGAGGGAACTCCTTGTTCTTGTCCACATTATAATAACTGACTGGAATTTTATCACTAGCTATGTTCACTTGGATATTTAAAGCCGACGCAATGAAATTAAAGGCCTTTTTTGTTTTCTAAGAGGTCTCATACTATTGCTAAGTCTCGTCGAATGATTGACAAAAGCAAGCGTTCCCTTTCTTAAACCCGATTCTAGAATGGCCTTCTGAATGGCCTTAGCGCTTAAGCATTTCGAAGCTTCTTGACAAAATAACCTGTTTCTAGGATGGTCTTTTGGGGGAACTTGACATCATCTTTTTCCAGGATCCTATTGATAACAGATCGTGCATACTGATAGGTTATACTGTCAAAATATTCGTTTATTATCATTATTATTACTAAGGAAGGAAGCGTGGACTTGTTGGAGCTATTGGACTTCTCATCATTCAATTTCTTTGTTCTTTCAATTTCCTTACATTTCCATTATTTCTGTTAGCCTTTGTATCTATTGACTTTGTCTTCGAAGCAGATAGCCAGTTGTTCACTACCTATCGCTAGAGATGTGTATGATTGCACAATTTAACCACATGAAATGGAGTTTCAAAAAATGCTATTGTCATTGCCACTTGTGCTATGCATGACATGAATGTTGTTATTGGTCAGACAAGTGGACTGCATGTGACCCTTGATGACGTTTCACCGGTTCGCCTACCTTGGTAATGGCTAGGTCTGCATGGCGGCTTTGCCTATGCCATGCGCCAGTCATTTTGGTTAAACAACCGAAAGATGAGCATTGCGCCCGGTGCGGTTACTGCATTGAAAGCTTTTCCGGGGGGCTGCCAACCCCACATGGAAGCCCATTGTTGATTTTATGTCGTGTGATTAATTGCATTCATAAAAAATCATCTACCTTGCATTTCTGGCCTGCAGCGCAAAACCTACGAAAACAAGCCTTTTCTTTTCAAGACGGGGGTATTGTAGCAGCTCTAAACATGTAGTGTTATTCATCGAGTCAAATGTGCTTCGAGGGAAAGTGGTTGCAGTATCTGCTACGAGCCGACAAAAATGAGTCGATATCACTTTTGGCGGTCGATATCCAGGGACACCAACGTGGAGGTTTCTGCGTTGTTTCCAACATGTAGTCATTAAATGAAAGACAGTACATCCAGAGCTTGGCCATCGTCTTCTTTAAGCCTATTTTCTTGCATAATGGGGTGAATTATGCAGGTTTGATACAATTGGATTTCAGCTTTCTAGTTTGGCAAAAGTTACTGCTTATGGTAACTAGACTAGCATGATTTTGATTACCTAAATTCCACCCAATCTCAGTTCCAAGCGGTCATTTGCTTTGTCGATTTAAATGATTCAAGTTTTTTTCTTGCTCATGCATCATCAGTCAAACGAAAGTCTATCGATGCAATACTACACGTGACAAAATAACTGGCGGTCAGTAAAACCATTCTCCAACAAAGTTGGGTTTCCCGTGTTGACTTTTAAGCATCAAGCATCAAGCATCAAGTCCGTATCTAAATGAGACTAACCATAAATGATAGTCAGCAACCACCAAAAGAGATCTGCTCAAAGCAGGAAGCCTCTCAAATTTCATAATAGTTACCAATCTTTTACGATGCAATTGCTTCTATCATATTGGTTTTAAGTATGGAATTGTTGTAATGGAGCCACCCAAAGTGGAACACTTTACCGATCTCCATTCACTGTGATTTGCTTCCTCTCCCAATCCGGATCGTCTCCTCTGCATAAGCATACACCCTTCATGTAGGGCACTAGCCTACCCCGTCATGTAACCACTGGACCATAGGCCCAGTGGTACTTCTTTATGGTCCAGTAAAAAAGGAAAGTTTAATGTTTGGGCCCACTTGCTTGGCCACTTTTTGACGCTTAGGGGGTGGAGGGGTCAAGTCTGAAACATGCCGAACCTGGTTGCGAGGGGAAAGAGGCTGCTATTGAAGTTTCCTTATTAAAGACACCCTTTCTGGACTTGTGTCAATAGAAAGCATGGCATGAAAGTGCAATAAAGAAGTGGCACCCCCACCATTATCAATGACAATAGTGATAATGATAAATAATTTGTTTAAAGTTAGCTTACAACTCTAATAGCTGTGTCAAAAGTTAGTTACTGCCAGCTATCTATCAGATATACTGTATCATAAGCGAATGTCTCAATGCACGGAACAGATTTTAAAGCAAATCAAGCTTGATAAAACATAAGCCAGAAATGAATGTTTCACACCACCTACAGTCACACACTATTTCGTAGGTTCTCGATTTCCTTTGAAAGCTTTCAGTGATTGGGACTCTCTTATTCTGCGAGGTAATGTTCGCCATAGCCTTTGACCCAAATATCTGACAGTTCTTATGCCATGAAGTTGCCCCGGCGTTAGGAATGCCAAGAGTATTCTTATTTCGCAAACCATATGAAGTTTATGTTTGAAAGGGAAGAAATTTCCAACCTTCCTTGGGCTTGGTCATTGGTTACTCTCCCATTTCAACAAGTTCATCTATCTATGTTGCTCTGCATCGGCTCTATGGTCTTCTGCTAGCGCCTTGATAAGCCGAGCCGTTATTTTTGCAGTCTTAAAGAACATGCAACCACATTTTGTTACGTGTGTAGTTGAAACAACACAGAAAACTACTGGTGAACTTCAACATGCCTAGCTTCAACACGACGAGAGTTCAAGACGAAAAGGGCGGGAGAAGAGAAGGCGTCGGTGTTAACCAGACTTTGTAGATCGAAGAATTGCACCTCAATATTGTGTACAGGAGGAAAATCTTTTGTTAGACTGTGGAAAAGTTGAACATGATTGAAAAGATTGAAACGAGGTTGAAGACAATAAGCCATAGAGTTCAATAACTACAACAGGCTTTTCCTTTTGTGTGTTGCTGGTACCTTCTTTAAGCTAGTCATCAGTCTGTATTAATATGAGCATTGTGTCAAATGCATGGAGGGAGCCGAATTTATGTGTGCTCTTTTCGTAATCCTAGGTGAAATTGTGCGCAGTGTGGTGCCGTGGCGTAGTGGTTCCGCATACCGATTCAGAACACAGGGGTTGTGGGTTCGATTCCCCCATGTTTCACAAATGCCATTGGAAAGAAAGGCAACGGGAAGCCACCTCATAAAATCCCATTTCCCTAGAAAGACTCAGAGCCCTGTCTCTGGTTTCTGCTACGCTCGCAATCGAGTATGCGACGCAGTGGTGGTGCAGTGCACATTAAACTCTTTCCGTCATAGAAACAATCCGTGGCCCAGTGGTAGAGAGCTCGCTTTGTGTGCGGTAGGTCGGGGTTCGATACCTGGTCGAGTCATACCAAAGACTTGAAAAATGATGCATGCTATTTCCCTGCTTAGCATTCAGCACTTCAAGGAAAAGCATGGGAGTGAAACACACAGTGCTACCAGATGGCCTTTCCCCAACTGTAGCATTCACTGTGCTCGCACAGCTGTGTGGCCCAACGGCTAATGAAACGGAGATGGGCGCCACCCCCCTTTTTACCAAAAATGGTGAGGGGAGGAACTTTGACTTTTTTGACGTCGTAGAAAGTTGTCAGATCCAACAACAATGCATGTTTCTTGCCCTTTATTTTCTGGGTCTGCTACACTATAATAGTTATAAGATACTTTCAGCACTCAGTTTGTTCTAACCTAAACAACTTCGTATAAACAAGTGTCTACAGAATACTGCTACGGAAACCCTTAACATTATAAAGTGACAGGTTCGTGTTTAGATTATTTGTCACTCGCCCAGTTGCTTCTTTGTTTGTCATTTGTATTAGCTCATTCTTCATCTAACTTCCATGCTGGAATACTGTTGGACGTCCCTTGCTGCTCGTAAACACGTTTTCACTAATTAGCCTTTCCGCTGGAGGGTTTGTTTGATGTTCGCAACGCCACCCCTACCTCTGCCATCGTACTGTAGCCCTCAGCCCCTTGTGTGTACATGTGATAAGCAAGATGGTGGATTGTAGTGAACACCAAGTTATTGATTTCGTTGTCGTTGGAGGCGGAGTCGCTGGCGTAAGCTGTTGCCAGCAGCTTGCGGAGCTAGATCCGGGTGCTTCCATTACCCTTGTTTCGGGAAAGGATATCGTTAAACTCGTAACAAGCCACAGGAAAGTAACAAGAATTCTTGAAGAAGTAGTTGTGGAGGAACGGCCTAGTTTTTCAATTTCTGAAAACTACCCAAACATTAAAGTTCTGAATGATTTTGTTCAGGAAATAGACCACCATAGTAAGTTATGCCTTGATTAAAAATCTTGCTGCATTTTAGTCATCATTTTACTTGTTGATCTTCGGTGGAAGGTAGTGAATGATTTCCCCACAAACCCTGTAAGCAAGAGAAAAGTTCAAACAGAGGCATTACTGTTGTCCAATCCTTTGCTCAATCTCTTAATCATTGAATCTGAAAAACTAGATTTGCAAGGTGACATGATAGATTTAAAGTTAATGTTCAGCCAAAATCAAATTGTTTGTTGGAATGACAAAACAAATTTCAGTTTACTGGTGAACTGGGGACAAAGAAAGAATGTGTCACACATTTATTTATGACTTTTACACTAAAACAGAGCACTTGGTGCACCCAAAAGATTTCAAACAGGGTTAAGCAGTCGGGCCATAACCCAAACCCCAGTAAAAGCCTATGTATATGCGTGTACTGGAATTAAGACAAGGATCCAAGCCAAAACCTGCTCTCCAAATATCATTTGGTCCTACTGAATAGATAATTCCTTTGAATTTCAATTCCAGAGCTGTGCAAGGATAACCAAAAGTCATAGTTTTGTGATTTTTATCTTGCCTTTTAAAACAGCCAGTCAAAAGACACTCTTCGTAACGTGAAATAGCTGGAGACTAAGGATATTTGTTTGAATTTCAGACCGCATTTTGAAGACTTCAATGGGATTGCTGCTCAGGTATAAAAAAGTTTGCCTATGTCTTGGTGCCAAACCAAGTCTGATAAAGTTTCAGAGTGAATATATCCTGGGGATCAGAGATGTTGACAGTGTAGCAATGCTACAACAGAAACTGGCAAATGCTGAAAGGGTCATTGTTGTTGGAAATGGTGGCATTGCACTTGAGCTTGTGTAAGTAAAGCATTTTTGATAGATTGCTTAAATAGCTATTAAGTGTTTAACAGCTATATATAGAAAAGGTTGAAGTTAAACACAGAATAAGATATTTGGGATTTTTTGCGTAGAGCATTTAGGTTAAGATAATCATTTGAACATTTTCAAGAATGAACAGGTTATTGTTTGTTATAAAAAGTGGTGATATGAAAAACATGTTTACCAAGGATCAGTGGATTTATGTTATGACTTTTCAAGCATAGATAAATAAGCATCTACAGGGGCTATAGTTGTTTACCAAACTGTGAAATTCTTGCACAAGATTTTTTGGTCTGTTTGCATAGTTTGTGACTTCTACTTTTCTTTAATTTGCTAAACAGAGCCTGTATTAATAACAGCACTTGTAGTACTTACAAGGTGAATTATGTTAATGTGTGGCCTATCTTAAGCAAGGAATGAAACAGTAATACTTTATCAAACAGCTGATGTTTCGATATAAGTGGTTGCGTTCATAAGATTGTGAAACATTAAGTAGTGCACATAATGTACTTTCAAGATTGCTACAAATCTATCCAGTTTTTCATGTTCAAGCAATTTCCTTAATCCAAACAGCTACGAGTTGACTGGATGTGAAGTGATCTGGGCTATAAAAAATGAAGTCATTGGAAATGTCTACTTTGATAAAGCTGTTGCAAGTTTTCTGCTTCCAAATCTGAATGAAGACTTGGCTGCCAGCAACCATCCTAGAAAATCTGAAACAGTAATATTCAAAAGAAAAAAATATGCTGTTGAAAGAGAGAATAGTGAAAAAATTGGTAAGTCTAACTTTCATTATTGGGCAAGACTATGTTATGCATTGTTTTGCATTTAAAAAGGAAATATTTCATCTGCCCAAGGCAAGCAAGCTTGGATCTGGAATCCTCCTAATTTTATTTCTGCTGTATGTCACAAAAAAGGCTTCCAAATTAACTGATAACTTCAAAACACACTGCCATTTGGTTTTCAATGCCAAGGGGATTGTGCAGCACCACAAAAAGAAATTTGATGAAGTTTTTAGCTTGATTCCTTGTACGTGGTTTTTGCTAAGTAAACATTTACGCACCTTGGTAAATTAAGACCATTGTTGCAGGCATGCTTGCCAAGGGAATTGTGCAGCATAACATAAAGGAATTGGATGAAATTTTTGCCGTATTTGATTTCCTGATACACCATTTTTGTTAAGTAAACATTTATGCATGTTGATGAATTAAAGCAATGCTGGCATTGAAACGGCAGGCTCATGTGTACGGAGAGGATTGATTAACCGCAAATAAGACATTGCTACCTGTCTATCAGCAGCATACTTGTGTAATTGAATTTCAAATAAGAGAAACTGCAACAATACAAGGCAAAATTGTGTGAGTCCTTCCTCGTAATGCAGTGTATAAATTAATCATCTGACCACTAATTATTGCTTGCATGGTTTTCATCTCTGCTTCTGGCAATTTCTTGTGTTTTTATTTTGAGAATCATTCATGGTGTTTTTCCTGCTTTCAGCTTAACATCTTTAAATGATATCTGCTCTGCTGATTAAAGTGGATGTTGGTATTTATCAAAGCTTTTTTTGAATTTCAGTTCAGAACCAGGCCGTGTTTAGCATAATTGATCAGTTTCCCTTCTTTTTAGCCATTTTTGGATGCTTCATTCTCTGATAGGAGCCAAGCAAAAGACGAGGAGAATGTGTCTTCATGTTCCTATGCAATATTCAGGCTTTTAAGCCTCGAAGCATCCATTCGCGTAAGGTTTGCATGATTTCCTTGAACAAAAGTCCTAACTATATGCTCTAGATATTGATCTGTTTCACCATTATTTCAGGTGAATCGGACGAAAGCTTGCATGGCGGAGCGCTCGGTCCAGATTGGAGCGTGAATGCAACTTTGAGAGGGAAGGGATTTCAGTCGAAGACGCGTAAAGTACACATAGAATATAACTGCGAAGTCAAGAACGTTATGAATTTTGAGCAATTCAACAGAAGGAGCATTGAATGCTCTGAGTTGCCCGATGAGTTTGCTACGAAGAGAACTTGGCCAGTTTACGCTGAATTAACAACTGGGAAGATATACGGCGCAGATTTGATTGTATCGGCTACTGGTGTAAGCCCAAACACCGAGTTGAATTTCGTAGATGCTAAGATCGAGCTGGCTAATGATGGTGGGATAAAGGTCGATGATAACATGGGAACAAATCTGCCTCACGTTTATGCAGCAGGTGACAGTTGTACGGCATGCTGGACGCATTCACCTCACTGGTTTCAGATGAGATTGTGGACACAAGCGTACCAAATGGGGATTTTTGCTGCACGGTGCATGATAAAAAACATTGCACTCGAAGAGGCATCGCTTGACTTTTGCTTCGAACTTTTTGCTCATGTTACGTCATTCTTCGGACATAAATTGTGTCTGTTGGGCAGGTTTAATGCCCAAGGGCTTGAAAACGACTACGAATTACTAGTCAGGTATACACCTGGGATTGAGTATGTCAAAGTTGTTTTACAAAACGGTAAGCTAAGAGGAGCTTTGCTACTTGGAGAAACCGATCTCGAAGAGACCTTCGAAAATCTCATTTTAAACGAAATGGACCTTAGCACATTTGGGGAGAGCCTTCTGGATCCTGACATTGACATAGATGATTATTTTGATTGATAGGAAAGAGCGACAAATATTTTTTTTCTATTTTATTTTTTCAAAATTAATTTAAGCAGTTGTTTCATCAGCAGTATCAAGACTGCATGTAATTAATAATCATAATGTGTTTCAAAGACTTCCTCTTCTTTTACAGGCTTCTCCCACAAAGTGGGGTCGCGCATGGGATTTGTCAAGTATCATAATTCGCACCTTAGTTTTCAGGCGAACATCGCTACTTCTCCAGATTTTGGTCACTTTACCGACTGCCGTTCGTCCTAGCCCAATACGGTGGCGTATTTCTATGTCGCAGTCGCCATGTAAGGTAGCCATTGAGTCGAGAAGGCTGAAGGTCTCTACCTGCTCCGACGACTTTGCCATCAATCACCACGTTTGTGTCGTGCATTGGGCCCAAGTCTACTTCCATGATCTTGGTCTTGTCAACGTTCGGACATAGACCAGCCTTGTCACATGCTTCCTTCAGTGTTGGCGCCAGAGTATTCATTTCGTCTACGGTGCGTGTCAGCAAGGCTGCGTATGTCGTCGGGTCGGCGTGTCTCAGTTCAGCGAGGATTCTTCCTGGCATAGCAACACCGACATCGGTCGTAAGCTATGGGTTTCCGCATGATGTAATCGCCGTAGCGATGAACAAATATGGGGAAAGAATACACCCTTGCCGGACACCTTTACCGATTCGAAATTCATCACTGTTGCCGTCTTCCGTTCTTACAGCCGCGTTTTGATTCATGCACAGACTTCTGAGCAAATGGATCACATGCTCCGGGATCCCATTTCTCGCATTATAGTCAACAGTAGTCCGTTTTGCTTGCAATCGAATGCCTTTTCGTAATCTATGATAAGCAGAACAAGTTGCTTTTCAGTCTAGAAAACGCAAACCATGAACAGATTAACCAGACTCTCAATCAGACTCTCATTAATTGGATTTGTAGTTTCCTCTCTGATAGGTCGATTGCCGTCAGAGTGGATGGCTTCCTCTCCAATCTGCACTCAGTCAATGCTGGTGTACCACAGGGCTCTGTCATCTCCCCTGTACTCTTCATCCTCTTCATCAATGACCTGCTCACCTCTACGTCTTCTAGCATTCACTCCTTTGCTGATGATACCTTCCTAAGTTCCTCATTTTCGTTCAATCCAAATGACCGTGCTTCCACCGATATCCAACTCCACAGAAACACTTCAGCCTCTCTTCTCTCCAATGATCTGACAGTTATCGAGGAGTGGGGTAAAGACAACCTAGTTTCGTTCAATCAAAGCAAGACGAAACAGGCTGTCATTTCACGCAAACGTAATCAAAACTCTCCACCTGTCCTCATTAATGGTGATTAACTGGACACTTCCACTTCTGTCACACAACTTGGTCTTCCTCTTTCAGCTAATCTCACTTGGAAAATTCACATCCATTCCATTGCTAAACATGCATCTCAGAAGCTTGGTTTCCTTGCCAAAGCCCGCGGGTTTTTCTCATCTTCTCACCTTCTATCCATACACAAGTCCCAAATCCGTCCTTCTTTCGAGTACTGCTCCCACGTCTGGGGTGGTACTCCAAAATCTACTCTCTGTCTTCTCGAACAAGTCCAGTCCAAAGCCATTCGTCTCATCAATAATCCTAACCTCACCAAATCGCTCCAACCTCTGTCCCATCGTCGTTTAGTTGGAGATCTTTCCATCTGTTACAGACACTTTAACGGACATTGTTCTCAGGAGATCAGGGATATTATTCCAGTTCCTCTGAGGCGTGTCAGGACCACCAGAAGCTCAACTCATTCACACCCTTTCCAAGTTTCACTGCCTACTTCACGAACTGCATATCTGCTTAATTGAAAACGCTACAAGGAGCACCTTTGTTGCGAATCAGCAAATCATACAATTTAGACACACTCCAACCTAGCAAACGTCATAATGCTTTAGAACCTTTCGATCGAGGATATAGTGCAAGTATGTAATAACTAAGGAATGAAGTCTGAGGAGAGGCTTTGTTTTCTGAGAACCTCTACTCTAGGTTAGATAATAAATGGACGCCTTGTCATGAAATACTTTGTGAGGTCACTTAGGTGTTTTCATTTTTTCTCCTTTTTCAGTCTGATTCAAACACTTATAGCTTGGAAACAGTACAAGTATAAAAAAAATAACCTCAGATTTCAGATCACGGCATTTGATCATACCATATTCTAAATAAAAATTGTTCACTTGAGAGACCTTTTTAAGGCCTAGTGTTGCTCCGTGAACTAAGCCATTCTTGTTAAAGTTGTCTGAGTTGCAGTGTATTTCTGCTGCTATACTCTCCGGGTCGGCGACAGACAAAACTTAAAAAAACTAATTTCAGAATGAAAACTTTTCGTCATGAAACTAAAATAATACATGCATTGATTTGAGATGTATGATTGAATGTTAACTATCAGTGAATCGGATAATTAAAAGTGTTCTCCATTTGATGTAGCAGTTACTGTTGACGTTATGTCAGTCCCAGAGCCTTAGGAACTAGTTGCAGCTATCATGTAGGAATTGTAGGAATACAGAACTTTATTCTTGTGTATTAATGGCATATCATGAGTTACAACAAATACATGTTGTCACTATAGTCAAATTCAAACCTGCAAAACGGCATTTCGTCTATTAGCTGATTCTTGTAAATGTCAGTATTGAAGAAATCTTCAAGGTAGATGCAAGCCAGCTTAAGTTTTCTCTGTGACATTATAAGGGTTTCAGCCATTGCTTTATAATAAGAGAGGTATGTTTCCTCAGAAACCTTCTCTCCACCAGGATCACCAATGTCCATTATGATGATCAACTCTCGCAGCTTTTGGCAGCCTTGCAGCACAGCAAGAAGCCCATTCATCACTTTCTTAAAATCTGGTTCTGAATAGGAAAACCCTAAATAAATGTGCAGCTTCTTTAGATTGCTTCCATGGCAACTTACAGCGTGCAAAATGGCAGGATCAAACTGATCGTCTTCTCTGTTTCCAATTGTCAAATTCTTTAAGTTGCAAACAACTTTCTCTAAAAACTTAAGTATAGTTTCCAGCTTTATTTCAGTACCTTCAATTATAATTTCCACATTCTTCAGGTGACATAAATCTGATAACAACATCAGCGCCTCATCTCTCAGTTTAACTTCATATGCATCAAAAATTGCTATGGTTCTGAGATGTGGGCAATGCTCATGAATGCATTTGGCCAGATTGCTTGTCATGAAGGGGGACTTTAGGCAAACAATCTGAGATCCATAGTGTTTGAGCAATCCCATCAATGGTTTTTCGTCATAGATTGAGTTGAAGTACTCATTCATTTGCAGCATTGTCAAATTTGAATCAATGTGAGATATCATTGGACAGCATCTTTTCAGTGTTTCTAACTCTCTTTCAGAAAACTCCCAATGAATGCCACCAGTGTTAAGGCTGTCAATATTTATTTTCCTCAGATTTGAAAATGCACCTCGGTCAAAGTACTCCATTAGGATTTTGATCAAGTCTGGATTCCAGTATACCTCTGGCTCATAATGTATTGGTGCCAATGGCAACTTTGGTCTAAAGTTAAGCGCTTCAATTCGAGACTTTTTGAACATTTTCTCAAACACCTCCTTGGTGCTTTCTTTCTCCTTTGGACTGGCTTTTCCATTCAGCCCAATATTACCGTAACTGCCAGCAGTTGTTGAAAGAAACTCAACTGACTTTAAGTTATCAAAACAAGACTCTTTGTGCTTCAGTCCGTTTGCAAGATCTTCAAACTTAACAAAATACTCGCTGATGCCAATGTTCACTGTCTCCAGTGTTGACTCATGTTTGATGATGCCCTTCACAATTTCATTGATGCACGATTCGTGGGGTGATTCTGCCAATGTTTTCCTCGTTCTAACAACGAGACCTTTAATCTCCTTTTGGCTATAAAGAAGCTTCTCAATGCATTCCCCAGGAATTATGTCGACATTGATGTCAATATATTTGATTTTATCTGTACATTCAGTTAGATCATTCACAAACTTCCATAGTTTCGCAGGCCTACCTGGCAAGTCTTTGTTGTACTCGCGAAACGACCCACCATAAGCTGTGCTGTCATCGATCTCTATTTTCTCCAGCAACAAAATGGCAATCCCATTCCAATTAACGCAGACCTTCGCTACATTTATGACATCTAAAGTTGGAAGATATTCAAAGATTTTGGTTAAGATCGGGTGTGGGAGTACCTCCCACCATTCGGTCTCCATTCCTGCCTTCGCTCGACTACCAGTCATTCTGAAATGCTTTCACAAACAAACCCAACCATAGCAACAACAGCAACATTAAAGAATTTTTATGCATATGGCGGACTCTTGTCGCAACTCAGAGAACAACTTTGCGGCGACGATCAGCCGTGCAGTTTTGACTGCATACAGTCGTCTGAAAAGGACAGGAAAGCCACAAGAAGGACGTGAATGGACATTATTAGCAGGATTTGTAAAAACAGAGGGTTCGTTGTCGTAATGTCTGAAGCAAAATTTCATTTCAAGAGATCGGCGGGGCATCCAACCTTGCTACTATGTTCCAGGCATGTCCTTCGATCCCTTGGAAAAATAAAAAAGAAGTTTATATTAATGACGTTTAAGAAAATGGGAATCCCCGCCCTTTCTGTTTTCGCTTGGGATTTTTTCTCAAAAACACGGAAACGAAAAGTTTATCCTAGAGTTCTCACTATTTTTGAGGGAGTACTGGTCGAAAGAATGTTTGAAAATTCAAGTTTACCTACCATAAGATATGACTTTATTTCACCAATGGCTTTTTTTCCTTCCGTGGTGTTCTGTTCTAATAAAATGAGCGTCACTGTTTGGCATCAGTAAAAGCAATATAGGCCAAGCATAAGAAATTTCATTCATACCCTACATCATTTTTGAAATTACAATCAGATATCTGATTCTGTCACCAAAGCTTTTTTCTTGGAAGGCCACTATTCGTCTTTCTAAAAAGTAAAGAAAAAAAATCACTATTCCCGAAAGTGATAGCCATGATGCTTGTACACTAAACTGGCGGGATCATTTCCTTCTTCACTGAAGTGCTATTCTAGGTTTAAGCTCATTGTTTTAGGAGGGTTTTTGGAGCAGCAGAGCAAATCATACAAAACTTTCCGCTGATCAAAGAACTGCATATATTTTTAGCCAAATCTGTCATCCATTGTTTTGATAACATCTTGCTATGATCGCAAAATGCGTAAATCATGGACACCAAAATAGTGATGCATGAAAATAATGCAGTGTTAAACCAGTGGCCAGGTTTCCCACCTTTCTGAAGGAGGCAGCAATGACTGCTTGCACCAAACTGCTTCCATAAGTCTTACCCGAGGGAAAGTAAAAACCTTTCATTCGCTGGGGTATGTGGCCCCTATGCAACTTTGTTATTCATATTTTCTATGGTCGAGTTTAAAATTCATTTTAAAGGAAATGATGGACAAATAGAAGTCATTTGCTTGGCCACCGGCTCCAAATGTATTGGTAAAGGGAAAAGGCAGTGTGATGGTATACCCATATTTCAGATGATTTATTCATTCTTTAAGCAAAGAAATAATACTGGTTTTTGTAGGATTTCCACTTTTTACTTCAGTTAAGTTCAGTAGGCCATAGTCCCATAAAGAACTGCTAGGATTCCTTTCATGTGCAGCTCTCTTTTCACTTTCCAAATTCCTCTCCAGGTGATGTGATCCATGCCTTCTTCTGCCTTGATAGCTTTTGCACTACTCCTTCCTCTGTTGCAAAGATCAGACTTTCCCCTCATGTTTCCAGTGTCTGTGTTTATGCAGTTTTCTTCCAGCAGTCCCCTAAACTGCTTTCACACCTGTTGTTCTTATCAAGTAGTTTGTGGGTCTCAGAGTCTGACTGGTTCCCAGTCTTTTAGTATGTTAGAATGTCATTTTTATTGTCATATTATGGTCTCCTGCTTGTAACAGAAGCCTTGCTTGAATGGATAATTGTAATACATAGCTCTGTTACAAAGTTTCTTGCATGTAAGTATCAAATTCATATGGTAATAACTCTGGTTTTGTCCATGGCTTGACTTTGCACCATTATATGAAATGGAAGGCTGAAGTGATAATGATGCTAAGTTTTGAGCTTCAAAAGTGTAATTGTTTTTCTTGATTTTTGAGGTGTTAAACATTCTATGGTGGAGGCTTAAAAGTACTGATAATCACAAATTTTAATTGTTGAGAATGAATTATTTCCTAATGAAAAATGAAACAATTTGATGATATTTTCAATATCTTTACTTTTGTGACTCTCTTTGATACCCATTCAACTCTTTGCTCAGGATATTAGAAGATTTATCTCCATAAAACCTAAATAAATTGATGCTACATTTCTTTTGCTTTTCCATTTGTGAATGCTCTACAATACCAATTTTGGTCTTTTTTCAAGGGAGCATAGTGAATGACAGCCACGCAGAGATTCTCGCAAGACGCCTTTTGATAAAGTAGGGATTTATCCATTTTAATGTGCACCACACTTTTGTTGCGAATTATATAGGCACTTTTAAACAGGGTGTATTTTATTTTATGTGAGGAGATTGGGTGGTTTAGCATTGGGATAAGGAAACAAGAGAGAGACAAATTACATCATTTTTGATTGGTAATGTAGATGAATGAAAAAGCTGATTTTGTACGGTATCGTTCAAGAATCCTAAAGACACTAGTATGCAAAAGTAAATTATCAAAAAGTTGGTTGACTTTTGTAGCTTTCAGGGTTTGCCTCACTGCACTAGATACAGCATACCAATGAATAGTGCATTGCTGCATGTTTCAGAGTCAAAAGGATTTGTTATACTCTAATGCGTATCAACTTGCTTTTAAGGTACTTTTATGACCAAATATTACGTGCAGAGAGCAATTTCCAGAGTGTTTTTAGCAAATCTGTAGAAGGAGCTCACTGCTGTTTCAAGCTGAAACCTGATGTCAAATTTCATCTTTATACATCACAAACACCATGCAAGTAGTAAACAATAATTCATGGCTAATGCTTTCCTTTTTCACTTTATGATTATTGTTTTGCTTTTTCTGAAATATTCTTAGATTCATTTGTATTTTATCTGACAACAGTCTGAATCCTGTAGGTGCCACCTACTGCTTGAGGAAGGGCATCCAGTCATGGAATGCTTAGACTATATCCAAATCCTCAGATTAGGCAACTGCCGCATCGTCACATTGAGCAGTAGCACAATGTCTTTCCTAGTGGAAATGAGGAAAGTGAAAATAAAGGTTAACCTGGTGGCCTGTTAATTGTATTTATTGTGCGTCAGTTATGATAGGATCTTTATCACCTGAATGGCACAAGATTAAAAGTGGACAACATGGTTCATCAAGACAATGCTAGACAAAGCAACAAGCAGGCTAAGCTGTTGATTTTATCAAGCATTATGCAGTGCCATGCCAAAGTGGGAGGTTTAGGGGTGTGACAGCCCCCCACTTTTGCAGAAACCGTCTGTAATTCTTTGACTTGTCGTTAAAAGGTGGCATAAAGATCTTGGTTTGTCTGTAATTTGCGGAAAAGGCAAATCTATTAAACCTCGAGACACCTTTCGAGACATCTCGTTTGCTACGCCCCCTCCCCACTCACAAATTCTCAGGCATGCCACTGGCATTATGTTATCGTGTTTTCAAGCATTGTTACTCTTTCAGGTGGAGATTGTTCAATCTTCCCAAATGATGAGTGCCTTACCAAGTCAAAAGAAGCCAACCCTTGCCTTCCACGTGATGATCAGATTATCCCCTCAGAAGATTTTTCAGGTTTGTTTGCTGTGTGATTCGTTTGCGACCACTTCCTTTGCTCAACACACCTCATTCCAGGTATTTTTGCCATGAAACAGACAGCTATAGAGCATGCAGAATCATGGCCATGCATGGGTCTATGCGTTTTTTATTTCCAATGTAGAAAATGCTTGCTTGAAGCATTACACCAATCTCCTCGGTTGATTATCAGTAATGGCCAATTGATAGATGTCCTTTGTTGGTGAAACTAACAATAAATTCTTCAATTTTAACTTTTGATCTTTACCAATATGAAATGCAAGAAATAACCCAGCAGATTTGTAAGTTTTTGTGAGCATTTCAAGATGTTTCTAATTTCCATGTTTTGTATTCATGCAAGCTGTCAACAGTACAAATATCATGTATGATACCTTAATTACAAATTTTTATTGGCTGCTTTAAGAATTTTTTACGCTGTTGAGCCATCAACTATCCATTATTTTCACAAGGTTTCATTGTCAATTTCTGTTTGTTTTGCTTGATAATAATTTTTTTCAAAACTTCATTTTGACACATAAGTTAAGCATACAGTGCAATTGCAAATATCCCTAGTGATAGGTAATTTGTATTCTGCTGGCTTAATTACAGGTATTTCTAGTGTAAAAAAATGAGCCAATAAGTAAATGAAGAAAAGAAAAAAAGCCAGAGAAAGGTAAATGATTTTGATGAAAAGAGCTGAAGAATGAAAGAAAACTGATAGTAGAATAGAAGGTCTCGTGGGTTAGCCTAGGGCTTGTTGCGCATGTAGAATATGCAATAAGTTATACTCGTTAATTTAGTAATTATGTAGTCAGTATTTACTTTCTCATATAATAATAATGATAATAATAATATACGAATATTTTAACTGGACCAACACTTCAACTACTTAAAAAGATTTTATAATCGTGTGTCCAGTTGTATGTTGTGTGTAAGTATTTCAGTTTCCCGCAGTTAGTGCAAGTTCCGTGATGTTCCGTGTTGGTTTTTATTGACGTCTTAGCTTTGGCTTCAGTTTACTGTAAGCAACTGTTTCGATTCAAATACTCTGTATCTTGATTTTGCGTTAGTTTCTAGGAAGAGGAAGAAGCCTGGTGAAATTAGAGACAGAGAAGAGACAGCATCCGTTGAAAGAAAAAAGGCGAACAGCTCTGTGTCTGGTGCTATTTTAGATGATACATCAACCACTCTAAGTGGATCTTTTCCTTGTACCATGTCTGATCTTGATGAAAGGTCACTTGATAATGAGCATAACTCTGCTACAGGCAACAGCAAGCAAGGGAGACCAATCCGAGACATTCAAAGAACTGGTGCAAAATGTGTCCCTGGTGGAGAACAAGACCCCCGCCTGCAGGGCTTAGAGTATCATGTTGTTGGTACTTTGAGAACAAAGCCAGGTCGAGGGGAAAGAACACTTTCAATGTCTTGCTCCGACAAAATCATGAAATGGTGCACACTTGGTTTGCAAGGTGGTTTACTATCCAATTTGGTAGAAGAGCCTATCCATGTAGAATCTATCATCGTCGGCAGCTGTCCTTTTGAAAAGCACGCCATGCTTCGAGGAATCTCTTTGAGAGGACGGACGGTAGATTTGCAACCTACGGGCTGTTACAGATACAAGGTACCAAAAATATATCACTGTGATAAGTTGGAGTTTTCCCAGAGCAGAAGAGCTGTTGAAGGTAACTGGAAAGAAGATATGGGACTTGGGAAAGTTGCAGCATGTGGCTCTGGTGAGATATTTCTGGTCATTTTTGACGCATACATGGCCATTGAAAGTATGCCTTACGCGTAACAAAGATGGCGCTTTTTTCCTGGGCATCTTTATACGACAGATTCTTGCTAAATGCTCCATCGAAATCTGTCGATGCGTGCTTTCAACCTCACTCTATCTTACGATCATATTCTCTATCCTTAACCATCCCTTTTAAATTAGTTATCGAACATCCTGGTAACAACAGGACTTTGAGATGCTTTGTTCCGGTAAGATTGTCAATAGCACTACATCACTTCTCGTTATGGTATCTTTCTTCTGTATTACTTCAGTAGTATGAGCATGTAAGAGGAAAGGGAATTGCAGAAAAGGGAAGTTTTATATTGATTAAATGAGAATTGAGGGATATGGAGAGGATGATGGAGAGACTTTGGCAGAGAGTTTACGGGTGTTGTCTGCTGGGTGAGGGAGGAGAGTGTGCAGGATAGATCGAGACGGAGTACGTTCAACGGACATCATCATCCCCTTAGGGAGAAGCAGCATCCCCTTAGGGAGAAGCAGCATCCCCTTAGAGAGAAGCAGCATCCCCTTAGAGAGAAGCAGCATCCTCATTCAAGTTTCGTTGTTTGTGATGCGACAGAACTAGATACCTTTCTGAGAAGGTACAGTTAAAACGAGTCCCATACTTGAAACGGGCGTTGAGGAGCACCTTCTAAGAAAGATACCACCATGGACCAGGGATGGCCAGTTCCTTCCTACCCTTTATTTCCGCTTGCTTTATGCCAGGTAAAAATTTACGGCTGAATAGACACAGAGAGAGCGAAGAGAAACATACGCGAGTGGGCCTGAAAACCGGACTGTTAACAGAAGTAGACGTGCTCTACTCAATGTGCTAGCTTGCCCTCAAATCAGTCCTGAGCTGGCTAAAAATTTTCAAATTCTCCATTGACTTTAAGTTGTTTTTTTGTAGCTATCCTTTTCTGCAAGCAACCTGCGATTCATGAGGTAATCGTGAATGGAAAGAAGCAAGGAACGGCAAAGAAACACGCGCAAAAGCTTGGAGCATGGTCAGTTGTTCCAAAGAATTTTGTTTCAGTGCTTGTTCCGTCTGTCTAATTCTTCATTCCCATTTTTGTATTCAATTGTCTTGTTTGTATTTCAATGATTTACCAAGATGTTTCCAAACGCAAGAGATTTCTTTGGCATTTCTTTTATTTCGATTTTCATTTGAATCCAATTCTTCATTCCCCCATTATTTCAGTGGCGTAATACTTTCTTCGTCTTTTTCAGTGATTTATTTGCAAATGAATTCGTTTATTCTTCATTGTCTTCTGTACCTCATTCTTCATTTCATTGTCGATCTAATCCATGCCTTTACTCATTATCGCTCCTCTTTTCATGGATTCATGGTTTCGATGACGAAACATGCTATTTCACAAAAGGAATCATTATATCAATTTTTTGTCGCTACGCTGCCGAATTTATGCGCCGTTTACTATCCAACTAGCGCCTTAGTGTATACAGTGTAAGCTTTAATCGTGCACTGTTCGCTGTAGGTACACTATCGGTAAGGAAGGCAAAAGATGACCTTCCCATGGGAATCGGTTTCCTTAGAAATTGAGCCCTGCCTCTGGTTTCTGCTACGCTAGAAATCGAATGTGATGTGCAGTTATCATCAATACTTTAAGCGTGCTAATACATAATGTGCAGTTTAGAAGTCGCATTGTACTGGCATGTTATCTGCCAATCCTTGTTTCAAAGATGCAAATATTTATACTTTTATTGCTGCAGGTCCTGTGTGTCGAAGGCATCATTGTGCAACGATTTTAAGAGTCTTGTGCCATTGATCAAAGACAACAGGGACGCCTGGAGGTAAGTTGAATCAATTTTTGTGTAAATAGTCAACGGTAATTAAGATTATATTATTGCATTTTCTGCATTATAACGTTAAGAGCATGATTGAAATAGTAACTATGGGGTATCATTCAAAAGGGATGACAACTACATTCACAAATTCCCCTTTGTTTCCTTTCTTTTCTGTAAGTAATATGCATGACAATACAAGACCCCAGTTTTGAACTACCTGGCCGCAGAGAAGGCTGCTAGTGTATATCAATTAATGTAAATGTATAAAGTTTCGAAAATTAACGATTTTGCAGCAGAGGGATGAGTGTTTTGATCCATATCATTTCGATAAAGCCAAGATGGGGGGGGGGGGGGGGATCGGTCATCGCCCGTCGCCTATCGCGCATAACGGTATTGCTCACCTGCATAATTCCCTGGGTACCTTTTCGTAGTCTTCATCATCGTCATTATTAGTAATCTAGCCGATCGCTCCTACTTGTGGCATTTGTGATGGCACGCCAACTGCTTCTCCACTGTGCAAGATCCACAGCCTGGTTTATGCTTCCACGCGTCAGATTTTTGACATGGTCTGTCCAGCGCAACCTTCGTCTTTCTCTTTTTCATTGTCCCTCAATCTTTCTCTTTTTCGTTGTCCCTCAATCTTTCTCTTTTTCGTTGTCCCTCAATCTTTCTCTTTTTCATTGTCCCTCAATCTTTCTCTTTTTCATTGTCCCTCAATCTTTCTCTTTTTCGTTGTCCCTCAATCTTTCTCTTTTTCGTTGTCCCTCAATCTTTCTCTTTTTCGTTGTCCCTCAATCTTTCTCTTTTTCGTTGTCCCTCAATCTTTCTCTTTTTCGTTGTCCCTCAATCTTTCTCTTTTTCACTGTCCCTCAATCTTTCTCTATTTCATTGTCCCTCAATCTTTCTCTTTTTCATTGTCCCTCAATCTTTCTCTATTTCATTGTCCCTCAATCTTTCTCTTTTTCATTGTCCCTCAATCTTTCTCTTTTTCGTTGTCCCTCAATCTTTCTCTTTTTCGTTGTCCCTCAATCTTTCTCTTTTTCACTGTCCCTCAATCTTTCTCTATTTCATTGTCCCTCAATCTTTCTCTTTTTCATTGTCCCTCAATCTTTCTCTATTTCATTGTCCCTCAATCTTTCTCTTTTTCGTTGTCCCTCAATCTTTCTCTTTTTCGTTGTCCCTCAATCTTTCTCTTTTTCGTTGTCCCTCAATCTTTCTCTTTTTCACTGTCCCTCAATCTTTCTCTTTTTCATTGTCCCTCAATCTTTCTCTTTTTCATTGTCCCTCAATCTTTCTCTTTTTCGTTGTCCCTCAATCTTTCTCTTTTTCGTTGTCCCTCAATCTTTCTCTTTTTCGTTGTCCCTCAATCTTTCTCTTTTTCATTGTCCCTCAATCTTTCTCTTTTTCATTGTCCCTCAATCTTTCTCTTTTTCGTTGTCCCTCAATCTTTCTCTTTTTCGTTGTCCCTCAATCTTTCTCTTTTTCGTTGTCCCTCAATCTTTCTCTTTTTCGTTGTCCCTCAATCTTTCTCTTTTTCGTTGTCCCTCAATCTTTCTCTTTTTCGTTGTCCCTCAATCTTTCTCTTTTTCACTGTCCCTCAATCTTTCTCTATTTCATTGTCCCTCAATCTTTCTCTTTTTCATTGTCCCTCAATCTTTCTCTTTTTCGTTGTCCCTCAATCTTTCTCTATTTCATTGTCCCTCAATCTTTCTCTATTTCATTGTCCCTCAATCTTTCTCTTTTTCACTGTCCCTCAATCTTTCTCTATTTCATTTCCCTCAATCTTTCTCTTTTTCATTGTCCCTCAATCTTTCTCTTTTTCATTGTCCCTCAATCTTTCTCTTTTTCATTGTCCCTCAATCTTTCTCTATTTCATTGTCCCTCAATCTTTCTCTTTTTCATTGTCCCTCAATCTTTCTCTATTTCATTGTCCCTCAATCTTTCTCTTCTTCGTTGTCTCTCCATCTTCCTCTATTTTGTAGTCTTTTTGGGCTGTTATCCGCCGTTTATGAGTGTCGGACGGAGACATCTTCAGCATGGCGACGTTATTTGTCCGCTTTTTTGTGCAATATTAGTGTTAAAAAGTAGCATGATATGTAATATTGTTAATGCGATCGAGTGTGATTGTTTAGACGGTTTAGTGGTGTGATTAAAAATTCATCTACTGTCTCAATTTAGCTGTTTCGGTGGCATACTTGAGGTTCATTTTGTCTTCATTATCTGCCAATAATTAGATTAAAAAGCAAACAATAAGATGAAAATAAATGGACAGGTAAATTAAAAATGATTTGAAGAGTTGGTGAATGATTTAATGCGTACATTTATCAATTGCTAAATTCATAAAGGAATCCAAATTTCAACTTTTGATGGACATAATTGGTGAATAGATGGAAGGACTGAATGAATGAATGAATGAATGATTGAACTGATGAATAACTGGTTGAAGGAATGAACGAATAAACGTATGGCAGAGTGAAGTAATAAATCAATCATTATAAAACGAATGCATTTCTAGAAAAAACTAATGAATAAAGAAATGACTGAATTAATGAATGATTGAACTGATGAATAACTGATTGAAGGAATGAACGAATAAACTTATGGCACAGTGAAGTAATTAATCAATCATTGTAAAACGAATGCATTGCTGGAAAAGACTATTGAATAAAGAAATGAATGAATTAATGAATGAATCAATCAATCAATGCATGAATGGCTGAAGTAATGAATGAATAATTTTCCTTTGAAAGTAAAACGCTGTGTTTAAATGCTTAAAACGGAAATAAATAATTGATTGGACTACTATTCAATGTTTGCTATTCTGGTGCCTTTTATCCAAGCATTATGATGAAGACGTTTATAATTAAGAGAACTACGGATTATGCATACCTCGTATTGAATGAGAATGACTGCAAATCAATAAATTGGTTTGTATTTGCCCATAGATAGTTTTATTCATTCCACCAGTTATCAATGCAGTAAAAGATAGAGCCCCTTTTTGGAAGTACCGAGTTTATTGTACCATTCAAAAGTGCACACCTTTCCTGCTGGTTACGCAATGCCTTGTTTATGCTTATCTATTCTATAAGTGTTTGTATAATAATTTGTGCAAAGAATCGGCATAATTAATCAACCCATTCAAGGAAGAAGACGATGAATAGATAATTCATTTTTGGACCGTTCATGATATTTGAAAGTTTGCGTAGTGTGCTTGATTTGATCTTCATAATGAGACTTTTACGGATGAGGCTTCATTGCGCAGTCACCGACTTAAAAGAAATGCATTTTTACTTTGAAATCCATGCTACAACCTGGTTTCCCGTGATATTAGATGAATGCACTGTCCGAGACTGTCCAGTTCAGCTCATTGACAGTTTACTGTAATTTGCGGGCAATTCCGCAGCAACAAACCATCAATTTTCACCAAAGAATACCAAGAGCGACCCATAACGTCAAATGCAGACTGCTTTCTTCGCTGGAAACATGGACCAGCGCGGCACTTTTTGATAACTTGTATGGACTGCACACAGCCATAGACAAGAATAAATTAGACTGTCATCGAAATTACATGTTCGTTTGAATTGCTGTTTTGGTCGATCTCTCCTTGCCAACATAATCGTGGTGTTAAAGCACACTGCTATTTTTCGTGATATTTCACACAGTTTTGGTATTGCATCACGATATCAACCGATGCCTCCAGTCGCTTCTTGGTTTCGACTAGTCGATGATCTCGTAACAAGCCAACCACTCGTCTTTACTTACATACATACGCACATACATACATACACACACACACACACACACACACACACACACACACACACACACACACACACACACACACACACACACACACACACACACACACACGCACACATGCATACCTAAATAGCCACACATACACACGCCACCTTGATTTAGCTGTCCCCTTTATTTAGCTGTTCCTAAAAGTATACATTGCGCATCCTAGAAAGTTTTACAAATGTAAAAGTTATTTGAATGAGTTAATAAGTTTTAGTTTTTCAACTCTCAATCGCGCTTTCGTTCCTTATAGCAACTTCTCGATTCGATCTTTCGATTGGAAAGATAATTCCAGTCGAGGACGTAAAGTCTTGGTTTTTTTCCATGTGATAACCTGCTGCCTAGACATCATCTGATTAACTTTCACTTTCATCATAGTGAATTGGAAACGAAGACATACCACGATCTGAAGCGATCATCGAAAGATTACTCGCTATCAAGAGAAAGGTTTTTTCAATCTTTTCCACACTGGATTAGGAAGCCAGCTGAAGATGAAATGTTTACGTAGACGATGCCTTTGCCTTCTAGAACTATACTCTGATAGCTATACTCTGAAGCAGCACACATAGGCTGATGCATGCCCATCACTCCATAGTTGCCTTTCAAAGATCCCGAACTTCAATGAAACAAAACTTTACATCAGCGGCCAAACTTGATGAATGAAAGCGCCACTTTCGATAAAATTAAGACGTTTGAGAGCCGCAAGACATGAACGAAATTGGAACATTATAAATACCAAAAAGCCCTATTTCTGATGATATTTTTCCTGATAAATATCTGGTCAAAACATGGCGAAAATATGTAAAAAGAAAAAGTAAAAAATTACAAGAAGCTTCTTATTTTCATTAATTGCGTCAACCTTCTGTTCACTTAGAAAAAATCAAAGAAAAAAACTGTCATAAAACAGGATATCGACGAACATATTGCCATGAGCCGTAAATTTTTCGGCTCAAAGCTAATTTGGGAAGACTTCGTGCAATAGACGGCAGTTATTGTGCGAGGCATGATGGAGTTGTGTTGTAATCCTCGTTGTTGTACTCATTTGTGTGTCGCATGCTGTGTCGCATGCTCGTAAATGTCGCATGCTCGATTTCGCGCTTAGCAAAAACCAGAGACACAACACAATTCAAACTTCTTTCTAGGGAAGTGGACTTTGGTGGGAAGTGAAGGTAGGTTCCCGTTGCCTACCTTGCCAATGGTGTTTTTATTGTGACACGTGCAGAAGTCGAACTCACAACCACTGCGTTATGAGTCCGCATGCCGAACCACTCTGCAACAGCACCACTATCCCTATATATCTTAAAATTCAAATAGCCGCTTGCGGCTCACAAACCAATGTTTGCCCACCCCTAGTACTCAAAAATTATTTGTATGTATATATGTGTATATGTAGAATTATAAGTATATGTATATGTATATATATATATAGAATTATAAATATATGTATATATATATATATATATATATATATATCTATATATATATATATATATATATATATATATATATATATATATATATATATATATATATATATATATATATATATATATATATATATATACATACATATATATACATACATATATATATACATATACTTATAATTCTATATAGATATATTTATATATATAGCAGATGTTTCTGCTATCAATGCTCTGTACTCTGTACATAGAGCACCATATGGTGGTGAAGACAGCACCCTCTATGTGATATATATATATATATATATATATATATATATATATATATATATACCTCAGAGTCAAGTATTGAAAACTGAAAATTGACTCTGAAGCATATTGCTCTGCCTAATTCCATTGAGCACCCTGGCTATATAGTTCTTCAAATTGTTAGATATATATATTTACATGAATATATATATTTGTTGTAAATTTGATAATGTATGATGAAAATTTTGTGAATAAGTTATCAGACAGCATTTACATTTACAAAGTTTTGTTCCCTTAAAGCAAAACAGAAATACCAAAACAAATGTGCCTCAGATTTTTACATCAAGAAAAGATTAATTTCACAGTGTTATTTCAAGAACTGCTCTATTAAAAAAACTTTCAGAAAAGGTATACAGTTTTCAGTTAACAAAACAGAGCGGATTTCAACTTCTAAACTTTCAAATCTAGCAGGAGAAGCTTAGTAGCAAATAAATGCAAATTTCAGTTTGAAAATTTTAAGTGATGTGATTAATAAAATGCGTCATGCTAGGGTGACTAGAAAGGGTATAATATACAAGCATTTAATTACTGGAGTTATACTTTGGATTGCATGCTATAAATTAACAAGATATATCAAGCCTTTCATTCAATTGTACATAATCTGCCATTTAAATCTTTCTTACACAGCCATTTCTATTCAAACAGATTGCATTTCCAATTTCCTTTATGAAGTAGGCATAACAATACAAAATGGTAACTTTTTAACAGCCAAAAGTGTTCTCTCCACTGTATGCAATGTACAGGAACCCATCTTCATCTTTGTGTTCATCATAAATTGCTCCCATTGTGGAACTTGGATTAGAAAAGATTAATATTAAATCCCATGCTTCTCTGTCATGACAAGCACATCCATGCAGCTTTCATTGCCTTCCACAATATAAAAGATTTCCATACATTTCTTTCAGATACTGGTGGTTGGGACCCTCTTAAACCATAGGATTTAGGACTGGCAAGCTTTAATTACAAGTGATTTGAACTGTTGAAATTAAATGAACAATACTGCCGATGTATACGTAACATGAAAAACCATACACTATCGGCAGGAAACAAAGTGGCTCACCTGGTTGCAGGAAGAACTTTGTTGACAAACAAGAACATAGCTTTCTCGGGAGGGAGTTGAATTCTTTTCCTTATGATATACATAAATTGTGCAACTAAAATAGAGGAAATGTGTTATTCAAGGTGATGCATTTACACCTTAAACGATGTGATAATGTAACATCCAACCTTTCATCATCTCAGTAATATCACAAAATTTGTATTCTGGAGATGAAATATCCTTCACAAAACTTTTCATAGAGTTTTTGGGTATTTGAAACAAAAGATGTGTGATTTAGAGAGCAAAAATTATTCACCTGTCAAGTCAGAAGGGACCAGGAACTTTCTCTTATCAATATCCTGAATAGTTGTTCTTGGGGCCTTTTCAACAACCACCTGGTGGAATGAGATATTATCAAAGAATATCTGTATAATATTAAATAAATGCAGATACAGGGAAGTCTTCATTGATAAGTATTTTGCCTAAATCAATAGTAAAACATTACGTAGAATAGTTGTAGGATAGAATCTCACATTACATACTACACATTTGTTTCATCCCTGTCCTACTTGTTAATGCAACTTCTGAAAAAAAATGCATGCTTCAATCTTAGGGGTTGATTGCATGAGTTTTGTAATGTCAGCTGGGCTGAAAATTGAACTGATTTTATGGCCAATTCAATTTCCACAAATATCTACATTTTCTGCATGCTAATTCCTTTGCTGATACTCCTGAAATTTTAAGCTAGCAAAATATTTCTTTTAATTGCAATTATACAGATTTTTCAGTCCATTACATCAAGATGAAAATCTTAGCTTGTTTATTTAAAGTGGGCTGAAACTGCTATCATGTAATCACAATTTTGTTGTTGCAATCTCCCTAGCTCTTAACTTGAATTTTAGTTGGGCTTAAGTTACAACCGACTGAGACCTCTCATGAATCAGTCCCTTAGCCTGTTAGGAAACCCAGCCTGTGGAAATCACAATCCTCTAAGCCCTAGTGAGCCATTCCTAAGCCAACAGAAATTGAGCAGGCTGGTGCGACGGAGCACATGACCATAAAAACGCTACCCATCAGTTTAATGAAACTTGATGAAGGAACACATAGTTAATGGGGGAACTACACCAAGCAGACATGCAGCAGGTTCATCATGGAAGCAGCCAGATAACACAGATTGTCTGTTGAATGAGTCAGGACCGACTTTAGAAGCAGTCCATGTGGTCAAATCTGTGCATTATGGAAGTGAGCTGATGAGACATTCCAACATGTTTTTGACTGGAAACATGAGGTCCAAATAAGAAACTATATTTCTGAAATCAAGATGCCTGTACAGAAAAATGCCAGAAAATTTCACACAAAGCCATGTAGGCAACTTCCATGTGTTAAGCCTCATCTAATTATCATACCATTCTCTTTCAACCAACCTATCTAAATTGTTTACAATGCTCTTTGTGCCAAAACTTTTTGGCAAATGACCAGATGCACTATTGTTTCCAGCCTCCCACCATAATCAATAGAGGTCATATGATAGATAATTATGCACTAAATAACTAAAGCAGCCATCTCCATGAAAAATATGAAAGGTAGAACTTTCACAGAAATCCCTCCTAATGATTATCCATTGTCTATCTTTGTGGTTGTATATCACAAACAACAGAAAATATAAATAGTTTTTATTAAAGATGAGATCCTTCAATGCGATAATGGCCTTGCATTTTGTCAAAAGAAAACTCCTGGGCACATGATTGTTTTATTCCTGCTATTTCACCCCCGTTTTAAGGTGGGTTTAACATGCATATTCTCGCATGCAAACACAATTTATAGTAATCTGATGCTCAGGTGTTGTATTCTCGTTGCACAATCGTCTTGAAGAGCGATGTAATCAGTCCATGGTTGCATTGGTTCGTTGCCACAAACAGCAGAACGAGTTAATCTTGAAGGTGATGCTTAAGCTACAGACCACACAGCAGTGCTGCCTTCTCTCCTTTCCAAGGAAATGACCTGAATATAACGGTTCGTTAAACGCAGACACCCAAAGCATTTCAGACATTTAACAATGCTTCATGCCTCTCGACAAAACTCAGCCATATATGCATTTCCGCAATAAAAACAGTCAACAAGAAAGTAGGCTAGCAGTAAGGTAGTCGCTAAAAGAAAATTTGCAGCATACCAATCGAGATGCTTCTGCAGCTACTAAGTATCGGTAAGAATAAACCAAAGTCAGTTTAATAAGACTTGAAGAGCTATAAACTAATAAGGAATTCTTACCGGGATTCTGTCCGGGTACTTATTTCTTATTTTCACAGACTCTTGGCATCTGCTGTCTAAAAAAAACAAAGGACGCTGTTAGCATTGCTGCATCGGGCCTACTACTTCGCAACCTCGCATAATTTTCCAGCTTCAAAACCAATTCAGTTACCAATGCGTACCTAGAGAGTGCTCCTCCTTAAATGCCCACTTCATTTTACTTGTTTCGAATGGCTGTTATAGTTTAGATTCTTCGGAAGCGTAGATTATGCTTAGGCAAGCTCTTCCCGTAAATTTCCTTCTGTCGCTGAATTTGTGTTCAGGTGACGCAAGATTATCTTTGTTTTCTTCCCATGGTGCATTGTGTGAATGTTAGATTCCAGGCTCTGCACTCCAATGCGCATTGCTAGGGGGTGAAAGGGGGAGTTCTTTGAAAGCCTAGGAAAAACTATAGGGTTAATCAAATTCTATTCTAATCTATACATTTTGATGAGAAAATCTACTCACGAAAAGTAAACAGAGCAGTTTCTATCTATTTCGCTCAACATAAAATCGTCATTTTGAAGCGTAGGGGGAAATGGGGGTGAGATGAGCAACTTTTCATACTTTGTGATCTGGGGTCTTCCCGGTAACACTAGCCCGTGCCTGTCGGTGTATATTTGAGCATCTGACATTTACCTTTAACAATAGAAAAGATGGCAATTCTAATGATCTGACAGTTATTGATAAGTGGGGTAAAGACAACCTAGTTTCGTTCAACCAAAGCAAGACGATACAGGCTGTCATTTCACCCAAACGTAATCAAAACTTTCCAGCTGTCTTCATGAATGGTGATGAACTGGACACTTCAGCTTCTTTCACACAACTTAGTCTTTCTCTTTCATCTAATCTCACTTGGAAAAACTCACATCCATTCCCTTGCTAAACATGCATCTCAAAAGCTCGGTTTCCTCGCCAGAGCTCGTGGGTTTTTCTCATCTTCTCACCTTCTATTTCTATCTATATACAAGTCCCAAATCCGTCCTTCTTTCGAGTACTGCTCCCACGTCTGGGGTGGTACTCCAAAATCTACTCTCTGTCTTCTCGACAAAGTCCAGTCCAAAGCCATTCGTCTCATCAATAATCCTAACCTCACCAAATCGCTCCAACCTCTTTCCCATCGTCATTTAGTTGGAGATCTTTCCATCTATTACAGATGCTTTAACGGACATTGTTCTCAGGAGATCAGGGATATTATTCCAGTTCCTCTGAGGCGTGTCAGGACCACCAGAAGCTCAACTCATTCACACCCTTTCCAAGTTTCACTGCCTAATCCACGAACTCTATCTCACAAATCATCATTCATCCCAAGAACATGCAACTTATGGAACGTCTTGCCTTCTTGATTTCCTGAGTCCTACAACTTGCCATCTTTCAAATCTAAGATCAATAAACTTGATCTTATCTCTCTATCCTTTTGGCTGCTCGCTTTCTTCTTTCTTCCTTTGTTGGGGCTTTGTATAGGTCACCATGGCCTTTCCCCAACATAACCCACTAAAAAAAAAAAAAAAAATTAATACGTTTTCAATAATTTTTGAGACCTCAAACAAAATTTCTAAAAGGTTCAACTTACCCCAACTTGCGGGGGTAAGATGAACCCACGCTTGAACGTACAAACAAGAGCAATTTACATAAAATTCAGTGGATATTTCAATTTGTTATGATCGATTACGCTTTTGCAAATACGGTAGTGTTCACCTATTGAGCAATAAAGGAAGGAGGATGGGAGTTTTAGAATTGATTGAGTTTTATCATGTGAGAGGGTAACGTGAATAATGACATATGCAAATTATAAAAATGCTAAGCTGCTTTTTTTGGCCAAATGATGTGTATTTCACCTTCTTAACATACAAGATTCACTAACATGAAGTCAAATAGTCATGAAGGATGCTAAGCTTGGGCTGTACTTGAGAACTATCACATTTTTGTAACGTAGCTTGGTTTCTTCTTAGTAGTTGATAGAATAAGAAAAGTATCGAAAGTCTTCAAATTTGCGTAGCGTAATCCACACGGGTTGCACTTGAGTTTGGAGATTCAAGGTCACTTTTTCGAATGAGGTCAAACCAATGACGAGATAATTTGGCAGGTGTCAAACCAATTATAACACTTGATGACAAGTGGGAGAGTGGGTAGAAAATAGGCAGAAAAGAGATGACACAGTGTATAAAAGTTCCCCTATTGAAAATTTAACAAAACATTTAGCGACAGTATTTGAATGTTCACAGTCCAATGATATCTATTAGTGGGCCTAAGCCAGATTAAAGCTTCCCAACTCACAAAGGAAAACCAGCTGGTTAGATTTGTGCAGACTGCCAGAAAAGCTTTTGGGAGTCGGTAGTATGTTCAATATGTCTTGCTTATGGAATGATGCTTCATCATCGTGGTCAATTATGAAGGCCTGCTTTCCTTCAGGAGGCCTATGTCCTGGAATTTTCTTCAGGAAAACTCCCTCTATTTCGTCACCACCGATTACGTAAAATCTCGCTATATATCTTTGGGAGATCCCCTTCGCACCATGAATGGTCACCACCACGAAATCGCCTTCCATCAACTCTTCTTCATCCGATGCACTGTCACCAAGATCTGTCACGAGTGACTCAATAACCTCGAACGCAACCCTCACTGTCATCATCCGAAGATATATTGGATACGGTCTGCTTTGCAGCCTTTCTCTTGCCAAACAAATGCTTTTGTGCTACTTTCTTGTCGCCTTGTTGGGTCGATCCTTCTTCGCTCTCTCTGCCGCCACTGCATCACGGACTGGCGTATCAGTCCGTATATTTGTGGCCCTTTTCTTTCTTCTTCCTGTTGTCTTTCTCGGTTGAGCTTTAGGGAAAGGATGAACTGCTGATGGCGACACATAAGGCACGCCAAGGCAGGGACTTTGCAGTGTATCCGTGCCACCTACCAGTCACTCTAGTCCCTCACCGAAAACGAAAGAGGATTTGATAAATTCCCTGTCACATCTATGACACCTTAAAGGACCAAGGCATAAAATAATGATGATTTGGTTTTGTTTTTAAACGAATTAGTGAAGTTTTGGGTAAAATACAAACGAGATTCCATTGGTGCAAATGCCTTGCGTATTAATGGAACGATCAGTATTGAGATGATCAAGAGGATTTGAAATCGATTGCATTGCTTTAACCCTAAATCTGTCGTTTTATCCGGTGGATTTAGCATCTGTAAACGTCAGTTTGCACCCTATGGGCTTTCGGCTCAGAAATTGCAAACCGTCTGGTAATTGAGTGTGGCTCTATATCCTGGGGTTTGTGAATGGAGGTGCTTTCACTGGTGAATTCTGTTAGTACCGGAACCAAGCAGGCCAACTTGTTCTTTTACCACTCTCATTCCATGCTGCACATATTAAACATAGTGAGGGAGACACAATAAGATATACTTCTGAGCTGCCCCTTCACTTTCATCTATGGTCAGGATGGGAGGCCTTCCTGCGGAGGAGCAATATGTGTACCTGCACTGAGTAGGGAAATTGACTCATTTACCTTGCTCTTACCATGCTATAGATATAAAACAAGTTCAGAGCAACAATCCTAGATCTACATCCTATATACTAAAGTTGATGTGAACGGTTTCTATTCTCTCCTAGACACAAAAAAGTTCCCAATTGAGCCATTTTGAAAAAATTCAAAGTCTAAGTCTACACTCTAAGTAACCTTACTATTTGCTACAATACAGTAACTTTGGCAATCTGCTCTTTCTCTGGAGAGCAAATGTTTCCAGTGTGAACCTTTTGGACCAAGGAATAAGGCTGCAACAATAACAGAGACCAGATACAGGTGCCTGACTATTTTATAGGGAAATCGACTCTATGTGGTGGCTCCCGTTACCCTGTTTTCCAACAGTATATTCATGGTGAATTATGCATAAACCCAACACACAATTCTTTTGCATTCTATGAATTCTCACACTTGAGCAACTCACTATGGCAACTCATTGAAGCTGACACAATTATGAATCCCTTTCTCCAGTCACTGGCAGCCAGCAGAAGAATGGTCCTTACTTACGAATGATTTAGAGAACAGTTAAATTTTATTGGAAAAGGATAAAAGTTGATCAAAAATTCTCTAAATTTGATGAAGATTAGCTTTGCTTACCAACGAAGATTTAAAGAATGAATAACTATTTCCTCCTGAATTACCAGTACTTCTCAGCAAAATATTGAAGAGAAATATTTATGGATTAGTGGATCTCTAAGTATAGCAATGTGCCTGTAACCATATAGACTTAATATTCAGCAGCATAAATGTGCATGATTATAAGAAAAAATCACAAACTATCTCTATTTTACTTAGGCAGAAGTCCCTGGCTTGATCTTGTGTTTTATCATATAAGAAACAAATTGGTCAGGCACTTCAGCCAAAACAGCCCTAGCAAGCGATTCACCAGAAATGACGCCATGCTGGCAAAAATCTCTAAATGGGACAAACTGCACAATATCCCTCGCTGCAGGTCTTCCTCTCCACTGCAGTGGCTCATTGTCAGCATCAAGCTCTTCCATAGCATCAAACTTTGCAGGACCTATCCCCACTATTATAATAGACACAGGCAGGTATGATGCTTCCACTATTGCTCTCTTTGTCTGGTCTAGGTCTGAAATCACACCATCTGTTAATATCAAAAGAATCAAATACTTTTTACCAGGCATTGATCTCTCTTCCTGGGATGCAATGAGTGCTGTTTGGTTTATGATGGGTGCAAAGTTGGTTGGTCCATATAATCTGACGTTTTTTACTGCTGCTAAGTAGGCTTGTACAATGCCATCAACCATAAGACAGTTTGGGTTGTCTGTTCCATTCAATGCAAACTGATGAGACACTTGATAATTGGGAGGTATTTCAGCACCAAAGCCTAGAGCTGGAAACCATTTGTCAGAGTCGTAATCTTGACAAATCTTTCCAACTGATGTAAGGGCCTTGATGTAATCATTTGGCTCATATGGGTTGTTGAAATGAAGTGACGTCTGAAGGGAAGGATCACCATTTGAAGCTGTGAAGTCAATGGCAACAGTAAAGCAGAGTTCTGTCCCAGACATGATGTAATCAAGGAAGGATGGTATAATCTCAATGCTGAAATTCACAAATTGCAAGTGACCAGAGTTTTTATATCCTTTCTTTTTGCTTTTCTTCTTAGGATTGATTAGCTCTGATGAATAATGAGGGTCTGCCTTCAACTGATTGATGTCAATGAACATTTCCCCAATCAAATCATGGCTTCCATCACTGTCCCAATCATAACACTCAATCTTTATTGTCCTAGCATAGTCACCATTGCATAGCATCACCAATGGAACTTTGAAAGCTTTCCAGCTAGGATTCAATGTATTTTTTACCACCTCAGTCTTGTGAACAGCAGTGTATGAATTATCTTCATTGCAACGATAAAATACAAGAAAGGGGTCGGACAGTCCAAAAAAATCTTTTTTATCCAATTTTTTTCCATGTATTTCCATCAAAGCTATATCCTTGCATTGACTCATTTCTTCAGCTGCGATTATTATTTTGCCAACTCCCGATTTTCCATGTTGTGATTCTAGATCTCTTTCAAACCTGCCGCAACTTTCTCCCATTATGCTCCCCAGAGAGCAAACAGTACGTCCAAGGAAGTCGTGTTCAGCTAATTTCTCTGAAGATGAATCTGAATCATAAACATCAAACTTGAGCTTTTGCTGTTCTTCAAAATAATAGTCCACTTTAACACATTTAGCAAAATCTGGATTCAAATTGTTCTTTACAACCTCGGTACGGCCTATTTCTACGTAAGATGAAGACTTTCCAGATCTCCTTTCAATGGAAACTACGACCATTGGATCTGATTTTGAAAGCACATCTTTGTTTATCAAATTTCGACATGCAAGCGACAGCATGACCTGAGATGTGGGCTTCGCCATGGGCCTACCAGCAGAAACTCCTCCTTGGAACGACGGCGAAAATGGCTGTGCATTGCTTCCTGCAGGAGGATACGGAGGGTAAACACCCTGCTTTTGCCCTTGCATCATTCCTTGTTCTTGCTTTTAATCTCCGGCTAAGGCGTTCTTTGACTGTGCACACTTTTTTTCTGTTTCACTAAAAGACGACAGGGAGTGTCAACAAAACATTTGTAGCCTCGTTTGGGATCATTTTGACAAAGCATTTATGAGCGTCTGTTTGTTTTTTGTTAAGATGCTTTCAGATTTGATTCATGTGCTTTGCAGTTATACTTAAGAGATGAAGGCATGGATCCATGGTGCATTTTGCTGTGTATATAAGCAGGACATATCAGGAACGTAGAAAGTATTCAAAAGTGGGGGGGGGGGGGGGGGGGCAGGTCAGGAAGGGAACATTAAAAAACAATAGTGATGATCGATAATGACAAAGTAACAAAAAGTTAATGAAACAAATGCTGACAATCATCCTGGTGGAAAGCCTTGATTGCAAACATCGTTCTGGTTCTTATCTTACATTGAAAATCTTGGGAAAAGAATGATCATGCAAAAAGGACAATTAGAATTGGATTTAGAATTGGCGCCTTTGCATAGTTAACCAAAAGTGGGGGACACTGCAATTCTCCCTCCCGATTCCTACGTCCCTGTGAACTATTACTCACTGGGTACCAAGAGTGAGGTTTTTCGTTGAAGACGCAGAATCTGGCAGTCACAAGCCAATTACAGATATCAGGAGCAGGTTCCAAGCAAGAATATGTTAGGGCAAGACAGAACGAGTATGCGGCCACTAAACGTTTCAAATTGAATTTACCCTCCTTCTCAAGCATTTAAATTATTATGAAAACGAGACAGAAACATTCTACTCTCCCACCAATGCGTTTGATCTCATTCAATGAAAAGAATATCGAGTCAAGAAGTCCGTTTTATCCTTGCAATCGTAACTATGAAACATACCAATATGTATATGGTGACGACAAGATTTAACTAATCCAGAAAATCGATTTCAGCGCTATCCTCGTGATTACGGAGAATTAATCGATGAAAATGGCTGAGATATCTGACATGTTAACAAATGACAGTACATGGTTCAGAAATTGTGAAAGTTTGATAACTTAAACTCCATTAATTTTTGTGCTGTCTTCATCATAGTCGTCAACGCTATCTTCAAAAGTAAGTCATGACTTCTTCGTTTCCTTTTTTTCAAGTAGGATGTTTCCAGCAAAAACATTGGACATTTTGAAAAGCTTTTTAAGCCTTTGAGTCCGTACTGGAAGCTTCTTAACCTTTTACCAGCCCGGGCATTCAGTTTCTTGATAACGGTTTGATTTTTCTGATTCTAAACTCGCTAGACAGAAAAATCTACATTTTTGAACAGGATATGTGCTGACAGTGGGCATTTAGTTCATCGCTGATGAAATAGACCTGCTTAATATGCATGTAAAAGAAGCTAATTTTTGTATGCAGTAAATTATTTGTATTGTCGTTGACTGGTCAGTTACACAGTCCTCGCCTGATCACATGATTATTCACATGGATTGGCGCACGTAAGACGGGTTTCATTGGCCAATACAATCACCACGAATGCATCATTCATGTCGTAAAAGGCTTGTTGATTGGGTCTCTATCATTGAAGCACCGTCGGCTGATGAAACTTAAATCAATTATGATACATCTCTCGTGGGTGAGTTCTCATGAAATTTTCCAATTTCAGTGGAGATGTTACAGAACAGTAGCTTTCATTTCATCGATAACATGGCAGGCACTCGGATACTTGCTACAGAGCTCCGATTAAACTAGGAGAATAATGCCGAATAGAGGGAGATTCATCGCTCAGCTTAACCAACGTGAGTTTTTAATCTGCTTGACTCATCTTCGTATTTACCTGTCAACGTTGAAATAATAATTTGCATGACAACATTAAAGTGAATATCTCAATGGCCACGAATTAATTAAATTCCGAAATGGATTATCTGTTGCAAATCTTTTTTGACAGTGGGTTCCTGATCAACTGATCTTTGCTATGAGGGCTACATTCCTATAAACGATAGGAAAGATGTGAACGAACAACGCGCCACAAAAAACAGAGAAACGAAGAGAGCATATCATAACCACGAGTTCCATTTCATATAAATACTTTAATTTAAAAAGTCTACGTATACTTCGATGAGAACTAGCCATCAAAACGCTTTTAACTACAACAAAACAAAATACTGTCTGTAACAAGTTTGAATAGAATAGCGCCGGTACCGCTCGAGAAGACCAATGGAAGAAATGCTGTTTGACAGGACAGATCAAGGCATGGGATATATTGTCCTCCTTGCCACCCCAAGGGCGCAAAAACTGTCGTGACTCTTAAATTACCCATGTCATTGTTACAAAATTGCAGGAAAGAAAAAGAATTCAAGGCCAATTCTGACAAAATCCTTCATATCCTTACAAGGTTTCATTATCATTTTAGAAATCAATTTCAAGGCAAAGTGGGGCCCAAGGTGGGAAATGAATGGGGGTGGGGGGGGGGGGTGCCCCGATTCATACAAGCCAATAGTGAGCTCGTGCCCTGGCGAAACTGTCGCACTACTCCAAAAGCAATGATGGCAAAGGACACAAGAGCCTATGTGAATGCACGAAAGAAAACTTGGAACAATTCGCAAATAGGTGAAAAACAACTTTGTGAATACACGGCTACTTAAATGGAGTGGTTCTGGAGAGCGGCTGCAAACGCAAAAATAAATAAGATTGCCCCTGTCTACAGAAAATTGTGATACACAAGAGAATAACACGACCTAGTTCTCCTCTGACAAAATCTTCCTCTAGTAGAATGGTAGGGGTTCGGTGGTACAGGGATCTACTTTCAGCGACAAATCGATGTAAGACAAATATATAACGAAGATTTCGAGCAAAAAAGTGCGGGAGCTCTTGATTCTAAATTGTTTTCAAACAGAACGAAATGGAAGGGGACTGGCTATATTCTTGATTTTCGGTGGAGCAACCGGATTCTTTATAACTTTTAGGGATGTATATGAAAAGCCCTGATAAGAGAAGTAGGCTTGGGATTACCCTATACAAGATAAAAAAGAACGAGTGTTTACAGCATAAGAAGAGCAGTAAGCCATCAGCACTTGACACCACAATGGCAATAGATCCAATGTATTTTACCCACCAACGAGGGAGAATCGTGCGATAGTACAATCTAACTGGCACACATTGAAGTTATTACTTGTGCAGATACAGAATAAGGCTGGTGGTAGTTATCGTATATCTTCTCTAAAAAATACCAACCAGTGGTTTTCCTTCGTAATAAGATGATCCTTTCATGTAAAATATCGTAAATTTTGATAAACTCGTTACTCTTGGAGATGAGGTTGGCAAATAACAGAATGCATCGTTTTAACGCAAATAAACCTGTCTTGGTTCGCGACTGGACAGGAGATGGCCTTACCATATGGGAAAATGCCCTTTCAGCAAGAAAGCTGTGCGACTTGTCGCACTCAAAGAATTAATCAAACAGAGCAGCTGGCTTGACAGCGAGGTCATCCACTATGCTAGGCATTTAAAATGCTTGGACGGAGGAACGTGTCTTCAGCCAAGGTTAGGGCAAACAGTCTGTGATATCTACTATGATGACATCTACTATACTGATATCTAAAAGTTGAGCTATCTAGTAATAAATACTAAACGGAGTGAATGTTAAATAAATTGATGAAGAGTTGCACAAAATAATTAGAACCAAAAATTTCACTCTACACGCTGCGAAAGGAGGAGACGAAAAATGTATGTACTTCAATGCTTAGAAACAAATGTCATCGTTTCAATTGTTTCCTTACCTTGTGATTTATAGAATGAAAAACTTTTTGGAAACAGATCTTGCTTCCATCAAGAGACATTATGGGAACTTCTTGGTTATCAGAGGAACTTTTTTTGCTGAGTGAGCAAAGGTGGAAAGAGAAAGAAAGCAAAACCTATAAGGCATTGTTCAAGTGAAAGCCTTCTGGTAGTAGATTGATTTTGTATGATCGGTGTTGATCAAAATATTTTTGCAAGGCTACAGAAAACTTCCAAATGTAGAAATCTCTTGTAGTCAATTGATTGCATTCTTGACAGAGGAGCATCCCCCAGTCACAAGCAACACATAGAAGCCAGTGGTTGAAGGCAATATCATTGGAATGTAATTCCAGGAATGAATGCATGAATGGGTGAATGTCTCACGAAACGTGCTGCATTCGACATTTCATCATCAAAGAATGCTACCACCACATACTTCTGCGCTGCTGACTACCAACACAACTAGGCAAACCACAACACTACACCTCTAGTGGACTGCACTTGACGTATTGAAAATCAACAGACACCCAGTTTTTGCAGCGAGAACATCTATCTATCTATCGGATTTTATATTATCTACAATTACTTTAAAGTTAAACGCCAATAGGCACTGTGACCTCATCTTTACGCCTGACTTTTCGCACAAAGTAATAGCCAGCGAACGCTGGAGTGAACATGATGGGAAAGAGCGTCACAAGTACACCAACAGCAAGGGCCCAGCCAGGATACGGCACTTTGACAAGAATCATCTAAGGGTGTTAAAATGAGATACAGTTAGCTGCTTGATTGACAATCAATGGATTCAACTAAATCACAGAAAAGCGAACGAATAACGATTCAAGCGAAAGGTTTAACCTACTCGTAGAATGTATCTCCTAATATATGCAATGAAACTTCTGAAAATGTTCAGTGGCAATGCCGAGGAAAGAGACTTGGTTGTTACGCCCCCTAAAAACCATACTTCGATCGCACCAAAGCAGTACCTCCCAAGGCTACGTCATCCACGATCATCTTGTAGTGCAAGACTGATGTTATTCTTAGACAAAGAACTCATTAAGAATGGCTTTATCAAATTATGGGTGAATTGTAATGAGGGATGATTTTTCCACATTTTCATCAAAGCGCTCCATTGTGCTTCCAAAAAAGTTTCAAACTTCTTCCTGAATGAACAAAGTGATGTAAAAATATAAAACGCAGCCTAGGATTTAATGCAAAGACTATACCTGTATTTCGTCCCATACTTCATATTTAAGAGAACCCTTTGCTGAAGAAACGACCATTCCAATAAGAAGAGCAGCAATGACAACTGGTGAAATGAAGGTCCATAAGATTTTCCATATAAAGTGAGGTCGATTCCCTGTCATCAACTCAATGTCATCACAGAACCTATTGAATTGAAATAGACATTTCCTCAAATAACTTCACAAAAGATTCTTTGATCCGATGCCACGTACGGAATGTACCGTGGTGATAGAGAATCATTAAAAATTCAGACAACAACTATATATCTTCTTCTGCAGACTTCTCCCACACGGTGGGGTCGCCGATGCGCAATGTCAAGCATTAAGTCCGTATCTTCGCAAAGTTTTGACTGGGGTTCTTTGTGGCCATAGTCAATCGTGCTTTACAACATGCGGAAGACTCGATAAGTGGGACAGTTGGCATGGTGGTCAAAGTACGTTTACTGTGCAGAATGCCCGGGTTGGAACCTGCACGTTCCCTCTCCCTAATCACCCAGCAATAAATGAGTGGTCGACATAAACCAGGGGGTAAGAACAGCGAAGAGAGGAAATGATCACTATACCTCACAATGCAGCGACTCATGGTGGGATCCCCTGACAAGGTACCCCTACCCCCGACGCTCGTTTTGATTTAGCGGTTTAACTTTACTTTCGACATTACCCTGATCCTATTCTTTCTAGGGAACTTTAGAGGATACATGTGAGGGCTCTTACCACCCCCTGGATTTACCCCCCGTTTATTTTCCTACTCGGAGATCAGCATCATAACATGATCTCACCCAGTTGCTATGAGTATTGCCGAGTTGTATTTTTAAAGAGTTATAGTAGTTCGTGTTGTAGTCATCACGCGCTGTAGTTTTTGGAGCTAAAGAAAAGTGTTCTTCTTTCTATTGCTTGACTATCTGCGGAGATATATGATGCACATACACCCCCATCTAATATCAGCATATACCCATATAAGAGAAAGTTGTCGTATGAACTGCATCATCAATAAGCCTATTACGTATAGCTAAAAGTTGGTATCGCTTTAGTTTCCTATTGAAAAAGGATTTCTGCACTCTTTAAGCGCTAAAACAATTTCAGTTTCGAAAAAGAACATAGCAAAGCAAGTCACTCAATCGTCTGATCTCGTTTATCAAATGTAAATTTAGAACTTGGCTCTCACAATCATTTGAGATTCTATTGAAACTTATATCCACGTGGGCCGAATGGAGCTAGATCTGAGATACTGCAGAGCCTGAGAACTAGCTGATGTTGTCAACATGATAATTTAGTTAATGCTATATCGATTGTATTCTATGCTCTCAGGTGAGACGGGTCCTTGTAAGTCAGCTCTGGCTGAGGGGTTACGCTCATGGACTGAAACAAATGAAACGAAACACTAGTAAGGAGACAGTCGACAGTTTTCAACGAATAACGAAACTCACCTTGGCACACCGTAGATCCATACAATGACAAGCAACTCGCACAAAGCAATCACAAGGAGCGGAACATCAATACTGTATGAATTAAACAGCTGTAGGATATATTCACCAGAGTCTTGCATGAAAATCAGGCCAAACAGGTAACTTGGAATGGCGATTGAAACTGAAAAAAGATTCCTCTATGCATGTATTAAAAGCAGACGAATATAGACAAACGCCGAGAAAGAAGGACCCGGATACGTTTCTCAAAGTTAAAATGTACACAGCAAGAAATCGGTACAAGATATCAAAGAAAGAACCGCCGCCGATTTGAGATCAGGGCACTTGATTGCACCTAATTTAAAAATAAAAATGTTTCACCAGAGAGGTTCTTTAAGGTCTAAAAGATCGCACAGGAACGCGTGCATCTCTAAGCTGTGACAACTTTTTAGACAAATTCGACAGCGAAGATGGGAAAGGAATTGGCTGCAATACGTACTGATAACAACTTCGATTCTTGAGTTTTTGAAGTACGGCATATCTCTGATAGAGCTTACGATGCTTTCAAGGTTGCCAAACATGCTGCTTAAGCCGAGTGTGACCAACATCATGAAGAACACGATTGAAAAGAATGTAGATCCTGGCAGCTTGTTTATGACTTCCGTCATAGTGATAAAAGCCAAACCTGTACCACCAGAGCCCTGACGGATTAAAAAAATTAATCAAAAAACAATGCCTAACCGAAACTCGTATATTTTTATCCAATTCAACTTGAATTAGAAGGTGAACTGACAAAGAGTAAGAAGCTGCATTTAGTGATATGGGCCATACTCTCTTCTATAGACAAGACTCCATCCTGGGCGGAATATGAATAAAACTGCAGATAAGTGGAGATCATCTTTGATATAGACGAATGCAAAGCTGTCGCTGAGAAGCGAATCACTGGCCATACTCTAATATCCATAGCGGCAATCTGAAGACAAATGTTACGACGGTGTTTTTAGTCTCAACGTACCTCCTTCAAGAAGCGCTTGATGTCGCAGAGCTCGTATGTGTTGCTTGCAACACCTCTTGCATATATGTCATTCCAAAATGACTTATAACTGCTGTCATTCTTCGACATTGATGGGTGGTCGAGCTTCATTTTCTTATCGACTTCAGCATACGTGTACGATTTGCAATGCTCTGTCTGATAATGTGCTCTAAAGGGGACAACCAATTAGTCAATACTTTTCATCAGAGCAGCTGACTTCACAATCATTCGTTCAGTCAGGGGATTCCCTTTCAATACGGGCCACTTTCAAAAGTTCACTGTTTCATCTGCAGCCATTAGCTGTTTGGCCACTGCTAACTGTAGCAAATTTCATTTTGTGGTTTCGCCACTTACTGTTACAGGCTGTTACAGGCTGCAAGACTAATCCATTGCCACCTCCTCATAGTTTTTTCCAGCAATAGCAACACTTTTGCATTGCAATGCAGTTTGATAGCCTGCGATAGCCTAATTGCTGCGAAGGCTTGACTTGGTTAATTTAATGATTAAGAATGGAAATTTCAAGAACACGATTTCCGGTAAAGGAAATGTATTGGCGATGATTACGTTACAGATGGAATACCTAGCATATCATGACGCCTTTAGGAGAATCTGTATAATTTCCTGAGAGAAGGAGCACCAAGGCATATGAAGGTCTGACGGGGTGATTTTGCAACAGTAAATCTTGCATATTAATTCGTGTTTGTAAACCTGACAACGAAAGAGTATTACTCAATTGTCGTCAGAAGGAAATGTTCCTACCTGTGTCCAATCATTGAAAACATAGCAATGCCTGCAAAAACTGATGTGCCACAGTTGATGGTGCAAATAAGAAGAGTGTCCTTCAGAGTATTCGAATGGGTTGGATTGTAGCTGGCATATGCAATTAATCCACCATTTGCCAAACTCAGAGAAAACAAGATCTGTGCAGCAGCCTGAAGCCAGACTTGAGGGTCTTTCAGCATCTCCCACTGATGAAAGAGAAAAGTTTTAACCACATCATGCAAATTTTTAGTAAACCATAGTGCCTTTATGCAAAAGAGGTGCGTGGAATTAGACTTGGCATCTACTATGTGTTTAACCGAGCTGTTACTGTGCGCTAAATCAAGTTTACTCTCACTTCTTGCCAAGATGCCAAGTTAGAAATTAAATGGACAATCTCGGCGCATTTTAACACAGCCTGTGGGATCAATTCTTTTATTTCAAAGTCCTGTTTGACGCTATACTAGGGTTACAACAAAAGAAGCCGATTAAACCTCCTTCCAGCGTGGCTTTTGAGTCTATGAATCCACGCAGTGAATAACAGAGTGATTCTTTTGCCGAAGTAGTTTGATTAATTGTCATTCAGGAAAGCTCTATAAAAATTCTGCAGCAAGTAGAGAGATACCAAATAAACTTGATCTGGTCTCCCTCTCCTCCTAGCCTGCCACTTTCTTCTTTCTTCCTTCATCGGGGCTTTGTATAGGCCACCATGGCCTTTCCTCAACATAATTCACTAAAAAAAATGACATCTCGATAACTAGGGAAGTTTTAGTGTGACGGTGAATTTGAATCTTTTCTTCCTTTCTGCTTTCATCGTCGATTGAGGTGCATCAGCCCCATTTTCGAGGGAGAATAGCATCCATCATCCTCAGTTTGCGCTAACCTTCATTCCATTGGGAACGGGCCGCTTCCAAATATTTGATTAAGGGGGAAATTTCAATCCTTCCTGTTCAAATACTAAGTGAAGTTCGCGCACAGCGAGGAGACCCCCAGTTTTCGAATGTGTAATGTGTATGGGGAAAAAATCCTGTTCAATTGAGATGGACCACCAACAAACTACTCGAGAAGTGCGGCATTATCTTCCCGAGAGGCATCTCGAATAATCTGTACAAAAATACAAGCCCAGTACAAGCCCCTTACCATGGAATCTTATTGTAAAATATCACGCAAAAATATTGAGAAAGCAAGGCAAGAAAAAAGTATAGACTTACATCAGGTGTGAACAGATGAGTAAGGCCAGCTTCGAAACCTTCCAACATAAAGCCGCGTATAATGAAGATCAAAAGTACAAAGTACGGAAACAAAGCAGTGAAGTATACCACCTAGGTGAAACAAAAACAGTCACATTAAAAGAGCTGCATGAAAGCAGATGGTTCGTTTCTTCAAATCTTCTCAAATTGGTGCAGATACAACACATACCGTGTCAAAAAAGACAAATCAGCTAGGCAATTGAATGAACATCGTATGACGACTGGCACGGCTTCAGTTGCCTAGCATTTGTGTGTGAAATATTCAGACGTCTTCCTAACCCACTTTAATGAAACGCTAAGAAACTCGCGTCTGGCAAAAAGACTTCTCCCTTCTCTTAAAGTCGTCTTCATTGCTAAATCACACCAATACATTGGCTCGGCAGCTTTCTTCAGGTACCAAGCTATCGGTTTAAGGAATACAAAATCCCCCGAAATCATACTTCAGGCTATGCAATGAACATTGTATTACCTTTCCAGTTGACTTGATGCCTTTTATCATGCACCCAGCGACGAGTACCCAAGCAGCAAGCAGTGAGAGAGAAAGCTTCCAGTTGAGTCCTTTTCTTTCGTCTATGTCCGAGGAAATATTCAACGTCTTGTGGTACCAGTAGTAGGCAGTCGAGCCTGCCTTATCACACTTCTCCAAGGGAGCGGTGACAGAACGATTCAGTTTTCGCACGAAGGACGTAGTGCTAATGGAAAAAGAACACAGGACCATGAACAAGGTCATGACATGACATGACATTCAGGCTGCTGATATTTTCAACAGCAAGGATAGAAGGGGTGGTTTAGAAATAACTGTCCTTAAACTGGACACTGTCTAAATTCATTTGTGCACAGATTGATAGAGAGGTTGGGCAAATTTATCATGAACTAAATCTTATTTCCAGCCATGTTTGGGTCGCTTTGATTTCAGAAACCTTGAAAATCTGAGCAGAGATTATTTCCATCTGGTAGTTTTCACGCATTAACTAACAGTATAAAGACATCTAAGATCGTTCAAAACCTGACACATTCAACTGAGAAGGACAAAACTTCGATATGCTTCTGTCAACCCAGTAATCATAACAATAACAATAGACTGAAAATAAGCTGAGCGGCGCCAAATTTATGGCGTCAGCGTTAGGTTGAGAAGTAGAACTTACGTTGGACAACTTGACCAGGGTAGCGGGTACTGGAACGAGGCGAATAAATAGTATAGACACCATGCTATGACGACGTTGTAGGTACAGGCCATGAAGAAGACGGTAAAAACTGACGTAAAGCCGAGACCGCTTGAGTACTTGGATACTTTAGACCAGAGTGGGACAGGCCCCAGATGATGCCTTTGGCCAATACTCAGCTCCAGGTAGAACAGTGGCAGTCCCTCAATGAACAGCATGATCACATATGGTATCAAGAATGCTCCTATTAAGAATGAAGAAGCTTTAGACAAAGTGTCAAACTCAATCGAAGGTTGAACAACGTAATACGATGGGTGACGAACTACTTCGCAAATCAGCTTAAGAAGTAGAACTTAATTCTGTTTTCATTTTTATCTTGCTTCGAAAGGTCGATTTTTGGATACTGAGAAGCTATTCACTTGTTGATCAGCATCTGCGTCTTTCCTCTAAATGTGTCAACACCTAATGATTCATACGCCTAAAATAACAGAGAGAGCTAGCGACTCTCCTCGCTCTATTTCAAAGCTAAGCTCACGGTATATTCGAACCACAGGGCTAGTGGGCAAGAATCTTACCACTGAGCTATCCTGCCACCTAAATAAGACTCATAAAGGTGGACATTGCAGTTGAGTTGAGATTATTGAGGCATTTCTATGCTTTTGAGAGAAACGTCGCCTAATATTGATTAAATTTAAAAATCTCTTCTACACTCTTAAGATAACAAAGGAGCTTAATCATACGACTTGTCTAGTTGTAATTTCTAGGTTAAGATTTGTTGAACGCAATGAGAGTGCGAATAGATTAGTGGTCTACCGTTGTGATGGGAGCTAAGCTATTTGGTATGAGAGGGGGGTTGGCTTCCCATAGTTTCCAAATAGCAACTACAGTTGCGCATGCCTTTCACCCGCCTTCATTGATAGATCTTTTCTAAACTTCATTTTGATATATAAACTAAACATACAAATACAAACCTCTCTAATAATAGTGATGTTAATAATAATAATAAATATTCCCAAAATTTCATGTTGATACACATATGGAATAAACGTAACTCATTTTTTCATAGGAAACTGCAAAATCTATGCCAACAATATTCTTAGCTTTTTGTCCAATTTCAGAGCAAAAGTATTTTGCGGGCTTCCTAACGTGAAAACGCAATATCTCCAATCTTATCACCCTCCCTCCATGGGTACTTCTCTAAGGGTTCTAGTTGGGAGGGGTGCGTTGAAAGCCACCATACGCGGGGACTTGGGGGCTTCAATGCTACCAATGCCTAATGCGGCTTACTCTTTTGCAGTTTCTAAAAGCAAATTTAAGTTTCAAAAAGTTTGATTACATATCAACAAAGGCTCCTTATCATTCAACACGGAAAATGGCGGAGGAAGAACAGGTACTGAGAGGGCGTTTGGTTCGCGAGGTGTTAAACCGTCTTCGTCTAATTTGCTAGCAAGCAGATTATTAAAGGTCAAGAGGAACTAGCTGTCCAAACAGAAAACCAGTCTTAAGATATCAACCCATCGATAGATGACTGGCCAACAGGTAGCAATGACCTAATTGATGCAAGGATCACAGCACTCCTGGCAAGGTCCCTTCCTTTTGGTCTTTGTTTCTGGCTTCTAATACTTGGACGAGTGCCAGACAAAAAACTAAAAAACTCAAAATATCCGAAATTCTTGCTTCCCATAGCAACATTTCTGGTTTTGTGTCACCTAGACATAATTCGTCTTTCTATCTATAGCACTACGAACCACGACTTTTGTTTAAATTACAAAACACCTCAGAAAAGAGCTTCCTATGAAAGTTGCTCTTTGATTTAAATGTAACACGTTCATATTGCGGCCTGATAACGTCCCAGAGGATGGAATTGATCACAGACGAGCCAGCCACTCAAACATGCGAATCACGTAGTATCCAGCGAGATCTTCAAGCGTGTGGATGGCATCGGTCAAAAAGGAAATACAACGTTAACTGAACAATCTCCGTTGTAAGAATAATAATAATAATTAACGAATAGTTAAACAGGATAACAACGTCAACTAATCAAAGCTGTTACAAACGTGTGTCCAGTAAAATACAACAAAAGATAAAATAATACGATACTTAACAGATAAAGTTATGTTGAAAGAAAGTTAATTGTATTATTTATTTTTGTACAGACTTCAGTGCTGTTAATCAGATCATTTGACAACTAATGAAACTAAGTACGGCAGTGAATCACATCCGACCAACGAGAAATTAAAAAATGTTTTTATTTCTAGCATGCGTAGCGTAGCGCGGGTCTTTCTCTGCTCGTAATAAACGACTTCATTACCACTTCCCAATATCTGCTATCAGTAGATTCGTTTCTAATACTTGTATAAGGGGTTATTTGTGATGTTAGAATTTTCTAAGAGGTGGCTTTCCGGTTGTGGCCTTTTCGATTTGAGTAGGAAACGATTGTGAGGGTGGGAATCACTTTCAAAACATTGTCTGCTTGTGTCATCCCGCAGTAATGACAAAGATTGGTGTTATGCTCTCCGATTGGCTACGGTCAGCGTTGATGTCAGTAGAGCTCGAATGCCGCCTTTGTATCAGTCAATTTTCACGACTTTGTCAAACTTCTGAGAAAACATATAAGCAAAGATTTTATATAACGATGACAATAGAAATATTTATAGAGTTAACCTTGTCAATACTAAAAGTAGCGTTATCAATCAGGGCCCTGTAAACATTAAAGTACAGAAAATTTAAAAGAAAAGTAAACTATCCATATTTTTTTTTTAGTGGGTTATGTTGGGGAAAGGCCATGGTGACCTATACAAAGCCCCAACAAAGGAAGAAAGAAGAAAGCGAGCAGCCAAAAGGATAGAGAGATAAGATCAAGTTTATTGATCTTAGATTTGAAAGATGGCAAGTTGTAGGACTCAGGAAAGCAAGAAGAAGGCAAGACGTTCCATAAGTTGCATGTTCTTGGGATGAATGATGATTTGTGAGATAGAGTTCGTAGATTAGGCAGTGAAACTTGGAAAGGGTGTGAATGAGTTGAGCTTCTGGTGGTCCTGACACGCCTCAGAGGAACTGGAATAATATCCCTGATCTCCTGAGAACAATGTCCGTTAAACTATCTGTAATAGATGGAAAGATCTCCAACTAAACGACGATGGGAAAGAGGTTGGAGCGATTTTGTGAGGTTAGGAAAGTAAAAGGCTTAAAATGCCCTTCGATACTTATCGTTAAATCTTAAGTTAGGTAAACATATAAGACTTTTGCAAGATAATCATTTACGAAGGGACGTCTTGTGTCAATACTACTGAGTGCTCTCTCTGCACACATGTGAGAATTGTTTGAAAAATCACGGGTTCTAACTTCCAGTCTTCCTTACAAAGTATAAATGATCCTGTAGTTATAAAAACTTAGGGCACACAGATAGATGGATTTCATCTCGTAGCGATGGTCCTTTGTGTATAAAGGAAAGAAAACATTCACTCTCAGCTGTACGAGAAAAATATCATAACATACCAGATCTATCTCAAAAAGACACATCAATCTGGTCGATGGGAGTCAAGGTGCTAACTTGAATAAAACTCAAAATGCATAACCCTGGCTATGAGAATACATGGCAACTTCTTAAGCCCAATAATTTAAAAAATCCTGTCCCCCCCCTTTGCTTTCCGTGTTTTCTATGGATAAAAGCTCGAATCAATGAGCTTTGGTATGTAATTTCCCTTCTACAATTAAAATCTAATGCAATCTTTGCTGCTTCTAGCCTATGAGTTGTAAAACACAACTATGTTATGTTGCTATGTATATTAGATTAAGGGTCACTTCGGCCTGAACATCTATGACCACGAAATACTAATACCGTTTATGGCACGTCACAAAGAAACAGCTGTCTAAGGTGATACATTATGTTTGATGCTGAATAGGACTGGCCAATGTTTATAGACAATTTCCACGCTACATCTTTCGCAACTGACGTCTTGTTTATTCGTAATCATTATAGAAACGATCTAACGTTTACTCTGTTCTATCCTAGGATACAATAGGAGTAGGATGGGCACAGATGCGTAACCTGGCCACTGCACGTGTGTACCATTAGCGCCGGTTCCAAGCCCATAGAAATGGGGATAATTAGCGGTAGGAATGGCATCCGATTGCAATATGGAGCATTCACCCATGCATGATAATGCACGATGCGGCTGCACAGGGACCATGCTGCGCACCTGTATCAAACTCAAATGATAGGGATGAATATCAGAACCTATGTGTTTCAAGTTGCAATCGTATAATGGTATCATGTGATGTCTACCTAAACAGTACATCAAACTGCAACCAGCATTTTCCGGCAAAAGTAATGCAGAATTTTCTTCTTTGATTCCACGTGTTGCTTTTTCGCAACACTTTAATGACTAACAGGAAGCCTCGCCTGCAGACGAACAAGAGCGACCTTTTTCGGCTGGTGACGTCAACGGACTAAGTACTAAGCGTACTATACACATCATATTTGTGTGTATTGATGAATGATATGCTGCATAATTTATTAACACAGCCGCCTGTTGAACAAAGAGATATTACAACACGTTGAATTTGCATTCAAATATCTACACAAGTATGAGTTCGTCCCACCAAGACTTAACACGAAACTGCCTGATGGTGACTTGAAACGTTTTACGATGCTTAATACTGCACACATCTGGGCAAACCAGTAGTTGCTTCATCATTAAGTCAACAGTTGTTTATCAATGCAAGAAAAAGAAACCTGCCAGAGAACCCTATAGATCAGGGGTATCCAAAGGACGGCCCGTGGTCCAGTTTTTATTGGCCCGTGGTCCAGTTTTTGTTGGCCCGCAGCAAACTCCGAAAGTATAATGAAAGTATGCATGTGTCGATATGTCACCTCTAGTGTGTGGCCCGGCCCTTCCCTTATTTTTCTGTATTTGGCCCTCACTTAAAAAACTTTGGACACCCCTGCTATAAGTGCCTGGAAAAAATTATGCTCCTAGAAAACGCCTTATTGCATTTTCATTATCTGATACGAGCGTTATGTAGAGCAACTTACAAATAGAGGGTGTGCTAAGCCGCGACATTGTGAAACAGTGTAGCAAGTTCCTTTCCTCGCGACATTTCACCCTTGGCATTGCATCGTCCTAATTTACAGCTAGGGGGCGATGGTGAGATCAGAAGCATGGCAAGCCAACGCTTGAATCCGCGACCTACAGCGAAGGTGTCAGCTCCAATTACAACGCCAATAGCCCCTTCTCTCATAATGCTTGCAACAAAATACTATACGAAACAGCCTTACATTTTGACATGTCATTCCGTTATGAAGGAATTCATATCAGCCGGTAAAATCGTTTTAAATGGGCGTTGTTGAGGTTTACAATTCTAAGCATTCTTGAGCTAATGCCTCAGTGCCACCAAATTCAATCAAGCTTTGAAGACGATGACCTGACATACCAGGAAGTAAATGACTCGCATGAATCAACAAAACATTACACACGCCTTCAATTAATCGTCACGTATTTATAGAGAAACACTATGCGATGATAAAATCATTTTCACTGATCAAAGAATCCACTGTTGCAGGAATTCTGAAGCTTCTATGTTCCGCCTGAGGGTTTCGCAAGTTCCAGGGCAACCAACCATCAGTCGACATGGTCGCTGTAAACTCGTGGTGTAGTGACAATCTTAGACAACAGGTTAAGAACATCGGTATATACGTGTCACGCGATTGTGTTGAGAAGAACTAAACGGGACCTATCCCTACCGGTCATCTGCAAGGAAAGTAAAAAACAACACCCGAACATGAGGTTTACAGCTAGAAGCATTTAGGCCCTGATTCCATTTCTCTTTAGGCCAATGTCATGTGGAAAGCCAATATGTGAATTTCTACGGGCGACCGATTCGAACTCGTCTTAAGCACTTCAATCTCCTTCGCAGATCAGCAAGGGATAATCTCGGGCCTAGCTAACACGTGCCTTTTAAATATCGTGTAAGCATATAAACAGTGCATTGTTATATAAAAAATGTTCCGGATAACTATAATTATGATATACCATTGGCCAAAGCATCCTATTATAGAGGAAAGATAAAACGTTCGAATCCATTTGAGTGTCAAGTTGTACGAATTCAGCCCAATGCCGTCTCTATGAAGTAAACAGCCTTTATAACGAGCGGAATTCACGGAGCCTAGTTGTATCCATCTGTAAATGCTTTATGCATAATTGGAATAAAATTGAAACACTGGTTTTGTGGTGAATTCCTGCTGAATTTAAAAGGCTGCGTCGTAATGATTTTCTGTGAAGTCGAGAGAGCATACCATCTAAATCAAAGCAAACACAACAATAACTGAACACAGCAAAGATTAGACTTGGTTCATTGTTAACGATACTATCCTGAACAATCGATAAGCATATTATAGAACAAAAGTTGATATTGTTAGTTTCAGGAACGGAATGTACAGGGATTGCTCGAATTGAGGAAATTACAAAGCTGTTCAGTTATCACTGTGCTATATAGTATTCATGCTAGCATGCAACAAAACCTTGAAGCCCATTGACCTTCCTTGACGCCGTAGAGAAGTGCATCCAACTACAACCAAGCCATCACACCAATCGCTTACGCGTCTGGCCTGTTGTAGTTTCTGACTATATGTCTAGCAAAGTTGCTTACGCAGAACGATTCTAAAGCCCTTAGGTCTGCCGTTAATAAATCGTTTAACGCCGAGCAGATCGTGTACTTCAACAACGCATGCCTCTGTCCAGTGCCGGCCGGCCGGCAGCGTTAACAGTTAAATCAATTCGCACTTACCACCACCGTTCTTCTGAGCAAGCCATGGGAACCTCCAAACGTTTCCCAAACCGACAGCGTAGCCGACACAAGCCAACAAGAACTCTGTTTTATTCGACCACGAGTCTCTCGCCTTTTCGGGTTTCTCGTCGTCGTCTTCGTCTTCCTGTTTGAGATTCAACAGGCATCTCTCGGTTGTTCTTGAGAGGTTGTCGATATCTCCCATCAACTTCATCTCGACATCCCTTGAATCATCTTCGTTCTCCTCATCACCGTCTTGATCAATGTCAGGATCAGCAAGAACAGGGTCCTTGGCAACAGTCATTTTGAAGCGTCCCTCCTTTCAATATTCAGGCTGGCCTAAAGAAAATAACATGCATATGAAGTCAGCACTACCCGCAATCTGCTAAGCGGCGACACGCTGATCAAGCATGGCTTGACTCTTCAACTTCGGTTATCTGGGAGATGCCGCTAGCTTCGAACACATAGAAAACACTGCCGTGTGGAATGTTGTAATGACAATATCAATTTCAAGCTCCACTTGCAGCTTTTCTTTAATTTTATGATTATGAAAAAAACTGTCGCAACAAAGGCACCTATTTAATGCGCGATTTAGCATGGCGATCGTTGTTCAGAGCGGAGCATATTTCAAATGCTGTTCCAGCTCCAAGACAACCTGATGTATCACTTCACAAAAGCACGACCAGAAACAAAAGCGTAATTTAAACTCAACACACGTTTAGAAAAGGAATACCTAAGAATATTTCGAAAGACAGACCTTCTAGTAGAAAACCTTTCTGCTCTTTCTTAACAGCCCTTTAAGTTATAGACATGTGACTTTGTTGTGGTCATGTGACTTACCACACGACCTGCTCCTTCGAAAGCTGATTAAACACGAAGCAGAGCGCTGGGGTGCGCTCACAATGCTTCATCGCTTTTATAACCAGGCTTGTTTTTGTAATCTGAACTGCTTTTCATCCACGAAAAGTATTCGTTCGAAGGGAAATAACATAATCACTTCGTGTCAAAGGCAGTCGAGGGATCGTATTCTCGTTAAGCAAAGTTTTGGAGCTAAGGTTAATAGGAAATTACAAAGAAGCGCATATGACTATCTACTTATTCACTGCAGTTCGAGAAGATCAGATTCAAATTACCATTCTTAATGAACGTATTGGCTTTCCTGAATTAAACGCAAAGGATATTCCATATCAGTTTGAAAGATCAACCAAATATTGCACCGAGAAAACCTTTATTGGTGAAGCAAATGAAACGCCTCCAATTTTAGCTCTGTCATCAAAATAAACCTTCAATTGAAACCCATACCTCATGAATTTACTTTGAAATGTTTCAGTGAATGCACTGGGAACATGAGGCCCTTACAGAGAGTGATCCACAACGCTTTGAAATCTGCAAAAAAACTTCGAACACAGTGTCCATATTCCAACCTCTAATCGTTATCGTGTTTTCAGTTTTCTTGGAATTTCATCGCTCAACTGATGGTGAATTCATCCCCGTTAAAGTTTAATCTCTCACCAGCCATAGACTACTCAACTTTAGGCCAAGGAACAGTGCAGGTGTGTTTTCCTTCGGATCGTAGCTGGCGACACATTGTGACTTACTATGAAACATGGACCAACCCATCATCATGTTAAGAGCATAGGCGTCGACTACGTGGGGGCTTGTTGACTCGAGCCCCCTCTGCGAAATGCTACGAGGGGCTCAGCCTCATCTGAGATATCGCCTTTATTGTTTTAAGCAAGCTTTCCTTATTTTCTTTAGCTGGTTTATTTAGTAGGTATGTCAATTTCGTCAATTTTTGAGTAAAAGAAAAACAGGATCGAATCAATTCAGTAGGAGCACTATCATAATTTGTACACCTGTGTCAATTATGGAAACCGAACATGCAACGCCTTTTTCAATTTTCAAGTCTGAGCCCCCCCCCCCCCCCCTGGGAAATCAAAAGCAGGCGCCTATGATTAAGAGTATTGATGATCTTTCGAAAGATGGCATATGGAAAAGGGAAATAGTTCATTTATCAACTTAAGGCAAACAAGCCCCAATCACACCCCTATACAATTACATGCATTTGCTGTCTTTAACCTACAATATTCCCCTCCGCGATTTTGCCATTTCAACTCAACGAAAAACAGCTCCATTGATGAACGCTAAACAATTGCAACCCCCCCCCCCCCCCCCGAAAAAGTTAGCACACAGTGGGACCAAGCCTTGAAATCTGGCAAGGGCTGTCGCTTCCTTGTTACGTCCCAGAGGCGAAAAGAATGAACCTTTGAAAATCCTTCAATACAACGATCAGAATACTGCTGTACACAAAGAGACAGAATCAATTCTGTCAAGCTGCTTTTGAAATTAATCAAGTATGCTCAGCTTCGCAACTTGCAGTCAAAATCTGAGAAGCGTAATATTCTAGTTTCTTGTCACGCTGTTTCAGAGACGTGGCTACGAATGGACAGTCCATGAGGCTTTCCGTGAGAAAACAAAACAACATACTGGGCATAACACGATATTTCTACGAGGATTAATCAAAGGTACTCAACTCCTACATCGCCGAAGCTGTGTGAAATAAGTACACAAATTTCATATTAGTTTCTGGCGAACCAAATAACTCTCATCTAGAAATCATGGCTAACTAGGGCCCACCAACTCAACTTATCTTTTCTTGGGAGTCGAGTTAACATTTAGGCTTGTGCAACTGCTTGCAAGTTCACGTTTGTAGTTTGTTAAATGACAACAAGCGAAACTTTTTATCAAATGTTCCTTCTATCGAAATGAAGTGCATTGGTAACAAATATGGACGATTTAAGGGTCAGCCACGGTTCTTGAGCGACTCCTTCTTTGAGAAAGAGCAGGTACAAAAACAAACTAGAGCTCTGTTATTTTCGCATGCCTCAATTACCTGGCATGACATAGACGCTTTTCTTACATCTTACAGTTCCTCTGGCTTTAATTATTCCGCATATAGATAGTTGATTACAAGATAGATGGTTTCAAAAAGGCTGACAAGTGGATTTCGTTGCTGTTACATTGATTCTTATGAGTTCGCGATATCCAATTATGTGGCTTCTTAGAGAGCTGGGCGAACTTTGATGGCAGCGCTTACTGACCTCTATACGTGTTGATAGGATGACATGGGATGAAAATTAAGTCGATAACATGCTCCTCAAGTGCTAATCGTTCTTAAGAAGTGCAATGACTAGTGAAGAATACCAAATAATGAATTAGTTTTCACAGTGTTTAGTTTAGGCCAATGGTCGAGTAAAGTTGACGTGGCCTGAACAATACCGCAGGTAACACGTGGGAATCAGAACCACATAAACAAGTACTTTTTGCCAAGTGTAATGAATGTAAGAAGAAAAATAAAGTCGATTATCATGAAAGTATAAAATTAAAGAAGAAATAAACTGAAATGAACTTACGAATAAGGCGACCGAGATGATTTCAGTTTCATACGCGGCGTGTATGCGACATCAACAAACTCTGTTGAATTACCATTGACGTAGTACTGGTAGCGTGAATTAACATCCTTCAATTCGACCAAAGAACTGAGGAGTAGCTTGTGGTTTGTAAATAAAGCTAGCAAGAGAAAATTGAATGAAGTTCGATGTCATCAAGGAATGTTTTTAGCATTCGTGCTCTCTCTTATTAGATATCTCACTTCATGGTCCTTTTGAATTATGTTCCATGAACGGTGTCGGTGACATTTAATTGGAGAAAGTGTGCTAGCAGCAAAATCAATAAGCGAAGAACTGTCAGATGGTTCCAATTTTTGGGTTGTAAGTTTCAGTTTTTCAGTTCATGAGTTTCAGAGTGCTTCTTTATCAAATGGAATCCTCGTTTTAAGGTATCTAATGGAGTTTATATGCTACCCAAAGTAAAGGATTATCGCTACACGGGTTAGCAGTGCAGCAACGCGGTATTTTATCATTAGGCAACTGAGCCGTGATTTCGCAAGGAACTTCATCGAGGAAAGGTTTCACAGCTATATTGGATACACCTTGCGAAGGCCGGAAAATGAGCCAATGAGCCTGATAAGATCAACGGGCAGACGGCTGAGAGGAAGACCGAGAAAAAACTTTGAGAATGCAGTGAGACGGCCTGAGAGAAAGAGGGATTGAAGGCATTGAGGAGGTAATGGCGGAGGCCAAAAAAAAGAAAACTGGAGGCAAATTAGAAGATAAAAAAGGAAATAATTTCCCTATGACTTGCGGTGTGTGGTCAACAGGTATCTGTTGATGACATACCTGCGATATGTTTTGAATTTAACTGAGCCTTGAATTGCTATTAGATTCTTGTCTCTCAAACCCTGAGACCTTTCTCATGGAGCTGCGATGAGTTCGGCTGAGCGAAACTTCCTCGTGAGGAATCCTTCACTTGCTGCCTATCTTTCACTTCCGTGCAACCGCCTGCTTCTGAGAAATGCTTCCATAACGCGTTGCAAAAACCGATTAAATGACACGAATGAATGGGCAGGTTACCATTTGTCCTAAATGGTCAAGCACTGAGAAAATGTCAAATCCCTTGGCCGGCAAATATGCAAAAAGTCAGGCAAGTTGCCAATAAATTTCGGCATCATGCCAGGTAATATTGCTAGCTGAAGCAGGGTAAGAGCACCCCCTCACCCTCTTCCCATCTTGCAGCTATGCTTAATCAAGATCCGATGCAGGTACGATTGTAGGACTACACATTTTCATCTTTTTCATTTACATGAGCAAAGCTGGTCTCTTTAATCTTTGCATACATAACCAGCTGTTTATCGACTGACTGGGATTTTCTATGAGTGGGAGTAAAACTCTCAATGGGCTTCCTTTTCACTTTTTCGTCGTCGATATGGCATTGCTATCGATTAACGATTTCAGACGGAACTGAGAGTCAGTTTGACTCGACTAAGCAGATGGTCGTTCTCGCAGGTGCTTCTTAGTTGTAGGCTTCCCGCGTTTTTGTCGATTTGTGATTGGCTGAATTTTGAAGGCAGGAAATTCCTGAAATAGGTTTACCACGAGGTCACTAATCCACACTTCGTTACTTCATTCATTCATTTCTTCCCACACTATCCATTCAAACCTTTCCTTGCATACATTTTGTGTCAAGGTTTATAGGTCAAAAAATGTAAAAGGTTTATAGTGCAAGAGGTTTGCAAGCGGCGAAACGGCATTATCGGAAGGCCTACTACCGACGCCGCATGCTGTTTACAAAGGGATCTGGGCCTTAAAATGTACCTCAACCGGCCAATGAGATGCGAGGTGCGCTTTTGCTATGGTTCCTTGAATACCTTTTCCATCGATAGGCCAGTGATTTATTACTATCCATTTGTTGTGCTTGCATCAAATATACCCCTACGCAGTTTTATTTGCTGATAGAGATCTAGAAAAAATTGCTTGAAGTCTGGTATTCAAAATAATAATATGTTATCAGCTCTGAAACATTTTAGCAGAGAATCGAGTCATTTTGTAAACGAATGGCTAGGTACGGTTATGTACAGTCTGTGTGGCTATGTAAAGTATTTATGACTATGTATACATCGTGTTTTCATGCAAGGGACTTTCAATATCACTAAACTACGATTGTCCTTTGTTATAGTTTTGGTTTTGTTTAGGCTGTGACGTCAGATATGCGTCTTTCTACAGCTTTGCCTCTTATTTTTACAGGACTCGCAGCTTGGAATGCTCGAGGCTTCATAAGGAGCAAAGTTTCGTAGGTACACGGGAAAGAAAAAATGCAGCTGAAGTTTCTGGTGAGAAAAAGCTGTATGGCACACTCGATCTTGGGCTTGGTAGATACTTGATGATGTAATCCATGGAGGTTTACTGAGACATTGGATTTCTATAGCCCTGTTCACACTGCACAAACTAACCCAGGTTCGCCCCTAGTTATTCTGCTTCATTCACACAGCAAATGATAAACTGGAGCGAACCCGGGTTCGTTGTGCAGTGTGGACAGGGCATATGAGATGGTTTCCTGTGGCCTTGATCGCCGATCGATATTGTTTTCGTTGGAACCGTGAAGGGTTTGATCTCGCAACCACTGCGTCATAAGCTAACACACTCAAACCACAAAAAAGCGGCGACACTGCACTACTAATGACTTGCACTTAGAATTTTGTGTTTGTAAGCTAGACAAAACTTCTCGCTGACTCAAAATCAGAAGTGGCTGTTTCCTTTAGTCGTGTGTCTTTACAAGCTTCAATGGATGCCATTCAACGAAATGGGCACACACAGTGATACGGAAGCATAGAAGTTCAATCTTTACTAGTGAAATCCTTAGGTAGACGCTCTAGATTTCTTCCCATAGTCTAAGCTAATAGAATAATCACAATTCTTAAGATGTAGTTGTATTATGGAAGTGAATCGTTCTGCAGTACAAATTTGGTACGAGATAGACAGTAAGCCATTAATGATAAAAACTGTGAAAATGATAATAATAATTTGTTGAAACTTCAATTCATTAAGCATTGTTAAAATCTACAATTACACACCTCTCTAGTAACAGGTAGTGTACAACTGGCTATCTGCTTCGATACAATAATAAAGAAAATTAATAGCGAAAAACTGTTAACAGCAATACAGGATAATAGAAAGAAAAAATGAATATAACAGATCGAAGTCTAATATCTCTGGATTAGGCCACGTTAATCTTTCTACAGAAAACGTAATATGTGCACCTAGTAGCGATGCTCATGGCTTTCTTTAAAGTATAATTTTGGGAGTTTTGGTCTAAACTGAAATCCTTAAATAATGATGATAATGATAATGCACTTATATATTGCTAAGATCTACAATATACAAGCATATTCCAAAGCCCTTTACAGCTGAATTGAAAAAAGGACCATTAGATGACAGCTATAAACAGCAATAAATTTTCTAATTCACATGTCAACATGATTATCAAATAAAATGTTTGTTATCTTGATTAAAAATTCATGAAAGCTTTGATGCGTTGAGGAAAGCTCGACAGCGCTTAAATTGCCCAGAACTGGCGACTGTTCGACGACCGTTCATAGCATGGATTTGTGGAAGAAGACCCTGGGACATTTTTGAGGGCGCCATTTTCGAAAAATTATGAACACAGAAGACTCGAACAGTAACCATAGAAACGCCCGCGTATGCGTGAGCGATCCTGTGTCGTTTGTAAATTCGCCGTCGAAACCAAAGATAGGATTTGAGGCGGTCTATGGGTGCATTATGGGCGCATCAAAATCAATTTAATTCGCTGCGCCTTTAATGCGCCGTCTAAATTAGACACAACATGACATCATCCATTCATTCACAAAAGCAGTGTTCGATTACAGCATGGTTACCTCGTGTTTGGATCACGATCATGCTATTAAATGTTGAGTGTTTGTTACATGTTTATTGTTGAATTGAATCGAATTGGATGTCCCTTTCCGTTTGCATTGAATTGGATTTTGCAAGTGATTGTGGAATGAAGGAGAGGCGAGGGAAGCATAATGTGGACGGAGGAAGCCTTTTTGGGCTTTGATTGAGATTGGTCGATTAAGCATTGCTGTTTTTATAGCTGTTAGTCCTTGATTGTCAGTGAAAATAGCGTATTACAATTGGAATGTTGTATATTTTTTCCCAATTTTCATTTTGCAATGACACTGCTGCGCAAAAGTGCGTTTCATTCTAATAGACGATGAGACTTGTTGGCATGCAGCCGAACCACCTTATCTGTTCCACTGTTTCAAACTGAAGGACGTTTTCCTTGCAACACATGAGCCGCGGGAGTAAAAAGCTTTAAAGAGGCCGAGAACTGAGCGTTGCGAAAACTTCCTTAACAAGGCCACGTTAATGGCGAATCTCTGCTGCATATGACAGCTTCGAGTGACGCAGCGCATTAGGTGCTGGGAGAGTTGGCAAAGACATCCATTTTCCAGTCCGCGAGGCATGGAAGGTATACAATGAATAAAAGGCCTGCTACTGAAATCTAAATTAAACAGTGAGAATTTGTACGAATCAATCACCCAAAAAACTGTCTCACACTTTGGTTCGGAATGTCTAATTGCAACAGCTTTTCCAACCTGAAAAAATTTGCCCAATAGTGAAATCATGGTTCTCTCTTTTCTTACGAGAATATTCGTTGGGCAGCTGGAATGAGGCGACACAATGGCTCGAGCGAATTCGAATGGAAGAAATCAAAGTAGCTCATATGATAGCTCATTTAATGCTAGGGATGTAAGAAGGATGTAAATGGCGGGGGACAGGTCAATAAGAGCACGTTCTTAAACAATTAAGATGACCCATAACAACAAAGTCTGACCACAAATAATGGGAAGTTAATGACAACAATGCTGACGACAATCATCGTCATGGAAAGCCTTGGTTACAAATACCATTATGGGTCTCATCTTACATTGAGAATTTAGGCAAAGGAATGATTATGCCAAAAGGGCACTTTTAGATTTAGGAGGGGCATTTTTGCATAGTTTGCCATAAAAGGGGGGTCATGGTCCCTCTGACCTCCCGGTTCCTACGTCCTTGAATGCTTTCTTCTCAAAGGGGTCATGATGTCAAGGATGGTATAAATGGTGGTGGCATCTAGTGGAGTATGACAGTACAAAGTGATGCCGTTGCTCCTTAACCGGACAGCAGCGGCAACAAATCATCACACGAGGGCGATGAAGAATGGCAGGAAAATCGAGGCCTGATAAAGGCAATGCAAATTCGCGGGTGTTGATGACGACGATGCAGTATTGCTGCCATGCAACATTCAACACTACTGTTAAAGAAATGATTACGATAGATCTGTTAGCATGATAAATTTGTTATCGAATCAAAATGGAATGCTCTATACGATAAAAGACCTCTGAATATCACTATAGCCCTGCAGCGTGTGCTGCTCTCAAAAAGCGACCTTGCCTTATTCATGTGGACCACTGTTAGCATATATGGATGACGTCGTTGATGAAAACCCCATATGGATGTTGAACGCATGCTAAGAAACTGACTATCTTAGTTTTTGCTAGTCACACTTTGCTTTTTCCCATTAGTATCAATAGTAGTTAAGTAAGTGCCGATGCTTGTTTAATGCCGGATAATTGTTGTCATCGCTACCCGAACCATTCCATTTCGACTTTTCAGGTCAAGATAGGCGGGATCTACTGTGGGACAAGAGACCGGCTGGTGACTGGAAGAATCTGCCACAAATACCACTAACCAAGGTCGTAGCGTTGCGAGGCGAGCTTGTAAAATACGACAAAGGCTAAGGCTTGGGCTGACCTCTTAAAGGTCCACTGAATACATAATAGGTTAACATCCCATTGTCTGTCATCAGTTAGCAACGGCTTCGAACAAGAGCAAATCGGACGAGGGAGATAGAATTCTGGACCAAATCAAGCGGATTGAGAAACAGCACGGGGTACAAGGTACGAGTAATGATCTGGACCAACTAGGCTACAGTTTGAGGTGGTTTTTGAGTCCGATATGGAGACTGCTCACGGGAGCTGAAAAAAGGCAAGAAGATCGAAAAAGGTTCCAATGAATTCTAAGCGTTCAACAACAGAAACTGTTCGACTTCGAAAGTCAATAATCATAATTGAGAACTTTGCCTGGATTCAGTAAGTTCTTCGGGTCTAAAGCTTTCTTGATCGATCTCATAACCTCCATAGTATCCTGCCCAACCTCTTCCTGAAGGAGCTTCATCTTACCAATGCCAATACCATGTTCCCCGGTGCATGTTCCCTGGAGGGAGATGGCGTGCCTGAAAAAAGCAGTATAGCGATCACAAGTCGCGATCACAAGTCGCGTACACACTTCACAAACGCACCCAAGTTCAGCCGAGGCTTTCGCTAACCTAGAACGAATTCCGCTGCTCGAAACTAGGGCGAAGATAGGTGCCGTGATAGTTCGGTGATTAGATTCTTACACATCCATTCTGTGGTCAGTGGTTCGAGTCCCACCTCAGCCAAAACCTTTCACTTCGAGTGATGAGAGTCGCCAGCTCTCTGTATTTCCAGGCGTAGGAACCACGAGGTGTGGTCACATCAATAGGAAGGACCTGGACACTGCTTGATAAGAGAAAAGGTTCTTAGTTTTCAAAAATCTACATGCGCATGCTACAGCCAAAAGTTCTTCTTTGAAGAGCAAAGCCGGCTAAAAGAGAACCGTCACTTTCCAGTTTGCAAAGCGGCTAATAGAACCTAACTCACCAAACACGATTCTCTTACAGAGGAATTTGACCGCGGTGATAAGCGAAGTTTCTTTCACAGCTAAATCCCGCCACCCTTAAGGTCCGGCGAACAACGAGGAAGCTTCTGGCATGGAGCCATCAAGCACCATAAAAACAAACCATTAAATTTTTATACAAATAAAAAATAAAAGTCTCATACATTGATAGAACTTATGCCGAACAGAACGAATCATTACTTTGCTCGCACTCTCTCGCAGGCATTTCCAGTATATTTCATTCCTCACTTCACAAGATCGTCCACCAGAAGAGCATCACCCACACTCTCCAAGACTTCTCTGTCTCATGGACTTTAACATTCTTCTGTAGCAGCAGAGTTCAAATGCTCTCGACTTCTTCATTACTACTGAGGAACGCTGCCATTTCTCGTGGCCATAACAAAGAAAGGAGGAAACTAAATGCCAACTTATGTTGTCTATGCGTAATACCTCTTTGACTTCCCGAAACAAGGCCTTAGCTTTCTAACGATCCTTGACCTCATTTCATTTGTCGAACAATTGGACGAATGCACCTGCTCTTGCCTCCGAAAAATTCCCAGTCTTCTTGCATCTTCTTCTTCCAATGCACTGGCATCTTCATGCCATTGATGAAATTAGAGCAGTCTTCTTTTTCCATTTCATGGCCTTAAAAATACTATCACTGTTGGAAGACTACACAAGAAAAACAAGTCAACTGGGCAAAAATGCTTCTTATTTGGAATAGTTTCCCAACAGGAGTGGAACACTCATCTTCTCCCTAATACTAAGCCCTATTTCTACAGCCTTTAAAGCCAATTTAAGGATGTTTCAGTTGGAATTTCTGCTAAGTTGTTTTTAGTATGTATTTGCATAGTACTAAACATTCTTGTACTAATAACTTGACTTGTACCTAGACAAATTAGAGGCTCCTTCAAAAACAGGTTGGGCTGAAAGACTACCTCAGTTAACTGGTGTCTACATCATGAAATAAAATGAACAGCTTAACTTCTTCTGCCCCTTACTGATGCACATGGTTATTGTTTTCTGGCATTATGCTGCATACCAAAACCTTTTCAGGTAGTGTCCAGCTTTTGACATCCCTCGCAAGCCCCCCCCCCCTCCTCTTCGCTACCAGAACGGTGTTACATGCAAAGCGCATCTTAGTTGATTGCTGCCCCCCGAGTTCCACCCATTCACAACCAGCTTGTGTATCATGCAAAGAGACCTCGCGGCAGTACAACTCTTTCTCGCAGGATAGCTCAAATGGACGGGAGCAGGGGACAGTGCACAACTCTTTCTCACAACGTCCAGCAATTAAGCACGTTTGAGTCTCCAACTGCAGTTCCTATCCTTGTTCTAGATTCTCGTACAGGCGAAGAATCAGCTGTATTTCGTGTGGTGGTATCTCAGCTTTTATCACAACTTCGCTAAGTTTCTCGTGACATTTTCTGTCAAAGCTCCGTAAGAACCATGCAGTTGTCATAGCGTTCTTTCTGTTTTCCCATCAGCCTTTCTGCCAGACAATGTAAGAGAAAAACTCTATTCCTTGTGCCCTTTCCTTTTGGAAATCCGAATTGCCTCTGATAACTGCTTTCCTATCATTGGTGTGCTTCTTGAGAGGGTTGTTTTTATTACTAATAGCTTTAACTAGCTCTTTCGCAGTCTCTTTACCAACCTTGGGTGAATGAACTACTACTCCCATCACTATCAGCGACCGCTCAGCGTAGTCATGAACTAAACTCTGGTTTCCACGTGTCGGCTCATCTTCTCTTAAGGTGAAAACGAGTCTGCGAACCCATGATTACGTCAAATTCCGCTCACCTCTCATTCGGATTAAGGTGGCTCTTCTCGTGTCTTCCAACTGGCGCACCTTCTTGTGGCCGACAACAAGTCAACTGCTTTATCGTCCGTTATATACCCCAGCAGGGTAAACGGTATGTCACTTTGCAGGAGGCTCTATCCACTTCAGGCATTTATAGTACCGTTTGAATGCACCACTCCCTCGCCGTTGAACGCAGATAGACACAAAGTTGAGAAGTTGCAAACGCAATATAAAAACAACACACCCTGAAATAGTGAGCAGAGTTCGTCTGGCTAGACACAAATCATACCTTGCTAGTCGGCTGTGGAAATGCTTTGCTGCTGAGACTTCATCGGGGTCTTTAGGATCCATTATGACAAAGCAATGGAAGTTCCCATCACCAACGTGACCAAGGATGGGAGCTAAAACAGACCCAAATTATTTGAAATGATACCTTGAGACTCTGTCGTGGAATTCTTTCGAAGCTGTAACTTCGCCGGGGTTGCCTGCATCCATTAAGACAACACAATGGAAGTTCCCGTCACCAACGTGACCAAGAACCGGAGCTAGAAACAAATACTCGGGGTACAGTTAAAGACGTAGGATTCAATCGTATGGGTTTCAAACTGGCCAGACTGTAATACTACCCGGCACAACTCATAAATTTGCTCAAGGAGGAAGGTAGCCGGTCAGCAGAAACGCAGGTTTTCAACATATATTGACTACCTATAAAAGCTCGCAGACTATAGTTTATTTGCCACTGCATACGCTGCACTAGATGTACTCAACCTGTGCTGAATCTAGTACTATGGCAACCCCGAGAAACACTAAACGTTGGCCAAGGAAACCGGCAAACCTACATCAAACAAATGCTCAATGACTTACTTGGGCTGAGTATTGAAGATGTTGCATGGGTTGGACTCAACAGAGAAGACTGGAAAGACCTGATTCAACAAGAAGTGCTCCCAGCAAACCCAGCCGAACTATGATGATGATGATGATGATGACTTTTTTTTTTATTTAGTGAGTTATGTTGGGGAAAGGCCATGGTGGCCTATACAATGCCCCAACAAAGGAAGAGGAAAGAAAGAAGCGAAAGGCTAAGGGGAGAGAGAGATCAGATCAAGTTTATTGATCTAGGATTTGAAAGATGGCAAGTTGTAAGATTCAGGAAAGCAAGAGGAAGGCAAGACGTTCCATAAGTTGCATGTTCTAGGGATGAATGATGATTTGTGGGAGAGGGTTCGTGGATTAGGCAGTGAAACTTGGAAAGGGTGTGAATGAGTTGAGCTTCTGGTGGTTCTGACACGCCTCAGAGGAACAGGAATAGTCTCCCTGATCTCCTGAGAAAAAAGGCCCGTGAAAGTATTTATAAAAGATGGAAAGATCTCCAACTAATCGACGACGGGAAAGAGGTTGTATGATTCAGTGGCGAACCGTTTTTTTTCAATTTAGATAAGAATGAGAAGAATAAGAATAATGATAATAGTGAACCAACGATCTTCTGCGTAAAAACTCAACTCGTACATACTGATCAAATTTGATGAAACAGCGTCTTCTTTTGCGGCCGTAACTAGTTCGGGCAAGTGTGAAATTGGGACGCAGACATCCGTTACTACGGCCTAAAATAGACACGTCATGCTGAAATGAAGGAACTGCAGAGTAAGGAAAGCTGGGCTGCAGTAAACGAGTTCATCTGAAGGGAATTCGACTGCACAGGATCAGCCTTGATCGGATTAGACTGGACGTGGCTTGAAAAGGACCGCGGTAGACTGGATCGAGCTTGACAGCGATAAGCTAGACTAAACTGAAAATGCGATGAGCTGGGCTGGGCTGGGATTGACGTAATGGCTGCATTGTTCTATACTGGATTAAGCTGCAGTGGGCTTGAACTGGACTGGAATTGATTGGATCGATGAATTCAAACACTTATGATTTCCTGGTGAAGAATGGTTGATGATATGAGCTACCCCTTTCTAAGGAGGGACCAGTAGAACTATGGCATAGCCTTAGGTATCTGTATTGTTATTTGTTACAAGGCTATTTACGGTAGCCATTCTTATCAAGACCCCCCCAATCGTGTCATTTGTGTAAACACATCTTGTTGTAAAGTATTATTCTGAATTATGTAAAAAAAGATCAGTGCTCTCTGTATATTTCTGGAGTATAATCATATTGTGAAAAAGCAGAAATCGATAAGTGAAACCGGTTTCACGATTTTTGCTACATGTAAAAACAGACTATTCGGTAGAAGGAAGGAAATGCGCTTGACTTACACTGCATCCAGGTCTGTATGCCAATGCAGCATAATACATGCTGTGCCTAGCCTTCCAAAGACGGTTTCGCTCCTCCATTTCCTTTGCCCAGAAGAAATTTGAGCCTTCATTCATGCTGACAATCTCATCTACATGAGGAAACGACGAAAGGGACACTAGATAACGGCTATGACAAACACAGGTATTTCAGGACAGGAGGAATTTTCGGAGACGAGTCCAAATAACAAGGTGAAAATAAGGTGAATGATGATAGAAAGATTTATGTAGTCCCTTGGCGGGAGAGAGGTTCCTACTTGCTTTCTCAACTTGGTCTTCGACGCTCTTTTCACTGCCATGGAATTCGAGAAAAAGAGACGGGGCTACGGTGTAGTCAGTGTTTGAATACTTGTTGCACATGTCCATTGCCAAATCATCCATCAGTTCTGCAAAAAGAGGTCATCATCTCAGAACAAATAGAATAGTTGGTTAATAAATAAGGAATGTGATTAGGGTTCTGATGAAAACCATGGAAACAATGATGTTTTATAGTTATGATGATGATTAATGGTGATGATCTGATTGATTACAATGATAAATGATGACGATATCATTGATGATGATGATGATGATGGTGATAATGATGATGATATGACTGATAAATGATGACGATATCATTGATGATGATGATGATGATGGTGATAATGATGATGATATGACGATAATAATGATTATGATCATTGATTAAGATGATTAGTGATGACGACATAATAAATTATGATTACAATTAGTGATGATATCATTATAACCGAATTGGTAATGGCGATGATGACATTGAGTATGATGATGAACGATGGTGGCTTCATTGATAACTATGATGATTAATTAAGATGATGTGATTGACGACTAAAAATTTCGAATCTTGGCACTTCGTACGCTGTTTTGCTTATGTGCTTAAGGTTTTCGAGTATCTTGATTCATTGCAAGAATTCACTAGATTATGGAGACCATAAATTGCAGGAGAACTACGGCTTTTAAGGTCATACAGTCAAAGCGAAGAATCTGACGGAAATTTAGACAAGCTGTCCGCCTGTCTCATCTCACTGTCTTTCGGTTGAATTCCATCTTCTAATAAATCAGCCCAAATTGCGAAGCACTCAGATTTAAGATAATGGTCGTTCCTTTTGCTGATAAAAGCAATCGTTGTTTGACTGAGTACGTCAGACTACTGATACGAATTTGATCTTCAGGGGTTTCTTATAAAAGACCCTCCTGCTACCAGTAGATAAAGTGCTGATAACGATAGCACTATTTGCCAAATATTCTAATCGTTCTTCGACAGTCTGGAATTCCACATGGGCGTAAATAAATGCTTCGAATGGCCTAGAAATCGACTGCCACGTATACATTTTTTAGTATTGACCCGTTTCCTTTGAAACCTCCTGTTTATTCGAGTCACTTGTAACCGGTTCCCTTGACACAAAATGCTTCTGGCTTCCTAAATTCTGAAATCATTAAAGAGCAACCAGCCATAAATTTCCAATGATGAAAAAAGGAATTTCGATATTTGTTGGTCTTCAACAGTAAAACTTTGGCAAGTGCCTTCCAGGTTTCCAATTCCGGGATTAGCAAAATTCATAGAATTATGGTAATAGTATATACATGCCACGAAAAGATAACATTGGCGTCACCCTCGCCCTCAACCTATTTTAAACATATGTCTAGCCATAAACCTGGCAGTTAATCTAGATCTAACCTCATCCATGGTCTAGCGGTTGAGGGTCGCTCTGTATGCGACAGGCTAGGGTTAGATACCCTATTCAGGTCCTACCCAAGAATTTCCGCATGGTACATACTTCTTATATGCTTAGCATACAGCAGTGCGGGGAACATTTTGAGAGTTAAGCAAGCAGTGCTACAATGTGGCTAGCCCCTAACTGTGGCATTCACTATGCCAATAGAGTTGTGGCCTTAACCCTGATCCTAATCCTTTAATGATTTACAATAAAAACCTCACCTCTTGTGAATGAAGAGGGACTATATAGCATAGATATCTTTATTTCAATTGAATGAATGCTGTTGATTGAAAGTATGAATGTAAAGGGCTCTCGTGTCTTAGAGTATGACTGCTGATGAACCAGTCGCGGGCGTAGATTGGCTGCAGAGGTCTGTTTTAAAACACATAGATTTGCTACAGCTGAATGCGTCAACCGCATCCTTGGCCCAGGGATAAATGCTTCCTTGGTATGCATTAGGTCGGGGTTCGATACCCAGTCGGGTCATACGAAATAAATTGATAATGTTAGATGTACTTTCCCTGCACAGCATTCAGCACCCTTAGAAAGAGCATGGGAGTGAGACACTCGGTGCTAGCAGAGGGCCAACCTTGGACTGTAGCATTGGCTATGCTTGCACAGCTGTGTGCCCCAAAAGTTAATGGAACGGAGGTGGGCGCTGCCTGATTGGTAGAGGGAGGAGCTTGGAAACTTCAAACATCTATCTAAAAATTTCACATACCAATCCGAGCAACGGGTATACCACATTGCAAGATCATTACAACACAGTCCACGGCATCCTTAATCGTCGGGAAGCTGCACACAGCAGCTACGATCTACAAGCGAAAAAGATAGAAAAAGGATTTGAGATTGGTCGTATATCGGTGATGATACACAATAATGAGGTAGAAAGTAGAATTCGTGGAGTCGACGGCAAAAAAAACATTCCCAGTAAAGAAAAAGTGGAAAAATGGAAAAAAATGGATAAATAGGACATCATCTCAAAGACGGGTTATTAATGACCAAGCACAATTTTTTTAATTTCATTCTAGATTCAAGAAAGACATTAAAGAGAAAGAATTGTTAGTTGAAATCAGAGAAATTACAGTAGTTGAACAGCCAGAGCCACCAACGTGACCCTAAAAGAAGCAGGGTTCGATGAAGGAAAAGGATGGGAAGATGACATGGACAAACACAACAAAAACAGGGCAGCAAAAGATCGTAACGTTTGGAGGGCAAGAAGGAAGGCCTACGTCCAAAAAAGGACCAAGGAAGGCTGAATTGAATCGTGGTACGTTGAAGAAAGTTACACGAAATAGGATACACGAAATACTATGACCCCTTGGTAACGAACGTATTCCCCTACGAACCTAACTAATGACATACATGAAATTGTGTATTTCGCAACGTATCTTAGGCCTGCCACACACGGTGAGGAAAGTGCTGAGGAAAATGTCATCCCGTGGGTTTTTGCTCATCAAAATCAACTTCAGTTGTACATCTGAGGAAAATATCAAACGTGTTTAATAATTTCTTCCACTCGTGCCAAAATCCTGACCGTGTGCGGGCTTTTGAGGACACGCGACTGTGGTGCTGTGACATATAGGCACATATCCATTCCATCCGTTTTAGTCTGTGCTGTTGATTTGTGGTGGTTTTATGTATGGCATTAGCATCACTGTGCTAATGAAATACATGAAACCTTGTCTTTCGCGACATGTCTTCCATGTGTAGCACGGTAAGAGAGTGGCGAAGGGCTTAGTTTTGCTGCTCAGTGCAGATACTCACAGCGCTCCCCGACGGAACGCCCTTCCTTCGGTTAAGCCGTTCGTGTGTTGATGCTGCAGCAAAAGAAAAAGCAGACACAATTTGAGTAACACAATTACAGTTACGTCAATGGCTATGACTGCAGATGAAGGGCTGAGACTCACCGATTCTGGGATGGGATACAGTCTCAATGTTGCTTTCGTAATGATTCCAAGCGTCCCCTCAGAGCCGACGAATAAGTTCGTGAGGTTGTATCCAGCTGCCGTTTTTCTGACAATAAAGAAATCAGCTGAATACGTTTGAATGAGAGAAATCACGCAGAGTAGCTACATAAGGCCGGCCCTTCAGGTTGCGATGCATCAGAAACACAAGAATCCGACTTACTTGGTGCGCCTATTCTTTCCTGCTGTGTTGATAATAGTGCCATCTGCAAGTACAACCTCCAGATTGATCACGTTCTCTCGCATTGTTCCGTACCTATGGGAACAATTCCAATGCCGTGAGCTGGCTAGCAAGAATCCTAATGACCAGACCAAGCTCCCTTTGAAATGAGAAAGAAATACCATCCCCACAAAGTATGGCACGGATGGCCCTTTCCCCACTGAAATGCAAGACTTGATGCTAGTAGCATTCATATTTGGCAAGGAAAATGGGTTTAAATTAGGGCTTTGCAAAGTGCAATTGGATAACTATACACAAATATCTAGCAGTTAGTCTAAAGAATATCATGCTAAACAAGCAAGAGCTAACAAAGTAAGACTTTTCTGGCACTCAGCTAGAGGGAGTTCAAGCTGCAGCTGTACTTGTTGATGATAGCAACAATAATCATCATTATCATCATCACCATCATCATCGTCATCATCCTCATCACAATCATCACCATAACCACCATAAAAATCATCATCATCATCATCACAATCATCATAGTAATCATCATCATCATCATCACTATCATGATCACCATGGTAATCATCATTATCATCATCACTATCATAATCATCATAGTAATCATCAACATCATTGCGTGTGGATTAGGCATTAGTTGATAATTAGGCCTATGTTTTGTAATAGCATGTATTGCCCTATATTCGTTGTCTTCATTTCCAAATCTTTTATTGGTTTTGTTTGAATATCCTTTGATGCAGTTTCTTTTATTTTTTTCCTATATGTAAGCTTTCTCTCGGAGCAAAAGTTGAGCATGCTTGTAACTTTGGAATGTCTTGTTGTTAAAGTTGTTTTTTCCTGAAATGTGTTTCAATTTTTGAGCTGTGCTTTTTGCATAGCCAGAGGAACACATGTATATGTTGTGGGATTAAGTTGGAATTGTGAGTTATACGTGAATTTGCTGTGCACTCTCTTTGAGTTTCACATATGCTTGCAATTGGCCTTGGAATCAATTTCTGAATAAGTTACATAGTCTCTGTTCTAAAGCCTGTTAGTTACAAGCTACTTGTTTTCATATTTTACTTGGCCTCTTAGACAATTTCTAGATAAATTGTCCAAATTTAAGGTAGTTGCTGTTCTGTTAACTACACATAAAAGTTCCTGTTGAACCATATCTGAGGAGAAAATATTGAAATAGGAGACTTGACACACCTAACAGCATTAGTTCCTGAGGCACTTGTTGCTACCATCCCACACAATGAGCATTCTGCACCCGGATCTGCAAAATTTTTTGGTTTATGGTAACTACCACAATTGTAGTTCTGAGAGAATAAGCTTATATTCAAATAATCAGACCCTAGACTAATGCTTGAAAAGAATGATATATTGGCCAACTGAAAAAGAACAGATCTAGATTTGACGGAATGCAATTAAGATAAAAAAATTCATCAAGCACCTGTTTATTAGATTAAATTTTGTTTCATCAATGGGCCCCTGAGGTGCAGTAAAAGAAATCGAAGAAGCATTTGAAAGGAATTAGTAGTGCACGTGAGACGGTGCAGGCAAATTTTCTTACCAACAGGGAACCATAGACCAGCGTCCTTAACATAATGATTCAAATCACTTCTTTTGACACCTGGCTCAACAGTGACATCAAAATCATCAGGGTTCAAGTCTGTAATTCTGTCCATTTTCGTCAAATCGACGCATATTCCCCCCTGTTGAAATGAATAATACACATGAATGCAGTTCTTTTTAAATCATTTTTACCAGAGATTTCAGGCAAGTATGAATATCCAGTCAGGAAAAATGCAGAGCCTCCATTTGGGAACGAAATGATTTGACATTTTTGTCAACACAGAGATCAGTGGTGGGTAATGAGTTCAGTTAAATTCTATGTAAATGAATTGAAAGTAGTGAAATGAGGAAATTTCCTGTGGCATCTGTTTTGTTTATAATTCTGAAGAACTTAATTCCAGGTTATGTCCCTTTTAAATGGTATTTTTATTGTGCCCTTATTGTGGCAAGGACACCTGCCTTTGAAAACTCCTAGTTTTGCACTTGAAAACAAGCTTCCAGGACATGGTCTAACAGATTGAAGCTTCTGATATTGTGATGGCGATTCCACCTGGCAGCAAAGACGGAGCATTTTAAGTGGTGGTGGAACTGGGCAGAGGGCAGTGACGTCAGTGGTTGTCATCATTGCTGCTTTCTTGGCAAGGGTCCTGCTGTTCTGTACTGTACTATTATGTGTGATTGATCCACATGAAATGTGAAACCGACTGCAGAATCTCTAAGTAAATTGTGTGTGTAACTTTTAGTAACTGAATTTAAATACACAATTAGCATTAATTTGATTGCCTGCATTTATATTACAGCCACGGGGTAGTCGTGGTTTCCCCCCTATGGTATTTCATACTGGACACATGTTTATGCTAGCTTTAAGAAGCTGGAGTGTTTATCCAGTTTAAATTTTGTATACTATTATCATAACTTTTCCTATTATTTTCCTTGCAGTGTATTCTAATGCCTTTTTAATTCTTAAAATGCCCTTCTAAGCAAATACATGTTTGTAAATTCTGCTATTGACCAAATCAAAAAACAGGTTTCACTCTGGCCAAACCTTTTCTGGCCAGAATACCCACATCATTCTTAAGTTTTACATGCATTCTCTTTTCTATCTAAGTGTTAATTGCATGATACCAAATATGAATTCAAGATTCAAGTTCAACAGCACCTTGTCAGCAGTAACACCTCCTTCTAGACCTGTGCCAGTACCAAAAGGTATCATATGGACATTTCTTGCATGACAAAGTTTCGCAATTTCACTAACATGCTCTACATTTTTAGGAAAGACAACAGCACTTGGCATAATTGATTCATGGTACGATTCGTCATGGCTGTGGTGTTCTCGTACAGATATCGAGGTTGACAGATTTTCTGCACCGCAAATTGATTTCAGTGGCTCTATTGCTTCCACAACAGCAGCAGGTGTCTAGATGAATAAGAGTGAATTCAGAGACATAATGACAATTGTACATGAATTAAAAATGCATCTGAAGTAGTTCATAGATGGCATGTAGCAATGCACCAGTCAATAACAGTACAGCTCTGATCAACAAACAGAATAGTTAGGCAATTTTCCGTGGAAAAGAGGAGCGTAAGCCTTGAAACCACATTCTGAGAAATGGCCGAAAGTAAACTTTCATCAGTGACACGTTTTCAGCCCAGTCTGGAAAGTGCAGAAGGTGAACGCAGTATACCTATCAAAACAAGGATAATTTTCAAAATTACGTGGACTCAGGACAGGTGCATTAAATACATGTTGTCCTAACGGCTACTGATTACATATTTTCAGCCATGTTTATCAATAAGTTGGAGGCAAGACGAGATTTAAAGGAAAACATATGCATTTTGACTGTTGATCAAAATAACACAGTAGGGTCCCATTTTGTGCACAGCTTTCTCGTCGGACTGAAGGGTCTTGCATGCAAGGTTTTCAATCACATCAAATTAAAAAAAACTTATTTCATTTATGCATTCATTCTAGCCTTACCATACTAGCGCTTCGTCTTCCTTGGACCGTGTTATTGGATTTGTGTGGTTTTCTTTGGCTCAAGGAGGCCAGGCTGCTTGGAACGATTGATCTTCCCCAACGGCATACACCTGCACCTTCTCCGATACCGGAAAGAGCAGCATATGTCGATGATCTCCTCGAGAGAAATCGAGACGCCATCGCCTATATTCTATTTTCTTCTAAATTTCTCCTCCTTTTATCAGGTTGTGCACTTTTTCACACCTAGAATAAGTATCGCCGCCTTACGGTGACTCGTCTTTGTCTTGGTCTTGTTTACCTCACGATGGAATGTTGTTGTAGTTGTACATGGGTCATGTCACATCTCCGCCAATGGCAGATACTTTTTATTCGAGTTTTCAAGGTCATGGGGTGCAGGGGCCACGAACCAGGGAGAACAGCCTACCCGGTTCCCTCAACGAATGCTGTTCAATTTGCTTGGAAAATGACAGTCAAGTTCGTCTCCCTTCGCTACATTTTTACGCATCGTTAATGGACACGGAGCTTTTTATCGAGCGTGTCCAGGCCCTTCCTCTTGATGTAACGACATCTCGTGATTCCTATGCCTTAAGTTAAGTAACGAGCAGCTAGTGACTCTCCTCACTCTAAACGCAAGTTTAGCTGAAGGTGGACTCGAACCACTGACCATGAACATTGCTACTCACTACACGGCCTCAGGGATCTATATATATATATTTTAAGGTAAGTTTTGCTCACTGCCTGGTGCTGTCCTGCTGCCATTTGCATTGCCCTCACAGGTCTCTATTGCTTGCTGTCATTCCTCCTTGATATATCAAACTACTGAAATTCATTCGATTTGGATGCTAAAAACGCGGCTCGTCAAATACTTGGACAGAAAGCGACTGATCGGATAGAGAAGGCTCTGATCCTGTCTTGGAGATTCATTGCATTATCAGCCTTGCAAAACTCTGTAATCTGATCGTCGAAAGGGTACCGAGCGATGTGGGCAAATACTTCGCCTCGAGTTGAATGGCTAAGCCGCTTATACAGATACTGGAGGCGACCGAAAATAAGCTCATTTGGGATGGGGGTAAGACTCCGGATGGGTGACCTCCCTGAGGCGTGACAACGCAACTCATCTGGCCGTCCTTCATAAGGGAAGTTAAAATGGGGGTCACAGCCTAGATGCGACATGCACAACGGGAGTGAAGTAGCTTTAGATCGCTAGTAACCAGTCCAGCCTACTCAGGATAAATCAATGACAACGATAACGTACTATCACTTGCTGGGAAGAGCATGAAATCTCAAACGCACGACGACGATAGTAAAAACCCGCCAATAAGAAACTATATTTTTGAAATTAGGCTTGGTAGTTTTTTATAGAGTAACAAAGGAACAAATCCTAGGCTGCGAAGTTTCTTACACGTCCACCAAGAAACTACTACAGCAACGTATGTAGCATGGCATTTGCGGGCAAAGCTAAATCAATGAGTATTCTTTTCGATATTTGCTTATATAGTCATTTCATGTACTAGGTTGCCCTTCCTTGCAAGTTAGCTTCCTAGTGGCGGGTTTTTACAGCATCCCCAGTTCGACCGGAGAGGGGGGCCACCCTATATCATACAATTCATTTCCATGGATAAAAATCCGGAATTCTGTTATTGATCTCTGATATCCTTGAGGCCGAGTATGCTACAAAGTTGCGGACGAAAATTCAGAGACGGAGATCTCAGTGAAGTCTTTTCTTGTCGAAGGCTGACAGATTTAATTGACAAAGCATTTTACCAGAAAGAAACACCACCAATCCAAATGCCATAATTTTGATAATAACGTTGTTTACCTCGCCACCTCTTTATCCTACAATTATTAAAAATATAGGATATCGCTGAAAAAAGCAACGGCATACACTCCTACGCCGCCCTGAGTCATAATGAAGGTTGGTAGTGAAAATGACCACATGCAGGGATAAAATTGCCTTCCTTGCCCAAAAGGACACAACTCGTGTGGGCTTTAAGCGAATACAAGAAATTTCCAGCGCGACTCCATTTCCCGATAAATAAATGAAGGTACCCAAGTACCATGCGAGTTTTTGTGTTGCAGTTTTTTGCACCACGGCAGCCAGCTTGATTCCTCTAAATTGCGAAAATCATGGCTGGCAAGGTTCACACGAGAATTGCCGCTTGGTCCAAACAGGGCTGCTATTTTCAGCGTAGAAATATTCAAGACTTGCAATACAACAGCACCAGCTCAAGCAATACTACACCTTAAATCTAAAATTCAATTATTGCCAATAAGAGACTGAACTTAACAATAAAAAGCCGGCCTTTGCCAAACGCCTTAATAAACTGCATCGGTACTGCTTTGGCACCGCATATTCTTGCTTCGAGACGATAGACCCTTTTGTCAAGAGAAAGCTTTCGAGGGGCAAAACTGTCTCGTTAACACGATCTCCTCGTTCAAGAAACAGAGCAATAAAGAGCCAGACTGCAAATGGATTCACGGAGTAACGCTTGAACTTGCAACTCTCGTAGCACGTTCGGCATACGGGGGGAATTCGAAAATTGGAAACATCCCTGCATCATCAAATCTAACTTACCCAGTCCTGCCGAAATGAAATGCCTGAAAAAATTTCATCTCGAATATGACAAAAAGCATTCTCTATTCCATTCAAAATATTTATGATATTTTATATCTGACACTGAAATCCCGCTCAGACGACCGCGGCTGGCAGCAGTATTCTTTATTTACCGAAATGGCCTACGCGCTCGTAAAACAGCAAATAAGGCACTTTATCCTTTTGCTGCTTCGTGATTTGGTTGAACTGCGTCTTTTGTATGATGCTGTCATTACAATATACCCATCCAATGGGATCCTTGTGCTTCACGGCTGTTGTGTAGTGCCCTCCTGCTGCATGCTTACCCAAATGGAATTCAACTACAAATAACGATGGAGACTTTGATGATATCTAGCAGATCGACTGAAAAACTAGACAATGCAAGGTCCCATTTTTAAAGCTTCAAAGCATAGATATGAAAAAGGTATAAATAAGGATGAAGCTTCAGAAATTTCAAAGCACATGCTGCAGTTGAAGTTGGCACGAAGTGGGAACTTCAACTTCAGAGCATACTAACATACTATTCTGTTCATGATGACGATGAAGATGATGATGATAACGATGATAATGATGATGATACTGATGGTAATGATGATGATGATAACGATGATGGTAATGATGATGATGATAACGATGATAATGATGATGATACTGATGGTAATGATGATGATGATAACGATGATAATGATGATGATACTGATGGTAATGATGATGATGTTAACGATGATGGTAATGATGATGATGATAACGATGATAATGATGATGATACTGATGGTAATGATGATAATGATGATGATACTGATGGTAATGATGGTAATGATGATGATACTCACGATGATGATGATAACGATGATAATGATGATTATACTGACGATGATGATAACGATGATAATGATGATTATACTGATGATGATCTATAACTTAGAAAATCTATGACTCGTAACACACCCATAGAACTTTCTCAGGGATCTCAGAAAACAAAGTATAGCATAAACTCCCTGACATTTAAGGGGGCAATTCTGTGAAATACCCTAAATGACGATGCAAAGGTAATATCGTCTGTTGCAGCTTCGTAAAAAGAAATTCAGACTTGGGGTGGAACCAATTGCTTTTGCACAGTAGCCACCGAATTTCTTCCATTGCTAATCAATATGTATTTCTTTAGGTTTATTGTTAACAGTTGGTGTAAATCAGCTTTACTCTATAACTATGCAACTACAAACTTTAAACAAATATTTGATTGATTGACTGATTGATGACGATGATTGTGATGACGGTGATGCCAAATTCTTGGAGATGATAATGATGATGATAATGATGATGATTGAGATGATGTAGGCGATGGTCAGTGATGATTATGGTGATGACAATGATAGCAACAATGACATTGATTGTTACAACTATCACCGGTTTGGATTTTAGTTACGAGACTGTTCAAAATACATGTACCACAATAGAATAAAGCAGATTACCTGCAAACAATTCGTATGTTCGTTGGCTAGTTGGCACGCGTCCTTTCAAGTTGGAGGACAGCACATCTGAAATCAAACGGGACGAGAATGACAAAAGTGGAACATGATGCAAATACATTTGGAAGGTCCTAATATTCTGCTGATCGTCCCTTCATGCAAATGTACTCTCCGTGCATCGATGAATATGCGTAGAACACTGTGGGGATCAGCCAAACAGCGAGGGCGTCTATCCCCGCTCCGCTTGCATTAGAGCGGATAAGTTCACTTTGCTGAGGTGAAGCGCCTCATCTACAATCAGCTCCAATGCGATGAGTCGAATGGGTAAGCTTAACCGAACCGTGCTGCTTACACGCTGAATGGGCGGGGTCGGGTATCGAGCCTATATATAATCTTGGGATTCGTGCATACATGGACCAAAACCTAAATAGACACAAACGAAATGTAGACAACCAGTTCATTCTTGCGAAGTGCTGCCATGCTGCCATTACAAAACAGGACATGAGATTAGCAACCGGCAAATCCGTGTAATGAAAAGTACAAATAGCCAAATGAGTTACCCTTCGGTATTTCCAGCTCTTTTGAGATCTCCACGTGCTTGTGTGTCTTTTGACACCCCCCAGTTTTGTCGTAAACAAAATATTTCAGGTGAAGAATAAGAACTTGGGGCAATTTCTCGAGTGACGTCTTGTGGGAAGCTTCAACCTAAGACAAGAAAACATCATGCTCATTGTAATGTAACTTGTAACTCGTCCACGTTTCGTTGTAATTTGCTTTAGTGTGGGTCACAGAAAAAGATGCAGAATTAACGGCAAAGCTAATCGAATAATTACAACATGCAACAATAGTGTTGATTATGAGCCTAAGAGGTATGCTATCGGTCGCTTCCAATTCATTGTGCTCGACACGTCTCCACATAGGACCCTGATCTCAGGACACACGTCTTTTTATTGAAGAAGCCAACAGTACCAACATCAAACATACACTCGTTTACATTGGGCTGAATCAGTTAGACACTGATGTAGCTGCAAAACAGCAGCAACAGGCAGATCATGGGTTCGATATTCGATGCGAGCATCAAGGAACACTTTGCATGAGAGGCAACATTCGGAGCCGCGGCATTGTTAAGTTGGGCAGATGATTTCTTTTCCTCCCGCCCTTGCACACAGTTTTGTGCAAAGTACCCATCAACTGCTAGGTGGGCACAGGGCAGCAGAGCAGGGGGGCTCTGGGAGGATCAGTCCCCTATTTATTATTTGTAACTTTTTTGGGGGCTTCGTCCCTAGTTGTATCGATTGCCTGAAAAAATCCTTTTGTTCTTGTTCGTGTACTGACTGTATCTTATTTCTTTACCAATTATATATTGTCCTTAAAGAAAGGCATGCTGATGGGATAGTCTCTCTTTGACTTTATTTGTTTTTATTTGGTAGATATGTCCCAGTCGCACTGAAATTCATGATGAAAACTTAATTTGTAATGTTTTTAGAACAAAGACGGTAAGGAAGTCTCGCTATTCCCCGCAATGCAACCGTTAAAATGAGACCTCCCTGAAAATGTCCGAATTTGACTAATCCCTCAAAGATACCTTCGTATAGCGTCATAGCAACTCCCCCCCCCCGTTCGTAGCTATACACCATTGGGTGGACAGGCGGAGGGCATCCAAGAATGGGAACAAGCTCGGCTCGTGCCCTAGAACTTCAGAACAGGAGACGTACTCTCCCTAATATCCCGAATATCCTTATACTTCATGGACTGAAAGTACAAAAACCACAGTCTTCAACTACGAGCAATTTGACACTTCCAACACATTCGTAGAAGAGCAATTCCGCATCAAAATCTCATACCTTGGAATTCGTTTTTGAAGATGTGAACCCTTCAATACTTTCCCTTGTAAAGTAATTCTCAAAGGCCTCTTTGATGTTCCAGATGTTGTCGGCCTAAAATAGAATGGAAAATCAATGAAAAAACTGCAAATAAAAACAAAACCGTGTACCCAAGTGTAGTGTTTTCTCTTAAAACTGCCACTTTGATATCAAGTAATTATATATACCGATTAGGCATAGATCCATGACAATGACAAATCTTAAGCATAGATCCCAGTTTTATCAAATTTGGGCTACAAGACCTCTTAGAAGAGCTTATCAGACCAAGAGAGCAGATTTGCAGCTATCACCAAACCGAAAACTCCTAAGCTAATTTAGGCAGATGCAAGGCAGAACACGGTCTTGAACTATGATGAAGAATTAGTAAGGTTGATTTTCATCAGTCACAAACACAATTGCGTGAGTAGGGGAATAGATGCATCTAATCTACGTATAAAGGCAAACAACTACGGTGGTGAAGATCCTTGGCTTGAAGCATGAGACTCCCCATTTCTTGATGTCCTCTGTCTGTCCACCCAGCTTGCAGTAAACGGATACCTGGCACAAAACTAGGTGATAACGCGTGGCAAGGAAGGGCACTGGCCACCCTACATCATAAAGCCGTGGCTCAGAATCGTATGACGCTCATTCCGAGCACGGAATTCGACTTTTCACTCTTCATTCCCATGAAGCTCTGATCCTTGCCTCAAATTCCAATGAAAACGGTATCCCATTGCACCTCAGTGGTCTATCGTTCATCTACATAATTGGGGGAAAAAACACTACGTAAACCATATCGAAGTTTACTCATGAAAATGATCAACTGAAATAAGGCAGGAATCGAACCTGGATGTCCAATTGAATGGTGAAAAACGGTTGCAGCATGGCAGATTCCTTGGCTCCGGCATGGTGCACAGATGACCGCAGAACTCCACCGAACAGTCTTGTGATAAATGTTTCATCGGATGAAACCTACAATGCAATTTAAAAAATCGTTTATTTTGCCTATGATTTGCAATCTCGTGTGACATGGGAGGTCATGCGACTAGAAATAGCAAGCGCACTTATGAGTGACGATGATAGCCCGGAGAAAAATCCACTTAGCCGTCGACAGGCCCTTGGGTTAAGTTTAAGGTTAAGCGGGCACTTGGGAAACCCGCTTAACCTTAAACAACAGACATTGGCAAAACGGGTCCCTCAATAATATCAGCTCAGTTTCCATTTCTTACAGCAGCGATATACTTGCCAACTGTATTACTACCAAATTGCCTCGAGCGGTAGGAAAGAGATGACGTGGAGCAGAAGAAGACACGAGATACCTCACAGCTGCATCAATAGTGGGAGTGGGCAAGGACATAACTGCCTCGATTTCAGACAACAGCGAAAACAAATTCTTGAAAGAAGAAGAATTTTGTCAACTCATTGCCATCATTAAGCCCATTGCCTAAACGTAACTTTTTAGCTATGAACCTCCGAAAGCTTGGAGAGTAAATGATGCTCAAATCGGCTCCATACCTTCCTCAAATTTGCTGACTTATTATTTCGACCAACTCGCTCCCACTCTGCGTCAGTTTCATCAACGCTGTTGCTCACAACTTCCTCTACGTTGACTGAATGTGAATCCTGAATGTCACCGTTGACAAGAGACTTGTCTGCAACTAAAATGACGTCGTAACAAGACAATAACTTTGACTAATTCAACATAAATCATGGAAATCACAGAGGCATAGAACAAATGAACGTAAGAATTAATAGTAGAAGAAAAGGAATAGCGAATAAAGTATGGAATTAAAAAAGGAACTAACGACCTAAAGAACAAACGATCGAACAAAGGAACAAAAGAAGAGGAACAAACAAAAGAAGAAATTTACTATGAATAAAGGAACGAATGAACAAATAAAAGAACAGACGAACAAAAACTAATGATGATGAGAGACCAAATGAATGATCTAATGAATTAAACAATGATGAAAAGAAGGAAACAACTGACAAAAGAGGACACAGTAAATAGGTAACAAGCTGAGGAAACAAATAAATAAAAAGAGGAAACCATGTAGGCTGTTCAAGGGAAATGGATTAAACATGAGTAATAATTTTTTCAAAACTTAATTTTGATATGTAAACTAAACATACAAATACAAATCTCTCGAATGATAGGTAATTTGTATTCGGCTGACCTAATTACATGTATTTCTAGTATAAAAAAATTGAATGAATGAATAAAGTACTAAAATGACGAATAGCAAAAGAAAAAAAGAAAAAAAACTCAATAAGAATTAAAGGTATAATAACAATAATAACTAATTTTCAACAGGCTGACTTGTTCAGACCTAGACAGTCTTTTATCATTCAAGACTTGCTTTCCTACTTATTAACAATCATTCATGGCTAAAGGAAGTTGAAAGTAAATAGAAAAGAAATAGCTAAAACATACAAGTAAAAGGATAAGAATGATTAGAGTCCAAAAAAATTTCCATTAGAGATCTACAAAGCCTTCGGTAGTTGTAGTTTCTTGCTGAATAGTAAGATGGATGCAATTTGAAAGGTTAAATTGACTGGATGAGGAGACTATGGATAAAACATGATAGGCAAAAATGTTCGCTTATTTGCATCCTTACCATTTGCATTCATGATATGATTGGACTGTCCGCCATTCTCGATGAGCTTACCGAGGGACAAGAATTCTTCGTGAAGGCCATTGAGAAGGAAGGTCAAGAATTCCTCCGCGTCCTGTTGCTTGCCCTGGTGAAAAGAATTTATCACGAAATATAACTATTCATCTTTGCAATGCTTTAGAAACTAGATGCATATTGAGAGTGAACGTGCCATGCTCCCTATGACAGATGGAGTTCACGAATGAATGGAGACATTCTTGTTGGGGAATGCTGCGCAGGATTCTGACTCCTTCGCCACTTTCTTACCATGCCATACATATCAGATACATCGAGAGACACTGTCATATGTAAATACATAAATGCATATAAATATCTACAAATAGTATATAAATACATATATTGAACATTTAGATGTGGCCATGCCTCAAATAAAATGTGAATATAAAACAATCGGAATACTTTTTAAGGCAAATTCATTGATTTGTTACATAAGACGTTTCACCTTGTCAGGGCTTCATCAGTGATAAAAACATATCAATATTTACGTATAAATATATTTAAATATATAAATATATATATATATATATATATATATATATATATATACATATACATATATATATATATATATATATATATATATATATATATATATATATATATATATATATATATATATATATATACATATACATATATATATATATATATATATATATATATATATATATATATATATATATATATATATATATATATATATATATATATATATATATATATATATACATATTATATGTATCTATTTATTTATATATATGCATATGTATAAGTATATGTAGATACAAACATGGAAATTGAAACTGGCGACCGGGACACATTAAGGGAGAAACTAGTAGATGTGACGATGACAAAGACAAATCAATTATTTTACCGTTTCCGATAAAGTGGACTTCAAAACTGACAGGATCTCGTAAACGTTTTTGGGTTCAAATGAGGTGCCCAGTCTCAAGTCATCTGTCTTTTTCCCCTTGTTAATCAAACCTAGAAAGCGATAATGGAAGATTAACGAGCGAACGACTATTCAACAGCAAAAATCTCAATACAAATCCAAGTGGCCTTCCTTCCATCACTTTCATCTTATTCCAGTGCTTCACGAGACTTTCCCCAGCGACATGATGCATATTAGGAATGATTTGCCTTCATACTAGTTCTGTTGGGGAAGAGCTGTAACTCCTACTCAGTGCGTCCATAGGTGACGGACTGTGCAACGGCCATCGTATATGATGCTTTGCTACCAGTAAACAAAACGCAATTGTGGACAGTCCCGGCTAAAAAAGGTGCCGTGGGTGGGCTAGAGAGCCATATTCCCTAGACACGCTATAACTCAACAGTGTTAGAAATGTGAAGGCAAAATTAGGCTGCTCAATAGATCCCATCACAAGTGCCTTGTTTTCAGCAGTTAATGGCAAAGGCTAGGGGAGTCAACCCCAACAGACACAGGCTATTGAAGAAAGCTTCCAGACAGTGTCGTCTACCTAATGAGATTTCTGGCAGCTCTTTGCAACCATTACGTGGGTCGAGCGTCTCAGTCTTTGAAGTGAAGCACATCTGGCTATAGCTGCACACCTATAGGACAACTCTAGACAAATCTTCCGTGCAGACATTGCTCCTTTCAGGGGGCAACCACGCCGTCATCAGGGCATGGTAGACTGCCGCTTCGTGGCGTTTAAGACACGTTCGAGCACTTCGAAATATCTACCAGTTCTCAGCCATTGTCGCCAACCCGACTTACAAGAGGCACTTATCAAAGATAGAGTACCTCAAAAAAAGTGAAGCCGGGTTGGTGGGATTTGGCAAGAGCAGCAGACGACGACGTCATCAGAGCTTGCGGGTGGTCTTGCGAAAGAAGTAATTAAGTAAAATGGCAAGTAAGTAACGATGTACTACATAAACGCGATGCCGCGGTTTCGAAGAGATATTATTGCCGCTTCATATTATGCAACGGAAAAATACCTGGGAGACAAGATTGGAAAGTTTAAGTAGGTTGGAATACGGCAAGGTCAGGAATGTTACAAAATCATAAAATGTCTAGAAGCAAGATTGTTCCACTAAACGCGTAGCAAACGCAAAGGAATGAAGAGGAACCCTCCATAATTTTGCACTGTAATCCAGTGCAGATAAAATTCTGTGGTTACTTGATTCAGTTTGAAGAATTTACCCACAATGCTAGAACAAACAAGAAATCGTGCTATACCTTTTAAATCCAACGTTGAGAATTCATTTGCGAAATCCATCCTAAGGAGTTGAGGACAAACGGAATAAAAAAATTAGCTCCACCCAGCTAGGAGTAGCATTGCATAAGTGAAAGATGGCATAAGCTATCCAAGATACAGGGAGAAATCGCAGGCCTATTCTTTAGCATACAATATCATCGTTTCCAAATTGTCTCCTTGTATATTGAAGCTGGAAATATTTTACTGGAACAAATGTTTGTAAGACTAAAACTGACGATTGTCATTGAAATATGTATCATTCAGAGCAATCCTACAATAGTATCACAACAAAGTCGAACTAGGATGATAAAAACCAATTAATGGTGAAGCATACAAACTACTTCTTATCAAGAATACTTAGTACTGCTAATTACTTAGTATAACTAATTACTTAAAACATGAGTTAAGTAAACAGCACTTGGTTGAAGTCTGCAATGTGAAAAAGGCCAATCGTTAGTGCAAATGTCTGCTTTGCTGAAGGTGCCACCTTTGAGGCATCATTGTTCGCATCTCTGGATGCCCTCTATCTGTCAACCTGGCAGTAAAGGGGTGTCTAGTGTAACGCTGGGGGTTAAGTGTGGCAACGAAATGAACTTGCCACCCTACCTTGCACAGTTCTATGATCCAACATAGGATCTATCTAAGAAGGGGCTCCCTGACCCTGTCTTGAAAATGGGGCACACAAAAATTTATCAAAAATAACCTACATGGTGTCTGTCAGTGGTATGGATGATGGCTTGTAACCGTTCTGCTTGATTGAATTCATTGCCTTGAACAGACAATAGAAAGATGGGCAACCAAGAAGCGATTGCAAGGTCGCATTGATGTAACACCAATTTCCATTGTTAATCAAGCCTCGTAACTGCAATGCAGCAGTGCCAGGATGGAGGCTTGACTTTTGCAAGAAGTCTATCAAAAGATACGGAAAATAGTTTAAAGATATTAGTGGTATAACGCACTATGCAAAAGTCATATAAAAAATGTATCTTCTGAATACACGCTTGGAATCTAGTCAAGACTATTTCTACCTTGAGCGCCTTCGCCTAATATCTGCCTCATAATTCACAAAATTCACTATCAACATACCAGCAAGTGCAAGAGCGCCTTGGTCCTTTTCAATTGGAACAATCTTTGATGATTGATCTGGCAAAAATTGGTTTTCCTCCGTAGTGCTTTCTTTCACTTGTTCTGCAGGATAATTCACTGAGACAGTGACGGATGTACTGGCGGCTGGTAGACCTGAACCAGATTTGAACAGAGCTGCCCATGAATGTGGCTTAGCTTTGGGCGTTGATACCTCCTTGTCTAATGAAGTGCTTGGTTTGGCTTCCTCTCTGTCTCTCTCATTGTCATGCACTTTACTTTCTTGATCTGTGTTGAAAATGGTAATTGATGTGACAAAAAAAAGATGTATACAATATGCAACTTGAAACAGCCAACAATCATTTCACTGGGTCAACTAAGTAGCTTTTGCAAGGAGAAAACACATTCAAATTACAAGGTGTTTATGAGCTCCGAGTGCCTTTTATAATGCTGGAATTAATAATGATGACGATTCTGATAATATAAACCCTATTTGGAATCATTTTTATTAGCTAAACAGCCATATAGCAATGACAAAAGATGATGGATGTTTTGCAATTTTTTTCCATGTATACACAACCACATTTTGAAATAAACTTGGGCCGTCAAGCAAACAATCATCTTTAGACACAATGCTGGTTATCACAACAAAATTTTACTTGATGTTACTTAGAAATAATACTCTTATCACAACAAAATTTTACTTGATATGACTTAGAAATAATACTCTTATCTTCATAAAGGAAATAAGAAAACTATCATTGTTGTCTACTACAAAACAAATGTTTCATTTACATATTATGTGTCTCAACATACCTATAGCACCAATACTTAAAAAATGAGACCACAGTTTTATACAATAGTTGTAATCATTTGATCAGAACGCTACAAACCGTTGGGAAAAAATGCTTGTTGCAAAGAAAAAATTTGACAAAGCAAGGGAAACATGACAACTTCCTTTGACTAGGCAAAAAGGCTGCATACAAACTGGTACAAAATAAACATGCTTACCATCTCCCGTTGTTTTTCCAAAGACAACTTGCTTAACTTCTTCACTCTTGTTACAGTTCTTTGGCACAGATTTTTCGTCATGAGCTGACTCGCAACACTCAGATCCGTCTAAGCATATATCACTTTGTTCTACATCTTCATTGAGTGTAAATTCCTCCATATCTTTGACCAGCTGTCCTTCACTGGTTGACATTTCTTGCACTGCATTCTTAGACGTAGTGACACCTTGGACTAAATAGGAGAGAAATTCATATGCAAATAACTGGTTCCCAATCAGCAAGCCCATTTTCAGTTTAGTCCTTTGCTTAGATTTTGATAAACTCAAAAAACTTAAGAACTTAAAAACACAGCTCTGGAAGCTTTTTCTAACCCATCAGTTATCATCAACAACAACATCGTCATCATCCACATCACCATCATTATCATAATAATAATCATCATCATAATCATCATAATCATCATAATCATCATCATCATCATCATCATCATAATCATCAACATCATTATCATCATCATCAACATCATTATCATCACTATCATCATGATCATCATCATCATCAACATCATAATCATAAACATCACCATCAATATTATCATCACCATCAATCATCTGAACCAAAATTTCTTTCAAGCAGAGCTAATAACAGTATGGTATCTCTGGTCTTAAGCTTATAACTTACCACCATCATCTTCTACCTTGGAAAGTGACTTTGCAAACTAGAAAATAAAAACAGAGCAACAATCAAAATTATTGAAAAAATTAATGCCGTCTAAAGGCAGAGCAGAATGAACATCAAAGGGCTAAGCATCTGGGTTGGATCATGGTTTACCTCTGAAGCAGAAGATGCAGCATGTATTGCCATGATGATTGAAGATATCTTCAAAATTACTATTCCTTTTAAGCAAACATTTCCATCTTTATCCATTGCCTCAAAGTGCACTGTTCTATGATTCAAAACCCTGGGTGGTTCCACTTCTTCAGGGTATAACTGAACACTGTATGTTACACAGGGACAAGGCTACTACTTGGGAAATTGCTTAGTTCTATAGAGCTTAATATCTACTGAGCATATTGGCTTTGAGATCCAATTCACTGCATTATAAAACTCACCTGTATCTAAAAGGCATTTGTGGGCAACACTTGACCGTCCCCATAGCCACCCTACCTCATGACACTACGGCTCAGGTTGGTACCCCAACAGAAAAGTTATCCCTAATCCCAATATCAAGCATCAAACAACATTGTTCATCTTCAACTACTTCAGCCATACTTCCAGGTGATTAAGGATTTGATTGCCTTGATTTGAAATAGCAATCACCAAAACATTTTGATTGATTTCCATTTATATGCAAACAATTACCTTGACAGCTCTGACTTTCTTGAAGTATCTACTGCATTCATCTTTATCAAAATCACCAAAAAACACACACTAGAAGAAAAGGTTTGCTCTTCTATCAGCGCACAAAAACACATAGAGATGGACCAGTTTCAGACAAACCATTCAGGATTGCAACTTAAAATCATGCAAGGCTGAATTCAAGGAGAGGAACTGGCTATCAGCACAAAACGGGAGTGATAACAAAACTGATTTCTCAAAAAATATCCAACAGCTTGGTAATGGCATTGCTTCTCTAAAGACATTTTCCAATAGTCACAAGAGTTGGATGATAACTTTGCTCTTGTCTATACTTTTCTGAAAAGGGTAAGATAGAATAAGAATCATTTCAAAGAACAGCACTTCAGCTGCTTATACTTGATCGCAATACCTTGTCTGGAGGGGTGGTAAAAAAGTCTAAAATTAAATGCATGTGTAATAAGATTATCTTAATGATAATAATAATAAGAGTCTCTTAATGAAAAAATATTGCATTCAGCACATCTACACTACTGGGCCATTTTTCAAATAAGAAATCTAATTGCAGGCCTCATTGCATAATAAAATCCTTCATTTATTAGACAGAAAGGGATTCTAGAATGCACCTGCTTCACTTAATACAGTTGGAAGCAACATAAAAATTCTGGCAACAAGTAAAAACACTTTTCCGGCAAACGAAAATGGAAGGATGGTAAATAATGCTTGTGGTGTCGTTCCTCCACCATCCTCAGTGGCAGACACCATTGAGAGCAGCCCATTGATCTGACTGAAATATCTCTATATAAGATGCATTGCTTTTGAGCTGTAAAACGAAAAGCTTTTTTCATAGCGGAACAAGCTCGTGCGACTTCCAGTCTATACGTCTGCCAGCAGCATGGTTGATTCTCTACACATATTCCAATTCTTCAACGATTCTTCAAGAAATTTACAGATTAATTGCAAATTAATGATTCAACCAAATTCGATTCATATCAAGACCTCTGGAAGAACTCTTTTCTTTTAAAAGCATAATTTTTGAAAATAGGAATGGAAAGAAACCAGAAAACTTAATAAGTTAATCCGGGGGTTTTGCGCACTTCTTCCCGAAACATTTGATCAAAAAGCGGTGATGCGAAAGCTCAATGACTTACCACTTCAGCGATAGAGCTTTTACTGCCTGAAATATCATTGCTTAATGCCATTTTCCTTCAAACACTAGTGATGTGACTGGATAAAGCCAGTAAAAAAAACGTGATAGGCCTATTCTTCTGGGTTCTAAGTTTTACTTCATCAAAGAATAACTAAAATATCAAAGCCATTTTCTGGGACCCATCAACATTTTGCACTCTGACCACAAAACTTTAATATAATGAAGTCTCTAAAAGGAGAAAGATCTTCAGAACATGTGCATGCCATAGACGAACGATCATCACTCCTTTCCCTTTCGCCATTTTGGGACCATCAATGTGGAGTCGATTTGACTTGTATTCGCGGGGTTCGTGTGCGCGTACCCGCGTGTGCAAAACGTACCCCGCACATGGACGAGGGACAATAACTACAACAATTATTCCATAGGCCAAGTAACTATGCACTAACACATGTGCCACAAGAAGACGTTAGATTGTTTAAATTTTTATAAATTATGCGACGAGCAGTTTTCCATCTGCCAAGGACTCTAAGTCCAGATTGGATGCTTACAAAGACAATGCAATGGAAAAGTAAAGATTGGATGGTGACAAAGGGAAAAGTCTCTTTTTCTAGTATTCAATCTGTTCGTTGTCACTTGGATGCTATTTCCTCACAAAGTGCTGATAATGTAATTATTAGAAGAACGATTTTTAGACAGTTTCAAAGTATCAAGAATCGACACAATATAAATGAAAGAATATTGGTTGAAAGAACGTGCAGTGCAGCCATCGGTGATGATAAAACGTTCCCGAGTGTTGTGTCAAGGTTAAAAAAACTTGAGAAGAATAGAGAATCCGACGATATTAATGATGTGATGAGTAAAGCTACTAAACTGGCTGAAATATTTTTTGGTTTAGCTTCCTTGCCAAACATGAAAGAAAAAATGGTAGAAAATATAAACACATTTTTGAATTTTTTCGATGTCTTGGACAAGCCGTCAGAATTTAACCAACTCTTGATGAAAATGAAAGAACTTTGTCTAGCTGATGAAGCAACATATTTTTTGCTTATAAGACATGAAATGAAAACAGCATCATGGAGGGAGGGACTAAAGTTGGTAGAGAACATGAAGGAAAGCGGATTAGGGGTCCATGCTAGAACATACCATTTCATCATTCTCAATGCTGTCCGGTCTGGAGACTACAAAGATGCTTCGAGTATCATGCAAAAAATGAAGTCTTTTCAAAATATTTTCCATGATGACTTCTACAAACTCCTAGTGGACACTGCAGCGGCAAAAGGCAAAGAAGCAGATCATTTTCTGTTGGAAGCTCTTAATCTTTTGAAGGATACTGGCTTTGTTTTGGGTCCAAAATCATTTGGATCAATTAGAAAGTGGTTTGAAAGGCAAGAGCCAATATTTCCCTTTGTTGTCAATTAACAGCAAAATCCAAAAAGGGGATCAGTTGATGTATAGGGTATAGTACTCAATATAAAGCATTTTCCCAAACTGACTCTACATGCTAATATTGCTACATTGCTTCTTTTTAGTGCTACCTTTTATTGTAGATAAATGGTACCATAGAAATATTCTTACCATAACAGCCAGGTCTCCTACTGGCAAACCTTGATACCCTTCAGAACACCTTCATAAATTGGGTGGTATCTCTAACCACGTGTATTATATATCTATTACATCTAGTTTTTTTTATCTCTGTTGCAGTGATAAAAGAATTTGGAAAGTTGGAACTGCATTAGTCAATATAAGGTTTGCATTTTAAGGGCATATTGCTAATCAGTTTTGTCATATTGCGTTTTTACAATTAATTCAACAATAACAAACACCCTTTCAAGACTTAATGCAGTTTGTAATCACATTACCTCTTCCAGAGTACGGAAATCTTTAGATAAAGGTATAAAGATATAGACATAAATATATATATTCTAATGGACACTGAGAAGCTTTTCTCTTATCAAGCACTTAGTCATGTTGCCATCTAAGTCTTGCCTGCATCATCTATTACCCTGCAACATCGACAATCCAAAAGATTTATCTTTTGTCACTTAAGTTATAGATTTCATCACGAAGCTGTGATTTCCAATAACAGAATCAATGGTTGATATTGTAGCTACTCAGTGCTGTGAAGCCCATTTTGATGTTAGTGCTCGAGTGGTAGATTATATCATCCATGCTTGTTTCTGTTTTAAGGGGGATTTGCAAGTGCTGTGAAAATCAGCTGAAGGGATTTTCTTTACCTCATGACCAAAGGATTAAGCTGCAAGAAGAACTGACATGCGTGGCGGAAAATGCAATTTCAAATGCCAGCAGAAGCATAAATGCACCAAAAATACCAATGTTTTCTTCCTCATCACAACACGATCCAATTATGAAAATGCAAGCATTGAAACATTATATTGATAACAATGGACCTTTTGACCTTGTCCTTGATGTCTTAAATGTTGCCTATTATAAAGACAGAGGTTTCAACTCATTTCAGGTTTGTATCCTTTTTCTTACATAATTTGTTCCTTTTGATAGTTTTAGCAGATGCCTTCCTCTACTTTGCACATCCTTTGGGTCCTGCAGATGTTTCCTTCTCACTGATGCCCTCCCATTTATTTCCAAACCTGCATGCACTGGATTGTCTTCCTTTTAACCAAGTGTTCTTATTATCTATTTTCTCTATTTCCCGCATCTTTTTCTTTAGAAACTGAGGGAAAAGTTGTCATTTCCAGTTTTTCATGCAGTTTTTGCTTCTCTTTCCATTCAAATGACAGCATCTATCATAGGATCTCGACATGGCAAATTTAAATGTTGTAGTTGTAATTTTTTCAAACATGTTTGCTTGAAACAATGTGTATGTAATAGGTCTTATAATTCACATAAATGAATGATAATGATAATAATAATAGTGGTTCAACAGGAGTAATAGCTTCAATAGAAATATTGCTGTTTTCACTACCTAACCTATTTCAGAGAGTAGAAATATAAAATCCTAACTTACAATTTTGTACTTTAAATAAATAATGTGTCAATAGCCCATGATTAGACCTAAATAGGTAAGCGTATCAAAGCACTTCATTTTTAAAAACAACAAAGGCAACTTTTCTTATCTGTGCAATAGGTTAAGAGAGTGGTCAAGCATTTCAACAATATGGGGAAACGTGTTCTGGCAATGTGTTCCAGCCCTTTGCTATCTTCATTGCTAGAGACAGACACATCAGCTAACCTTCCAAGTGACCACATGATACAACTGCTACATTATTTACGTCGACACAAATGTGGGCTGTTCTTTGTCGATGATACGTAAGTTAGCTTACTCAAGTGGCTGTAGATGATCAGTTTTTTCATCACTTCTAGAGAACTAACTTATCTTCTTGTGGGCTTCTCCTTAATGAGGCTGCAGTGTTTCTAACAAGCTGATACTGGCAAAATTATAATTTCCATTTTTCAACTTTAATTAGCAAAGGCTGAAAATCCATTTCTGAGTTGAAATATTTTACTGATTTTATAACATCAAGTTTGAAAAAATGTTCAACTCAGGTCACTAGACTATGTTAAAGGTTCAAGTACTAAAAGCACCAATCAATAATGTTTCAGCACTTCTCTCTCTAGCTCTTGGCTTCGTCAATGCTTTGATTTCCCCCTACATCCATCCCTATCGTCAGTGCTTCGCCAAAGATGTTGGAGTTCAAGACCAGTCCAAGGCTGCTCACTATCCAACCTAGTTTCTTGTTGGTTTCCTTCTTAGTCTTGTTCCATCAACTCCACTTTGAATTAGGGTTTTTGTCATCTAGTTTTTTACTCAATATTTCATAATCAATTACTTGTTGAGTATGGAAATCTTTAAATAAATGTATAAAATATGCACATGTAAATATATGTTAATGGACAGTAAGCTGTCTTGTATCGATCAGTGTCCAGGTCCATCCTCTTGATATGGCTACACGTTATGTTTCCTATGCCTGGAATTACGGAGACCTAGCAACTCTCATTAAGTAAAAGTTTAGCTGAGGATGGATTTGAACCACTGACCATAAGATCAATGTGTAAGTCTTACCACTGAGGTATCCGGACACCTGACAGGGCAATTTATTATTCCAGGAAAGAAGATGGGCACATTGATGATTACTTCATTATTCTGGGCATGGTTTACCATGATATGAATGTGGATATTGTCACTGCTGATAGATTTGGAGACCACGCACATTCCCTAGACTTGCTTACAAAGCACCATTTCCAGCGATGGATGAGATCACACCAGATTGTTCTAAAGAAATTTACAACTAATGGGAATCCAGTTTTCTATCGCAGAGAAAACTTTGACAATGATGTGCAGAGTACAAAGACAAGCTGGCACATCCCGGGACCAAACAAGCAATGGCTATGTTGCACAATAAAGAAGCCTTACCTTTAACTAAGGCTGAAAAACTGAAGTGATATCGATAATGGATGCCGTTTGCCAAAGAGACCAGCATGAGCTTATATGTGTTGGATGATAAACTCGTGACATGAAAGGGACATTCAAGTTATACTCAAGCTTCTCTAGATGTTCATTCTTGGTTCCAGAATGCTGCATCTCTTGCATGTCAGAATGTTCTCATGAAATCAAGTTGTTTTGCCACTTGATACCTGCTGACTACCATCCCTATTTACTGGAACGAGACACAGACGCAGCCTATATTTCGCATACCTCAGATCTTGGTAGTACAACCAGTTTTTTGAATAACCTTAATCTGCTGTCAGTTCTAAGCATCTACCAACAATAATTCTGTTTTAGAAAAACTACATGGGGATAATTTTACTAAACACGCACCGTCTTGATCGATGTACTGTGTTGTTGTAAACTCTTGTTCGTTTTAGCAAAAATATAGACCAGAGGTGAAAGATAACAACAATTTGAATACAAGGTAATAGTTAACTGTGTTTTACAAACTGTGTCCCCAAGAGCAATCATTTTTTGGTTATAAACGAAAGTATTCGTTCTGCTGGAGCATAGAGCCTTGAGCTGGTGCTCGGCAAAACATATTAGGTAGGAAAGTAATCATCAAATGGAACCTATACAAAAGACACTTGAAAATCATCCAGATCAATCAACATTGGATCTCATGCATGAGCTGTATTCATACAATGGTTGGAACCAGGGTGGCATGAGCTGTCTTCATACAATGGTTGAAAAAGGGTGGAAACAATAATTACTAGCCAATGAACAGAACAGAACTATGCATAAATACTTTGTTATCTAGTACAGGATTAAAGCTGGAAGTTTTGGTAAAAAATTGCAACACCGTAAAAGTACCTAGGTAAATAAGAAATATCATAAACAATATAATTCATAGTTGTCCTAATGCGATAAATTCAATGCTCCAAGTTAAATCTTTATATTCAATCCCTAATATTACTTGAACATGAATTCATAAAATGACCAACCATACAACTTCACCTTGCGAATATCTTTCTTTTAGGCTTCCAGAAATACACAATTTAATGACTTAACGAGCGGAAGGCCATCACAGCATACTTGCTTCTGGGGGTGGCCTGAGCAAAATTACTTACAAAACCGCTAGACGAAAGAAATACCCATTTGAATCACATAGATGAAATTTTTTGTCGTCTAGAAAGGCACAAGGTGTCGTTTGAAGCTGATATTGAAGTCTCCATAGACTATTTCGTCATTTTGAGCTTCAGCAAGCAAGACTTGCACCATTACAAAGAGAAAATGCATCCGGGATTCGCGCCACATTCCTCGTGTCTCACAAAACTCCATTGGTATGAAAGAATAAATTGTTTGGTTATGCATTTACCCCGCTCTTCAACTGACCGTTCGTTGGATTTTGCTACCAGGATGACAAGGCAGTGCCACGACCTCTTCCACGTAAACGCTGCCCGCCTTGAAATAAAACAGATATTGCAATCAAGCAGAACACATTAAGACCCCACGTCCTCTATTAGGCCAAATTAATATCCAAAGTTTTACTCGTTATGCAATTTATGCATCAGAAAAAACGCTTTCAAAAACCATGTGTTCGAATTATAGAAGCGAAAGAGTTTCAAGAACCAACCGAAAAATATATCAATATAAATTGATCAAAATTAGATTAAAAAGGCGGGATTTGGGAAAATGATCATCATTTTTGGGATTCATGAATGGAAGCCTTCCCTTATGAACCATTAAGTACCTGCAACGAGCAGGGAACTTCACTTTACCCCTGGCACACTGGCGGTTCGATGTTCATAAACAAATACTTTCCCCTAGCAAACCCTATGAGTACCTGCACCAAACTGAGAAACTTCGTCCTGCACCACTCTCTTAACATGTCATACAAGGTGGACGTTGAGAGAGACACAATTAGTCATATCACTGCACTATCCTAACATTTTCATCTATGTTCATGAATGGAAGCTTTCTGGGTACCAGCACCAAGAAGAGAAAGCAACTCCTTCACCACTCTCCTACCATGGTATACATGTCAGACATGTAAGAGAGAGACACAATTAGATGGTACACCTTCGATCAATCCATTTCATGATAGCCGCAGATAGCGAGTATGGGCTGCTTTAAATCGACTCTAGACAATTGGTTCATTATGAAAAGTTCTGGCACAATTGCTTATTTGATGCATCCATGCACGTGTCCAGGGGAACATCGTTTCAACCACTAGCAATAATTTGTGACCAGGAATAAAACGAGGCAAAATCAGATGCTGGTACCTTGTTTCGCAGACCTGTTTCCAACTGTTTGCCATTCCTTGTCAGTAGTCTAAAAAACAGAAAAGGAATAGGACACATCAACCTTGATTAGAACTCCATTATCTTCTAGAATCATATAGTCGGCAGCACTAAATATATGCAACATGAATTGCCAAATAACGGCAGCAAACAAAATTATGGAACAAACTTTGATGGGGATCGAAAAGTGTGAAAGCGGGCGATTGATACAAGAGATTAGTTGCAAGTGTGGATCGATTATCACCCATCCTTTTCACGTAGTTAAATGCTCTAGAGGACAAAAGGAAGGAAACTTTTTGTGTCTTAAAATCTCCAACAAGGCATAGTTTCATGGTCTTATTTGGCTATTTTCATAATCTGATGAGTATCGAATGAAAAGGTCTTTAATGTGACAAATTCATTCTACTCTTCTACGAAATAGTAAGATTTTTACAGTAAAAATCTATTCGAAGTAAAAAATCAGACCTAAAATTTGGAACCTGAAGTCTTAGTGTTGTATTTTGTGATTGTTATTAGTTTTCGATAGGTTCCTTCTGATACTTTTATAGTTTCGATATAGAGACAGAGAAAACAGTCATTCTATGATCCAAACACAACATAACACTAGAATATGATAAGTCACGATGCTTTATCCAAAGGGGTCTGTGTTCTAGATTAGATTACTACACTGCGGTCGCACCACATCCAGACTTTACATTTAGAAAACATGACGAATGTACCGGCTTTACATGTCAAGGCTGATTCCTGTCACTTTCATCGCAAAGGCAACAGTCGCATCAGTCTCCCACTACATATAAAACATTCAAAGATTTTTCGTTGGCTCTGAGTGTTCATTCTCGTTACCAATTTGCTGCAAATCGACTCCAAGAAACATCATCAATCTGACAGACATGCTGATGCAAAATGTGAAACTCACCTCCTGCGCCCCGACTGATAACTTTTGTAAAGATTCTGTGACATCATTTCGTTCATTCTCAAGTGTATGGGGACGCAACGACAACTGTGCCTCGTCTACTGGTGGTACAGGATTTTGTTGCACGGGCCTCGGAACACCTTGTTTTGGTGGCAATTGCGTCTGATTGGCCAAATGTAGTCTGCCAACCTCATTAGCTGACCTAAGAAATTCAACGTCATGAGCAGTTCTAGCAGGCCTGAGTTTCGTACAACAATTATGTTGATTCATTTGATCTGAAATGAAGATTAAAGAAAACAAATGAGACGCGAGTGTAATATGATATTGCAACCTGACCTTCGACTGGTAATTAACAGTGGGGCTTAGTGTAGAAATGGATTGCGCTTCATCGTCACTATTCAAATAGCCTACTGCATCATAATCAATACACTCATTATCTACTGAGACGTCTGTAACCATTAGTGAAACAAGAGAGCATTTTATGTTTTACATTATTCATACATGGATATATACTTACATACACAAATTTTTCTTTTTTCTAGTGGGTTATGTTGAAAGGCTAGGGTGGCCTATACAAAGCCCCAACATAGGAGGAATGAAGAAAGCAAGCAGCTAAGAGGATAGAGAGATAAGATCAAGTTTATTGACCTTAGATTTGAAAGATGGCAAGTTGTAGGACTCAGGAAAGCAAGAAGAAGGCAAGACGTTCCATAAGTTGCATGTTCTTGGGATGAATGATGATTTGTGAGATAGAGTTCGTGAAATACATAAAAATATGAGAGATATTCATACGTATACATTTAAAGAAACATATATGTATATATAGGCTTGGAGAAGCTAGTTTGGTATAAGTTGGTTCATAAAAATAGTTGATACAATAAGGTGACGTCGAAAATACATGTTGTTGTCACTGTAGGCTGCTGTTAAATGTATGTGCGTGTTTACATCACCTTAATGTATCAACTATTTTTATGAACACGCACATACATATAACAGCAGTCTACAGTGACAACAACATGTATTTTCGACGTCACTTAAATGTATCAACTATTTTTATGAACCAAATTACAGCAAACTGGCTTCTCCAGGTCCTATAACACTACAAATTCCACACAACGCCCTTGAGACTTAGTTAGTAGGTGACGATAAGTCCAAATACTGATTGCACACATTTTGCCAGGTAAAAGAAGTCACTTTTACTACTTCACAATGAAAGACAATTAGGGTTACCTTCTGTTACTTCCATCGCCATCAGAGCCCATTTAGCAGCATCATGAGCTGCAAGCTTTTTTGCTGTATGCACTCCGTTGCATCTGTATTCCATCCCATCAACAACAACTACTGAAGCAAAGCCAGCAAAAGAGCCCGGCGCTTCTTTATACTTCGGTGGGTTGATCTTGTTTTTCTGACAGTACTGATTAAGAATACTTTTATAGTCCACGAATGTACCTATAGTGAACGCAATAATAGGTTTAGAGTAGTTGCCAGAGTAACAATTAGTACTACTGCCATTGCACAATACCTGGGAACGATCTAGACAGAAAATAGCCCGTAATTCATAAAATAAAAGCCCATCTCTATTAGAAGCTCTCCTCAAATAAACACCTTTCTGTTTCGATTCTTTTAATAATCAAAATCTTAAAGGGTTATTGAGGGTGCCTACTTTAAAGCCCCCCTAGCATAAAAAACTGCACTGCATACTCGATTTCGAGCGTAGCAGAAACAAGAGACAGGGCTCTGAGTCTTTTCTAGGAAAGTAGGTTGCATGAGATGGTTTCCCATTGCCTTCCTCACCAATGGCATTTTTACTGTGACACATGGAGGAATCGAACTGACAACCCCTGTGCTATGAGTCTGCATGCTGAACCACTACACAACGATACCACAATACAAATTTTATTAAATAGGAATTTTTGTTTCCCTAGCATAAACACTTCCCTAAAATCATGATATTCAAAAAGGGCCACGGGTATGTAATCGAAGCACAACGGTAAATAGATTTATAGACATTAGGCAGCAGGTAGACAAACTGACAGACAGAAATCACAAATAGAGAGCATCACTTATCACTTATCGTAGAGTAGGGTGAGCGGTAGAAGAAACGAATCGAGTAATCCAGCCAAGCCTTCCCAAAGCCATCTCCCTGCCCTATGCAATTAAAGAACAACACCTTCTTGCTTCCTTCTCCTCATCTACATCTGACACAACCATCACCACACATTACAAAGATATTCAACATGACGCTACCGCATGGAATGGTCCCGTTTAAGAAGCATACTCACCTCCCACTTTAGGTGGTGGGTACAGGCTTATGATAAGACCTATTTTGGCTTCCCTTTCCCTTTCTGTCCAGTCCTTAGGATTCTTTGACCTACAAAAGAAGGTAAATTATTTGGAATACAGCGCAAGACCATCAAAGTGTTCCTACCAACAACCAATACACCATGTTTAATCCAGTGTTTATGCCTGGCACTAAATTTCCAACGGCCTGAATTCGTGCACAAAAAGTAGGTAAACAGCTCTTCATTCACGGAGCAGGAATGCATAACTTACTTTTCAAAATCAGCAGGCGTAAGACCTTTCTCTTTTAATTTTTCCTGCTGCTTGTTATACCGCCGTCTGTAGTTCTTCTTCTGAGCAGTTGTCATACTTTCAAACAAAGGAAAGGAAAGCACGGATGAATACTGGTATGTGGCGTTAATCACGGTGACGTGAAAATTACTACACGCACACTGGCGGGTCACCGCCAAAGGGGCCGCGTTTACTAGCTATACGAGCAATTAATTGAGTTAAAAACAGTACAATTGGACCTTATATATACACTTATTTCTTTTTTATATTAACTTTCAATATAAATTTTTTTAAACTTTACCTTTATATACACATTTATTTTATTCAGGCAAGTCATTTGCAAACTGCCTAATTATAGAGAGGCTCACATGTGTATGCTTAATATTTTCATAAAGGAGAAGTATAAAAAAAACTATTATGGTTCTTGATGCATACCATCCCCCATTGGTACTCAAAACAAATTTCATTTTAAATCTGGCTCTAAATAAAATAAGATCTTAACTAAGAAAACATCCTTTTCTGTTGGATATATTTACTGTTTCACAAGTATAGTGTCTAAATTCCCTTCATAGATGTGGCATTCCATGATGCTTTAATATTAGAACTGGACCAATTACTATGGAAATTGTTAAAAATAGGTACTCAATATTAAGGAAAAAGAAATTGGAACTGCTTAGGGGATTGAATCAAATTATACTTTTTCAACATGTGTGCAACTCAAGCTGGATTGAATAACGGAACTCCAGCATTAACCATTACATACTTATCAAGATTTAGCTGACTGTATGTGTAATTATGAAACGCATCCACACACAAATACACATACACACACACATACACACACAAACACACACACAAGCAGAAACTTACACACACACACGCACACACACACACACACACACACACACACACACACACACACACACACACGCACACACACACGCACAGAAACATACACACATACACACCCACACACACCCACACACACACACACACAAACATAGCTGCGTTGCATACTCACTCAAAAATATGATACTGATTCAGAAAAATTTTTTAGAGTTAACTTCTTCTGGGCTGAATTCTGATTCAAATGAAAACTTGACACATTTTATATGATGAATTCTAGGCTTGGCACTTTTTACGTGAACTTTTGTCCTTCCACAGTTTTTAACAAAAATGATTTATTACCTTTCCCAGTTGTGAGGCTTCTCTGGAATCAAGCTTCTAATCTCAACTTCATCTGCCACATCATCTGGCACCGGGTCAGTGCTTTGTTGCAGCAGGTAAGTTTGATTTGTGGTTTGCTCTGCCTGACCTTCTGCAAGAGACAGAAAACGCTACGTCAATGACCAGAGACTCATTCTTTTTTGTGGCTTTATAGTCCTTAAGTTGCACTAATAAGAAATGGCTGTTTCAACCGCTAGATCACACACCAACTGTGCTTAAAGTGACAGGTTAGGGCCCACACTTGCCCCCTTTCTTGTTACCCTCTGCCTGTTTAACAACAGTAAATAACTTGCATGAAGCAGGGGGTAAAGAGTGGCATGAAGTGTGCAGGCTATCCTTAACCACAAAGCACAGGCTCAGGATCTTAGAGATAGCAACCTGATGCTTCTATCAAGCTTGGGCCTAACTCCGCTTTTTGAGCTATGTTTTCATGTAAAATGATTCAGACAAGTGCAGTGCAATACCCTTTGATTTGACAGAGAAATTTCACTTTAGTTAGTGCTACCTGATAAATGTAACATAGTATAATTGGAACATAATGTCATATCATGTTAATAAATTCAGTGTGCTCAGTGAAATGTGAATCAATTCAATGTATGCCATTCAGGCAAGTCTCATTTAATTGCATAAAAGCCAGGGAGGGAAGCGGGAATGGCATTCAGCAAAGCACTCATCTGGGTTACTCATTGTCTCCTGACTTATTCAACATATGCAGTAAGAGAGTTCTGGCAAGACTGAAACAAACTCTGGGCTTCAAACAGGTGAAAGGAACCGCAACAAGTTAGTATATCAGGCGACATGACCTTAATTGCAAACACATAGAGGAGCTTCAAGGAGTACTAGAAATTGTAGAAGGAAGAGTGAGAAGCTCAGATTGTTAAGTTGCTGCAATAAGCTACTCAATGGTATGTACAAAGAAAGCATGGATAACTGTATGTCAGTTAACGATGGCTGTACTTGAAATAGAATGGAAGGACGGCTTACCACGTCTGAGTAGCCGGATAACGAAGGATGGATGGCTCAACAAGGACATTAAAGGCAGAAACTAACAAAAAATACAGACCGTCATGGGGCAGAGAAGCCTGTTTGTGCAAGGAAAATTGAAATAGAAATCAAGAAAAGACTACTGAGGCACCTCTGGTATTGATGTATGTTTTTGGTAATGGATGGTGGGAAAAAGCATTGAGGATGAAATACAGCCACTGAAATGTGGCTATGCAAGAAAAGAGGAGCAAAAATCCTCTTGATATTCCCTTGGCATGGGATGCCATCGCAATAGTACAAAATGAAACATTTATTCAATGCATTCAATGTAACGTAAAACTTGTTACAATGCCATCTTAAAAGCTTTCCCTCAAAAACGTACCAGTATCCCAGTCCTCTGTGGCATCCGGCTTGTTCCATACAGGGTGATGGTTTACCTGAGGCAGCGGATTTTTGTAACTTCTTTGTGCTACAAGGAGACAAGAGTGGAGAATGAATTAACTCACATAAAAAAATTAACAATCAAGGTACTGGCAATTACTTGTTGATGCATGCAAAATATTTTCAGTTTGTTATGTTTGGTAACGACCCTGGTGGCCTAAAGTAAACCCTTAACAAAGGAATCAATAGAATGCTAAGTAGAGAGGGAGATAAAATAAAGCTTGTTAAAGAGGAAAATGAGCCAGTTTCTACTGACAAATGTATTCATTGTTGGAGAAAGAACACAAGCACATGAAAATGTTTGATTCCAATACTTAACATCAAAATAGAGGTCAACTTCTGGGAGAAGGCTCCTAAGATTCTCAATAGCCCAATAGTTGGATTATCAATCCACACAAAGAAGCAACCATGCTACAGTTCCTTCTGAAAACAGGAAAGATTGAGAAACGATGAGTGTCACATGACTGGACTAGGTCCCAAAAACATGAAAGTTTAATCAAGCAACATACCAGAATCAACGTCTTGCTGAATTAGAACCTGGAAATAATAATCAGGCACATTATTCTGAAAATACTTCTTACAATCAGAACACAGCTACCAAATGACTAGGGTATTGGTAAATCAAGCAGTCCGTGTCACTTTTTAAGTAAGAAAAAACAGACATTCATAAACAGCAACATTTGAGCAAAGTTATGGCATGGTATCAAAAACATGGAAGCATAAAACCTTATCTGGACAATGCATCAAATGGTGTTCAATATCTTTTGTTGGTATGTGATGCGATTGGTTAAATATGCATATACTGAAACCTCTTTCACCATGGTTCTATGAATAAAGACATAAAAAATGAGCAAATTGTAGGAGATTGCAAAGACTCACATTGCTTATTTTCTTTAATTTTCATCACTCATTTGGTACCTTGTCTGAGCCAAGCAAGGAAGCTGCGGGCTAGACTATAGAACAGGGACTTGCAGGTTTCCCTAGTAATAGAGAAACTCAAGTTATTAACCCTGCATTCTACTGTATATTTGCTAGGGACACTAACTAAGCTAACAATGGGCCACACCAAGCAAACTACTGGGAGGATAATATCATTAAAGATCTACTGGGAAATTCTTACTCCAAACTTTGCAAAATTTTGCATGACAAATCGTAGGCATTTCCATATCCACATAAAACGGCAAGAATGTGAAGACATGATTTCAATGCATATCATCTATTAGGTATCCATGATAAATCTGAGGTGCTGAAAAAAATACTTACAGCATAACAATATTAACTTACTAAACTAAGCTAATGGAGGAATAATGGAGGAAAGGGCTTTTATTGTTTGAGCATGCTGTCTTCTTTCTTTAATTCATGAACTTATGACACTATCATGCCAGTTTTCATATGTTTGCGTGCATAGTTAGAGTCGAAAGGAAGAGAAATATGGGCCTGCGTGGCCTAAGTAGATGTCTAGATAGTTAAGGTTAGCCAAGATCACCTTCTGGCATTTCAGAACATGTTGGTTGAATCTGCAAGCTCTGACTTTGTGTGAATGGTCATATGGGCAGACAAACAGTTTCTCTGGGTCATCATTTGACAGTGGGACGATTGTGCTCATCTTCGCGGTCCGTATTCCTCTCGCGTTTCAAGTAAATCCGTAACGAGGCAGACTCAATTCCACTTCGTATTGACGATTTTGTGACGTATTCTGATTTCCGCTTGTCCTTCTTTGAGGTGAGTCAAAAAAAATTGGTTCGTCAAGTAGATCAGGGGGTATGTTCCGGAGCTTTCAGGTTTGTTCTTGACGTTGGGTTGACAGTGCCATAACAGGTGTTCAAAGGTCTGGTTCGGGAAACTGCATTCACAAGCTAGGGATTCTTTGAGACCCAACCCGGAGAGATTCCCATTCGCTTTCGCCACGCCAGTCCTGATACGGTTGAGCGTCACCTATTGTCATCTGTTCAGGTCGGATCCACCTGCTACGTTTCGTCAAGGTGGGAGCAAATGGCTCATTGCTACTTAAGCTTGCGCTGGTTCCTTTTAACATCTCAACTAAAGGCAGCCACAGCTGACGGATCCATCTCTCATGCCTTTGTCTAGCCTTGCACATGCCTGGTTCATCGTGCAGTATTTTCTCCCCATGTTTTAATGCATATCATCTAAGTCCTTCTGTTCTATGCCAGTTGGCTGATTTTTATCTCTCAAGGCTGGATTTAGAAACATTTATTTAGGTACAGATCCTCTGCGGCAATAAGGAAAAGTAAAATTGAGCATCGATCGTCAGGACTAGAACAAGAAGTCTCTTGAGTACAAGCACAACAAGTCTTTGTTTTGTTGCCTCGACCATGAGCAGTCGCAAACGAGGCCTTCGACGATAAACTTTCGTTACTGGTTGGTTATTCGGCAGGTGACACGAATCTCCATCTGAAAGCAAAGGATGTTTACTTGGTTCGAGCATTTGGAAAGAGATGAGGGATCGATAAAATATCATCATGCACGGGACAGTAGAAGGAGAAAGAGACAGAGGAAGGCCTAGGAGAATGTGCGTGGATGACACAAAAATGGGCGGGTATGGGTAAAGTGCCTGCAGCAAGAAGGACGAAGGACAGACAGAGAGAGAGAGAGAGAGAGAGAGAGAGAGAGAGAGAGAGAGAGAGAGAGAGAGAGAGAGGAGAGAGAGAGAGAGAGAGAGAGAGAGAGAGAGAGAAGAGAGAGAGAGAGAGAGAGAGAGAGAGAGAGAGAGAGAGAGAGAGAGAGAGAGAGAGAGAGAGAGAGAGAGAGAGAGAGAGAGAGACACTGAGAGAGAGATAGAGAGAGAGAGAGAGCCTCTGAGAGAGAGAGAGAGAGAGAGAGAGAGAGAGAGAGAGAGAGAGAGAGAGAGAGAGAGAGAGAGAGAGAGAGAGAGAGAGAGAGAGAGAGAGAGAGAGAGAGAGAGAGAGAGAGAGAGAGAGAGAGAGAGAGAGAGAGAGAGAGAGAGAGAGAGAATGATTCATGAATAGGAACATGTGATACGAATACGAAGCGAATACAAAAATGTAAAGCAACTACAAACGAGCTAGGTTAAACACTTAATGAGTTGTTCCGGTTACTTTAGGGTCCAGACACTCCAGTACTTGACAAAGCCTATATAACATTGGATCTTTGCGAAAGAAATGAAATCAACAAGGAATGTACTCCATTACTATCTGTGTCACGTTCCTGTGCTTGGCAGAGAAGCCCGGGTTTCATAAAAAGTAATTGACGTAGCGGGGAGGAGCATCAAGGAAGCAGGGCACCTGGCGGAGGTTGTGATCTCCATCGTCGATTCTCGTGGCTGCTACGCTACATCCAACCCAGGAAAAGCCTCAGCAACAACAACGACACATTGGCTTGGGAGACTGCCGCTGCGTGGCGCTCAAGACAGTTCCTCGAGAACTTCGAAATGTCTACCAATTCTCAGCCATTATCGGCAAACCGACTTGCAAGAGGTAAATTTGATTGAGTACCTCAAAAAAGTAAAGCCAAGTGGATTTGGGATGAGCAGCAGATGGCAACAACAAATGGGTGGCCGAGCAGTTAAATCAGGTTACTGAAGTTAAGCTAGGAAGGAGGAAGATGCAATAGACCGTGAGAGATGGAGGAAAAAGATCAAGGTGCAGGCCCCGTGAATTTCATGTAGCTGACCCAAAAGGGAAAACAGCTTGATAAAAAAGACTGAAGTTAAGCTCGATAGAGTGTGGTAATACTCCGCATGGACGACCTCTTGGAGGCCTGAATGCACAATTCACCTCGCCGTCATTCGGAATGGATGTTAAACCAAGCAGTTTCGTGCCCGAGGGTTTGAATTAGCCTTGAACGGCTGAAAGTCCCTTCAACCAACTCAAAATTAATGAATGAAGAAAGCAAATCCTATCCAGCCCTCTAGAATGCTGCACTCACGAAAAGTCCTTTTCATTACATGAGTTTATCAGCTATTCCTTCAAATGTCTGTGGAAACGTTTCTTGGCGAGTTTCCTTACACATTTGATTCTACCTAGATGTCAAAGGCAGATATCTGGACACCGAGAAGCATTCCGCTGGTCGAGCAGTATCCAAGTCCCTCTCGATGTGACCACACATCGTGATTCCTACGTCTGGAATTACAGAGAGCTGGCGATTCTTCTCACTCCGAGTGACAGTTTAGCTGAGGGGGGATTCGAACCACTGACCATCGGATCAATGCGCAAGAATCTTACCACTCAGCCATCCTGACACCTGCACAGCTACTTACAGAAGTCTCTCAGCACGAAAACCTTATTTTCTTAACTGCTTAACTCCGAACCCCTTTTCATAGTCAAATCTTTCTTTCAAAGACCTCCGGTTGGCAGGAACGCTTTGCAGTATCATGCCTTGAGATATGGCGGCTTTCGTGTCTGTCATGGCTAAAATGACTTTGATTGAAAATAGTTGAAAAAAGAACTGCATTCTGGTTGACCCCAAGGCTCTTACATCGTAGGATTGAGCAGTAGGCACGGTTAGGAATCTTACTACTGAGCTAACCTGAAACCACATCACATGAAAACCTCCCCCATTTATGTTCCCCTTGTCCGCATTTCCCCATTTCCAGGATAGAGAAAGAAGAGAAAAGCTCAAGACTATATGCAATCTGAATATTATCTAACAACCCAATATATATATAAATATACAATTGCAGGAAAGCGCAATTTGATTATAAACTTGAATATGAGGACCACTAACCAAATGAAAGTACATTGAGCATGGGTCATTTCGATCCATTTAAGTCTCCTAATTTGGGAGGTTCCTATCCATTCGCATTTTTCTTAACACTCCCGCTACAAATCCCCTTTTTCTGCTCCCCATTTGGCTGAAGACGGGACAAGGTCGTCTCGAAAAGCTCTAATATCAAATTTCATTTTTTACGTCTTACTCTCATTTGTCTGAGCAATCAAGTCTCGTGGTCTTCACATAAGTTGGCTTGAATTTTACCAACGATCTACACAATTGAATTTCCTTTTGGTTTCAATTGACTTTCCTTTTGGTTTCCATTAACAATGTTGTCCGTCGTCCTTCTCACATTCAAATATACAATCTCTTTTAATTCTACGATAACATTATTGAGCTGAGTCTCAGAGCGGCAAGATACTTCTTCCTTACAATCTCTTCCTTTCCAAGATGGCTCACCCTCTCAAACGAAATCTGGTGATCTAAGCAGGACATCTCTTGATGGTGCCGTTTAATCATCTCTTCCTTTTAAGAGAAATCAACACAACAATGAATTTCTTTCGATTCTGATGGCAGCACACTTAATGACGAAAATACTAATCAAAGAACGAGCATGCATGGTCGAACAATGCACCAATAATGTAGAAACCTTTTAGGAGGCGCTAAGGTAGCCCGCCAAGCTTTAGTTGGATTCAAAGGAGAATTTTATGCTACGTTCTCCAAAGCAATCCTTGCCAGTAATAAAATGCTATTGCAAAGATACGATCCTTTCAAGACAGAAGTGCGATTCCTTCAAGGTACAGCTTTGGAAATTTTTCAAATGACTCCAAACCTCGTTGTATATGCTACGTGTGGGGTTACTTTCCAAAAATTTGGATCTAATGGCTACGACAATCATGCATACATTCAAGAATGGGGATATTTCTCTTGGTCTACTCTTGGTCAAAACAGAGACATATTTGAACGATTTTCCAGACGAAACATTTAGCTTAATACTCAGGTATATGAACAACAGTCTGAAGCATAACACCATTAGAGCAAAGAACAGCTTTTGACATGTAATTGCTCTGGCTGCTTGATATGCAAAGCTAAACTGAAGTACGGCTACAGAGCAATGCCGTCATTATTCCTTCCAATTTGACGACACTTCGTGATTCAACTGAAATCAGGACAACTTGCCAAAGGACTAGCAATGCTGCACTTCAACGAATAGATCCTATCCTCTTAGTTCACTTCTTCTAAGCACAACTTATTAACTGGCATCTTCGCCATCCAGTGGAAATTTTGGAAGCAGAAATACGGCGCTACTAAAAAGAAACTGGCAATACCTCTTTTCTGACGAATTTATCTAAGACTTCTCTTATGGCTCTCTGCCGTGACTCCTCCAGCTGCATTTCGTCCAGTTTTGGATGCGTCTGTTTGCTGTGGTTGGTAGGCTGCAGGGAATAGCAAGATCTGATAAAACAGTTCAATCGATACCACAAATACGCAAACATAAATCAATACGTCGGGGCGTTTCAACGTAGACTTACAAAACATATGCATCGATGAAAATCTTCGTTCAGACTTTGCTTACACAAAAACAGCGAGGAGTTAACAATCGTGCGGCTGGTCTGGAACTACACAAACCGTGACTAAGCAAATGCAAATTGATACAAAAGAAAGATTAAATCGTAAGCAGGCGTGCGCACAGGAAAATAAAAATCATTTGCGTCTCCACGAACTTTCATTTGTATTTGTAGCAATGATGAGAATCAGTCAGATCTTAGCGGTTCTCTGCTGTAGGTTCATTGCTGTTTTCTTTATGCTGGAGAAAAGCCGTGGTGGTCCATGGCAAGACCCAGACAAAAGAAGATAAAGTCTAAAATAAGATGATGATAAGATGAGTGTTGTTGAATTTGGATTTGAAAAAAGAAAAGTTGAAGAAAGTTGAGGAAAGGAAGAGAAAAGTTGGACGTTTTATAATAGCAGGTTCTCTGATTGAATGATGATCTGTGGGATATAGTTCGTGGGATGTGTGGGGAAATTTTGAAAAGGCGTGAGTGGGTGGAACTTCTAGTGATTCTGAGACGTCCCAAAGGTCAGCTCCTGCTCCTGGGGCAATGTGTGTGAAAGTGTATATCAAAGATGGAAAGATCTGTAACAAAGTCGATGACCAAGAGGATGGAGCAAGTTGGAGAGGTTTGGAGAGTGCATTTGTATATGAATTTGGACATCATTTAGTCTTAATTTCATCACAGTGATTTCATTGTCTGTTACAAAGTGGAACATGATATGAAGGCAACTCAAGGACACATGCAAGGAGAATGAACAGAACGGTTGTTATTCTGAATTTGACTGCGAAACTCACGAAAACATGATTATAGATGTCTACGATCACTGATTAACAGTTCGATCACAGAGCAATGCAATCACGATACAAGAGTGAAAGTTGGGCCTTCGGCTATGAAGAGATTACAAACTTTGCTATACACTTTTCTGTAGATTCAGATTACAGAAGAATCACCCCCTTCCAATATACGATATTGCATCTGTCTGCAACAAGGATAAACGCCAAAATCTTAATGCTAAGTTCTTCAGTGATTTTTTTCCAGAGCGGTGAAGAAGGTACCATCGAGAGAAGGTACCATCGAGAGTCGAATAGAAAACATTTGTAAGTGTACGGAAGCTTAACAAGAATTAAGATTACCAAGCCTCAATTGGATAGAAATTCCACTCCATGAAGACAACTACTAATCATAGACAAATAGGTAAACGATTATCGTCGGGTCGTCTTCCTCGCGATAGTCACTCATTTTCAATTGACGGTGCCGTTTCTGATGTCGTGACCCAGTAGAATCGTTTGTCGTGCAGCTATAAACTTCGACGGCAATGGATATCAATGCCGTGGTGTCGGAAGTGATTTTGATTTTCGACATCGATATATGATGTGTGATTATGTGCAGGAATCCCTAACATGGACTTTGCCTTTCTTAAAACGAAGTTGTCTAATTTACGTCGTAGCAGGACCTCTGAAAGACGTGTACATATAATTTGTAATTTCGAAGCAGACTTACAAAATTTGAGTATTGCTCCATCCTCTGATACATTACAGTAGAGCATGCATTGATTGCTCTCTTGCTGCCAACCACACTTCGAAATCTACATTCTTCTCGAACCAGTTCCTGCTCCATACACAAATTAAGTCTTCTCTAGAAAATGGAATTACAATAACAGTGCATTAGCCATTTTGGAAACCAATGATGAACAAGACGTTCGTAGAAAAAACGCTGCGATGTACTTACGTACGAGGAATCGATAGAAAACTAACCCGCTGAATCAAATGATCTTGCTTCAACTCCCTAATTCTGGAATCTTCGATTTCCTCGTTCTGTAAAAAGAAATAAATGAATGTTACAACTGCTTGACTGTCGTATGTGCTTCAAACCATTTGGGTGGGTAGGAGAGGGCTTAACTTTACATTTTCTTGTAATTCAAACGTCAATATCGTACAAGCCAATAAAAAGAGATGATTTCAATACTTTTGTGGTCCTACCTCACTATGATGCTCTGCCTCCAATGGATGATAGTTGCCTTTGACAACAGTAAAGCTCTTGACCTCCTCCGGCAAAGAGATATTCATAAAAGCATAATCTTTAAAAAGCGCTTTTCTCCACGTCGTTGACGGTGAAATGCAAGTAGGCTTCTTCTTGACTCGATCTCGACTGTTTTCCTGTGAAAATCTCGTTTCCTCACAATCATTCGAAGGGAGATTACCGTTGGAAGATGTCTCATGCATCATACTATCACTCGGGTCACCTGGGTGGTTATTAACATCGGGTTTTGCATTTTCCGTGTTTTTTTCGCTACTTGGGATGCAACTCGAGATTGAATTCAAATCAATGTCGGCAACAACCTGGGCGATCCCTCGCGGCTCCAAGTCTACTGTGCGAGACCTCGTAAACAATGGTCTAACGACCTCAATATCCTGGCCAGAATCTGCAGAGCTTGTTATGACAACGCCAGGGTCAGCTGTTGAAGGTACTTCCTCCTTCTCAGTAGCAAAATTGCTCTCACTGATAGCTGCATTTACATTCTCAGCTCTCGTAACATCTCTACTGTTTGTTGATGCAACATCTTCACTTATTGGCGGAAATCTTGGGCCTTCAATTCCATTGAATTCCTTTACATCCAAAGATTCATCAATCACTGATGTTAGATTTTCTTGCCTGCTAATTCTACCCTCGGTCTCTTCTTCATTGGCGATATCGTCGTCTGCAACTTCCGTCCTGCTAATCTCATGATCATCCCCGTCTTGTCCTAAATCTTCAGCAATTTCCATTGAAATATTCACAATATGCTTCTCTTCTTCAGATAACTCTGATACGAAGCTTCTGCTACTCAAGTGCTGTATTTTCTCATTTATTTCCTCGCTTAGCATCGTGAAATCGTGTCCCGTCATTTTAACGCTTGGACATGCGTGCGCTGTATCCTTCTGCTCCTTCACAGGGGCACCGGGTCTACTCATTTCGTGAGTGAGCAATTTAAGGGTGTCTTCAGGGTGTGATATGTCCTTGATGTCAATGTCCGTCTCCTCCAGCTTTGTACCATGAAATGGCCCTAAATGGTCTTCGAGACCACTTCCAGTCCCCAACTCACTTAACTTGTCGAGAAGTAATGGGCCCTCGTGGTCTTCGATTTTCATTTTCTCGTCAGTGATTACCCTCTCTTCCCTCCCGCGACTTCCAGCTTTGTCACTAGCACCTTCCTCTTCCTCAGCTCCTACATCCCTTTTCTCAACCTTTACCTCTGATTGATTAACAGCATTTCCTACGCTACAACTACCTTCTGCAGTTTCTTTCTCACTGCACTGAACCTCTTCTGCTGTCACCCTTTCGTTTACACTGGATACATGACACGTTGAATCAATATTCACAGACGTCGTTTCAAAGGTCCTCTGTGGTGTCATCGGAGAGTCCATGGAAGTTGCGTCACTTGCCTCAAACGTATTCTTCCCCACAACTTCCGGTTCTATCAAGGAATCTGCCTCAGTTTCAGTAGTTTCAATACGAGTACGCTGCTCCAGGTCAGAGTTACCACTGTCTTTGGCTTCACTGGGGTCTTTAGGGAAGTCTTTCATTTCTTTCTCATGCGCTGCATTAGAACTTTCGATTCTGTTTACTTTGTCTCCGTCTTGGTCAACAGCCGAACTGCTGGCATCTTCATCAAAAACTTGTTTCAACGTTGGGCCAGGGAACGCAGCACTCACTACTTCGGCTTTGAAACTAGCATTATTAACATCTTGAGCATCTGTCTTTTTTGCCTTCCCCACACTCTCTTTCACATCCGCATACTTTACTGCAGTCTTTTTGACCTTACCTTCTTTGGAATGAATCTTCTTCTGCTCTTTTGGTTTTGGAGCTTTTTGTAATTTAAATGGAGAGGGCAAACCGAAGTCCCATATTTTCAGGTCAACTTCTTTGCTTTTCACTGGTGTCTTTTGCTCTCTTTTCGGAGTAACCTTAGCTTCCTTGGTCTCTTTCAAAGGTGACGCCTTCAGCATGCTTTCTGGTTGTTTTAAATCTTTATCTTTATTGGTATCAAGCCTCTCTTTTGCATCCTTGCTCGCTAATTTCTTATGCTCTTTCGTTCCTTTCCTTTCCGATGCTTTGCTTGTCTGCTCTATGTCATTCTTACTGTCTTCCTTTTTCCCTTCTTTGCCAGTTTTGCTTACAACTTTTCTATCATGCAATGATTTAGTAGCCTTTTCGGGAGACTTTCCCATCGATTCAGCGATCTTGCTTCCAGCCACGTTTTGTCCTTTTGACTCTTTTTGAACTTCTTTGGTTAATTCCTTAGCTTTGCCCAGCTTCACAGCTTTGCTGACTGCGTCTTTCTTGACTTTCTTCGCCTGCTCCAGTTCAAGTTTCCCTCTATCTACGTTATCTTTCTGACTATCTGGTGTGGACTTCATGTCACCCAGAGGTAATTTTTCCATTCGTCCTTCCTTCAACTGTCCTTTTTCATTCTGCTGTCCAGCTTTGTCATCCATAGAAGCCATTGATTCCTCCATCTTCTTATCCTCAATTAAGTTCGATTCATCAACTTGAGATTCAATGCTACCATCTCCGGTATCGCCTGCCATGTTTTTGAAATCCGTAGTAGCAGCTCTCTCTTTTGAGGGCTTTGACTTCAATAAGATGTTTTTAGGCCTTGCTTTGCTATTGCTTTCTTTTGCTGTACCTGGATCGTCAGTTTCCAACTGAGACGATGCAGCATGATCGTCCTCACTGCTTTGTTCATTGATGTGGCTTTTCTTCACAAATTTCGCTTCACTCTGTAAGGCGTCATCAGAACTCTCTTTCTTCCATTTCCTCTTTTTTGCTTTTTTTGACGAGCTTGGTCTTTGATCCCCTACTTCTGGTTCAAACAGCTTTGAAAAATCGCTTGGACTTTCAAGCGAAATCGCACGTTCTGCAGCTCCTTCGACAAGTTCAGTAGATTTGGCGCTATTCTCTAGACAATTTTCCGGTTCTTCTATCAGTCCTTCTGCCTGTGCGACTTTCCTATGCTTCTTCCGACTGCCATCGTCGTTAGGCCCGTCTGGAACTGTCGCATCTGACGCCTTCTCATGCTTTCTTTTCTCTTTCGATAATTTCAGATCCCCGGAACTTTCCGACTTGCTTTGTAGTCTTTTGAGACCATCATCTAGTGAGCTACAAATCTTTTCGATCCCCTTTCTCTTCTTGCTTTCTTGCTTCCTCTTTTCACCTTCTTGCTTTTTACCCTTCTTCTCTTCGCACCTTGTTTCCAAACCATCGTTTGCATTAGATAGATTGCTGCGTTCCTCTTTGCTCGACTCCTTCGTTGGGGTATGGATGTCCTCTATTTCACTGTTTTCAACTTGCCCTGGAGGAAATTTAGCTTCTGGGGAAGCTTCACTTTCCATTTCATCCACTTCTGTTTGCGCAACCGTCTTATCACTTGCATCCTGTAAGAAACTGTGACTTGAAAACCCGTCAAGTGCATTTGTAAAAATATTTGCGCGGAACATGTCACTTGTGATTTTGCTTCCTTCTTTGTCTTCTACATCCTCATTCACTTCTGCGTCAGAAATGTCGCTTATATATGGATTGTTATCATATGAGTTATATATGCCATGGCTTTCCGAATTCGATCGCACGTCCTTTCCTTTCCGTTTGTTGGATGCCATAGTGTCCCTAACTCTCCTCTCATCATCCTTGATGTTTCTTGACCCCTCGTCAACTTTCTTTTCTTCTTTCGAAAGAACTTCTTTCTTGGGGCTTCTTTTCACAGGGACTAGCGAAACACTGACTTTCTTCTTGTGGCTTCTTTGCGGCTTTGAAGCTCCAACAGTTTCTTCATTCTTGATTTTCCTTTTCACAGAACGTCCCGAGTCACTTTCCTTCTCGGATAGCCTCCTCTTGTGCTTTTGAGCCTTGCAAACCTTTGTGGGGGAAGTGTCCTTTAAATCTTTACCAGCTTTACCATCGCTTATTGTCATATTGACGTCACCTTTAACCGTAGGGTGCAAGCGTGGAGACTCCTTACTTGAACTTTCATCAGCTTTGTCATCTTCGATACAGGTAACCGAGCTTTTCTCCGGCCTCTTCTCGGCCTTTCTAGCCCTGGCTAACTTTTTCCGTTTAACCATTTCCGAAATTCTAGAGAGCTCCAAGTCATCATCATCGCTATCATCATCATCATCATCATCATCATCATCATCATCATCATGATCAACATCGTCATGATCATTGTCATTATCGTTATCATCATCATCGCCATCAACATCGTCATCATCATCAGATAAAAGTCTCTTCTTCATCGCCGAAACACGCGAGGAGTTCTTCCTTAGCTTGCGAGACAGGAACGCAGTGTCCTCATCATTACCCTCGTCATTCAATTCACTTTGGAGGTTATCATTGTTATCGCGCTCACTCTTCGACTGCTCCGACGTCTTTGAGGCAATTTCGATTTCTGAACTCTTGATACTGGACATGTCGTCATCTGATGACAGCTCCGGTGAAGAATCTTCTGAGAAGACATAAGCCTCTGCGGGGGAAGATGTAAGCGACTGTTAACATTTGAACATGCATATACAATGTCTGCACTATCCATTAGTGTCACTGATCACCTAAGGAAACCGACATTGACAATAACTACAATATATAGGGATTCATATGAGCAATAACTTGATTCACATTTAAGTACCAGGAGATGGGACATTCGAGAAATTATAGCTGTCATAAAGCAAGATTTCCCCTTCTAATTAATGAAGTGCATACTAAAATTGCTCTGTCAATACAGACTAATATACCTCGGTGGGATTTTTCAAGTGAACAATATTCTTCAAGAAATTCAGAAATTTCAGTCGTTGATGATACATCTAATGGGCTTTCTAAATCTTCATTCTTTCTTTCAGGATCTGCACCATATTTTAGCAGCGCTTTGGCGATCTGAAGAACAGGAAGTTAAGTCATAAATGTCATGCAGCATAAGAAGCTTTCTTTGTTGGCTGAAAACAGCAGTGGGAGACAACGAGAGTTGCAAATCAACGTTACGTGATGGAGCAAAATGGAGTGAAAACTCAACATCAACAACAACAGCTATAGAAAGGTTGGTAGGATTTGTCTTCTTCAAAAATATTGAATTAAACGAAAAATAAAACTGCCATGTTATCTTTCAAAGGTACAAAACTTTTTTCATCTTTTACATTTATAGATTGATACAATCTTTGAGGGACATTTTGAGATAATGCTTATCAATGTTACCTTCAGGTATCCATTTGAGGCGGCATCATGCAATGGAGTATCATCTTCAAGCCCTTTAGCATTAACATCTGCACCTACTTTCAACAATACCTTGGCGATTTTGTAATGACCTCTACTACAGGCCTCATGGAGTGGAGTCCAACCTTCAACGACAATGTGGCATGACTTGAAATCAATACCATCTTCATACTTTGAAAACCTTATAGATACAGTGCTCTCGTGTGCACATCTATACATGTATGTATGCATGGATGTATGGATGTATGTATGTATGTATGTATGTATGTATGTATGTATGTATGTATGTATGTATGTATGTATGTATGTATGTATGTATGTATGTATGTATGTATGTATGTATGTATGTATGTATGTATGTATGTATGTATGTATGATAGTATGTATGTACGTATGGCCATATAAATATGTATGTAGCAGACTATGTCTAAGAGACAAGTGATGAAAACCACCAAAAGTGTTCCATAGTAGAAATCAAGTGACTGAAAGAATAATAAAAGAGAAGAAGCATTAGTTTAGAACTCAGAGTTTTGTGTTCAAGAGGTAGGTAATGATTTAAGTTTTGATTCCAATGTTTTAGGATGCTTTGATAGTATTCCTTCTTGTGGAATCAGTGATTTGGCCATTAACATTACCCAAAACCATTAGCCTCTCCATGCTGTATGCATAGGTGTATATGTGTATATGTGTGTGTGTGTGTTTGTAAGTATATTCATATGTACTCACCTGCATAATCTGTAATGTTAACATCAGCTCCTTTCTTTATAAGGCTTTTTACCATGCTAAGATCCCCTTTGATGGCTGCTAAATGAAGTTGAGTTTCCCCTCTCTTGTTGCGCTTATCTATCTTGTGGGCTTCACCTTTTGAGAAGAATTTCCTAACACTTGACCTTTCCCCAGGCTTTTTAGTGTTATCCTTGTTACTATTCTGCTCTTGAAACTCCTTGGCAGTCATCTCCAGAAGGAGTGCCATTTGTTGTCTTTCAGTTAGTGGCATTGTGCTTGAGCTTCTATCTTTGTCTTTTCTTTGTACTGGTAAAAAAACGAGGGCATCGTAATAATGGTGTACCTAAAAATTCCTATGCTCGTCAGGATTTAACTGGAGTTTTTCAGAAAGGCTGGAAAATATCCAAAATATCGATGATTCATTTGTCCATGTTGGTAAGATGAATGCCTTTGGACGGGACTTTGTTAAGGAGATAGAGAGTGGATTTGAGCGCAGCATCCCAGGCATGGAAGCAGCACTTTAGAGGAGGACAGCTCTGAGATTTGTATATAATTAGTAGATGAGAAGATAAGAAACACCCATGGGCTCTGTACAAGAAACCAAGCTTTTGAGATGCATCTTTTGCAATATTGTGGATGTCTGATTTCCAAGATTAGACAAAAGAGAATGACCAAATTGTGTGAAAGAAGTTGAAGTGTCCTGTTCATTGCCATTCATGAGGGCAGGTGGAAAGTCTAGGTTGCACTTGCGTGAAATGACAACTTTTGTCAACTTGCTTTAGCTAAATGAAACTTGGTTGTCCTTGTCCAATTTCTTAACAATTGTCAAATCATTGACGAGAAGAGGCTGAGATGTTTCTGTGGAGTGGGGTATTGCCGTATGGTTATGTGGATTGAATGAAAAAAGTTTGATGCCCATCAAGATAAGGTTTTGATGCCCCATCTGAGTTGAACCGGTCTGTAAAAATGGCATATGCTGCTTTCCTGGCTAGCGTTCAAGCCTTTGAAAAAGATGATGGGAGCTTAGCACAAAAGTGCATCTGGCTGCAAGCAAGCTGCTGGTCTATAATTGCCATGCACATGGAAGAAATTGCACACAGACAATTCAATTGCTTCTTACTACAATAGAAAAATTAAATATTCTCTATTTCTTACATTTTTTATTATAAAATGTCACATTGCAAGCCATTTTTGTTAGATTTTGCTTAGTCTATGCAGACAAATACAACACATTAATCCGAAAATGTTGGTACTAGTATGTGCACTTGTACATACATTTATATATACAAATATAAATATAAATATAAATATATATATATATATATCATAGAGGGTGCTGTCTTCACCACCAAATAGTGCTCTATGTACAAAGTACAGAGCTAACGCTCCAAACTAATCTCTAAATGCAGACACGAAAACAAGTATTATTCAATGAACAATAGCATCACCTAGAAAATAGACAGTAACATACCAACGGCTTCTTTTATTCTAATTTTATTTCATTTTATTTCATTCTATTTTTATCCCATTTACTTATTTTAAAATCAATGTAATTCGGAATGTGATTCAGTTAAAATCTGTCTGACCAAGAGAATCAGTCTTTTCCTTTTCTGCATTTCTGCTATATATATTTATTCATATATATATACACAGACACAAATTGAGTATTTAACAAGTACACCTGCAATATTTGTGGCTCTTTAACTCGCATTTCAATGTAAAATAGCCCCGAACTATTACAAGCATGAGAAAAAATTTGTGACATATTACAGCTATTCAAATAAATTAATAAATAAAAACATGGTAAATTGGTATCAATTTCTTTTCACAAAAAAGAGAAGACAGGCTAACAATAGAATTAACTGAGATCTGCAGAATAAGCGACAGAGTTTCAAACAAAATAGGACCTGAGTTTGAGAAAAAGGGCAGGCAGAGTGGACGAACAAGTTTTCATATCAACATGATTTACACAAGCATTCCTTACGTGCTCCTAACTTCATTCTGCAACCTTAAAATATACAATGGCTTAAAAATTTGCCTCCAATCAAAGGGATGGAATAAAGAAGCCATTTTATATATGTTTGACCAAGCTAGATAATTCCCTTTCTTACGGACTCCACGCTTTACAAAAATATAGGCCATGCTTTCTTTCACAAGGTGGCCTATTTGAAAGGAAAATCTCAATAGTAGCTAAGGAAAACCTATTTCAAAAGCTCTGAACATCTAACATCAAATTTCAACATACCAATGATCACTTTATTGATATCTCCTTAAGAGTAACTGGTTTTTAGTCCATATTTGCCGATTTTCAACTCACTACAGTAGCGTTCACACTACTCCATGGACGCAATGTTGCGGCATCGAAACAACGGCCAGAAAGTGCGCAAAGTTGTACAACAACAACAGGTGTCCAGCGTCACGGCGACGAGTAGCCGCATTTGAGTTGACAGACCAGCAGAGCTTATCCCTCTGTATCATAGTATTAGAATGGTCTATTTCCTCGAGAATTTGTTAGCCAATTCAAAATTTATTCCAGATTTATCGGTCTCGGACATAAATCAACCCCCGCAGAACCTGGTGCATGTTTCGTTTCTGTCTAAGAAAGGGCCTGCTGGCGTCGGTCACTTCCGCTGCTACTACTATTACTACTAATATTACTACTAATATTACTACTATTATTACTACTAATATTACTACTATTATCACTACTAATATTACAACCGTGATCGAATGCTCAAAATCTTGAGGGCGTACGGAATTCCATCGAAGATCGAAAATGCAGTTCATGCCCTTTATATCAACGCAACTGCCACCGTACGCTAACGGATTAACGGACGAATTCAGGCTACACAAAAGCGTTTTACAAGGGGATGTGCTCGCACCACACCTTTTCATCATAATCCTTGCTTGCGCAATGAGACAATCAATCCAACCCGAAGACGGCTTTACTCTTCAGAGACGAGCCGGATCAAGACGACCAGCCCAGAAGATATCCGACCTAGCGTTCGCCGACGACATAGTTACACTAGCAGACAGAAAAACAGCAGCGGAAGAAGTTCTGAATCGCATTTCCACCAGCGCGCGTGGAGTAGGACTCATGGTGAACGAACAGAAGCCCAAGTTCATTGCTTTAAACGAAGACGCAGTAAACGTCATTCACCTTGACAACGAGGAATCTCGGTCTACCGGGGACTACAAGTATCGCCGTGCTTGGATAATATCATCTGCCAATGACATCAAGGTTCGAAAGGCACTTGCATTTCAAACTATAACACATCGAAACAGATTGCGGAAAGCGAATTTGACCAGGAAAAGCGAGATCCGTCTGTTTCAAGCTACAGTAATACCCATTCTCGTGTGCGGATCAGAAACCTGGACGCTAACGGAGGAGCAAACCCGAAGTAGCCAGAGCCAGATGCTTGAAGTTCGCTGGCCACTGTGTTCGCGCTGAACAAAACCATGCAGCAAGCTGGTTCTGTGGAGGCCAAACCCATGGGAGAGCTCGTCAAGGTCGGCCTCGCAAATCATACATCGACGTTCTTGTCGAAGACACAAACTTGGCTGTCGAAGATCTCCCAAATACCACGAGAGACTGGAAAATCTGGAGGGCTCGGTGTAGTTGTGCGAATTCGGGCAGGATCGTCGAAGGAGCCTGACCCATTATGATGATGATGATTGCTACTATTACTTATCCTGTGGAAACCAAAATATGGTTACAGAAGACTCGGCAGACCTAAGCTTGACTATGTCCCCCTCCTCACGCAAGATACCGGCCTTGCTAACGAAGAACTCCGCACAGCCATGTCAGACAGAGAGTTATGGAGAAAGTATGTTGATTCGGGTGCACCCGACTGACGATGATAATTATTACTATTTCTATTACTACTATTATTACTAGTTCTACTAATGCCAATACTGCCAACGATATTTACGGAGACAAAGGTTAACTTCAACACACAATGTAGCAAATGCACAGAACAAGATATAGGGAGATACCGACGCTATCCATTCAAGTCTATCCTACCAAAAATATTTACTTCAATGATGATAAATAATTGTTACAACCATTGATATAGTCAATAAAAACATGACCAGATGAAACTTTATTTGGGCATGCATAAGAATCTACTCTGGAACATCAATGCGGCCTCAGGTTGATGTTGAGGCCAGATACCGGGACGTTGTGACCTCGTTTCCCAGTGTAACGTTTGATGTGGCCTACCTAGTAAATATTGTAAAAGTTTTGAAAGCCTCTTCGTATGTATTTAGAGCACTCAGAGCTCTTAAGGATCATTGTATCTCTTAAAGACTTCACATCGGAGAAATTGTAGCAGTTTATAGGATTTTTGTGACTTATTCCAGATCGTTCATCTGTGGCCATCATTCTTTAGTCCATTGTCGATCTGTCGTCACAGCGCTGCCAGAACATACGTGCATTAGAGCAGCTATCGTTTGCCGTAACTGTCGCGATTAAATTTGTCTGTTTGGAAATAAACGGTTTCGCAGGTCAAGATGCCGGACAACGACATTGGAGATTGGTTTCGAAGTATTCCAATCATCAGCAGATGGTGGTTTATCCTGTCCATTGCTTTTCCCTTAGCTGGCAGAATCGGGATTTTCCATCCACTGTACATGTTTTTAAGTTGGGAGTTGGTGGTCTATAAATTCCAGGTACGCTATCGAATGGCTATGATAGACTTACTCAGTACATGATAAATGAGTTCCTAACTTCATAGCATACATGCATTAACCATACTCTCTGGTCACTAGCTTGTTCTTAGTGATATATTTATTTTCTACTCGAGAGTTAAGCAGATCTCACGTTAAAGCTATTCGTGCAGAACTACCCGGTAATAATGTAATGCACTAGCAAGAATGGGATGTATTTAAAAAGGTTTTAAAAGCAATTGACCTGAGCCAGAACAGGAACCTCAGAAATAATGCATGGCATTTTTACCCCATCCCCTATTCCTTCTTGCAATAGTTTTTTCTCCAGACTTCAACCTCTAAAAAGTTGCCAACTTTTCAGTGTATGCAGATCTGGGTGAATGTTTGTTACAATTTGCTAATAAAAGCCAATGTCATTGTGAATTTTCTTTGTTTCTAGATCTGGCGACTCTTCACTTCAATTGTGTACTTTCCTCTCAGCCCTATGAATGGTTTCCACTACCTTATCAATCTATATTTTCTTTACAATTACTCAACAAGACTAGAAACAGGTATGGCCATTAGTTTCTGCTCAACTTTTCTTTCTCATTAACTTGATGATGTCCAATAGACAGTCAGGGATGCATCATGCGACAGTTCCAATGCAAACTTTCATGCACATGTATATGATTGAGCTGAGTGTTGTTAACTTCAGATGTCCAAAGATAGGAGCAATTTTTATTGTTGCAGCGGATGTGACTGAATTTGTATAATGTATCTTTAGTAGATCAGAGCATCCGTATCAATTCATGTTAAGCATATACCTAAATATCAGTACAAAAAGAATACATTGAGCAGATTTGTTGTTCCTTTGCGAGGTGAAAAATGCAGATCCTACAATCCTTTTCATCTCAAAATTTCAAATGTTTGGTACAGTTCAATTCAGTTAATTCTCACTATTCTACATCAATTGTAATTAGTTTTCTCAAGTGAAGGCCTCCTTGTAGATCAGATCCTGCTGAAAGACTGCCTTACTTAATTGGATGAATCCAACTGAAGCCAGAGGATTTCTTACACCAATATTACTTATTTTTACAGGACTGTTTGATGGGAGACCTGCCGATTACCTTTTTCTGCTCATCTTTAATTCAGTGGCTTTGATTGTATCCTTTTTACATCATTCAATTTTTTTTGAATTGAAACAACTGAATAAATGAGTCAAAAAGTAAAATCTTCCCACTGCACTTCATATTTGTTGTAATTTGACAACTTTTTCTGAGGTTGTTGCTTTGACTTCAGCAATATACTATGTTTTGACTCTTAGCGGTTAAATGCTACATTTTTATTGGACATACTCATTTATGTTATTCTCTGATAATGACCATGATACTCTTCTTCCTTTTCTTGCTTAAATCCTACTCTGTCTTGGGTTGGGGGTGTGGGTCCATAGCTTCCACCTCATCCTGTTCAATGCATCCTTCTATATTACTGTTCTTGCACCCGTGTCCTCCTTGATGCATTTCTGGCATTTCTTCTCATGTATTTTCATCTTCTTCCCAACCGCCATCCTCCATGACCTCCTATGTAATCATCCTCTCCTTGAAGGATGTGTCTGAATCATCCTGATTTCAGCTAAGCAACATCAAACCTTTTTGTAGCATTTCAGAATGTCACATCACCAACCAACTAGCTTAAACTTGTTATTTAAACCAAATTTTTAGACAGGACAGACAACTTTTTTCGTCTTGCTTTAGTTAAACGAAACTAGGTTGTCCTTACCCAACTTCTTAACAATTGTCAAATCTTTGACGAGAAGAGAGGCTGAGATGTTTCTATGGAACGGGATATTGCCATAAGTATGGTTGTGTGGGTGAAATTAAAAAAGAGTTTGATGCCCATCAAGATAAGGTTTTGATGCCCCATCTGAGTTAAACCTGTCTGTAAAAATGTCATATGCTGCTTTTCTATCTAGTATTCAAGTTTTTGGAAAATATGACAGGAGCTCAGCAGTTTAGATGTAATTTTCATAACAAAATAGCTCATTATTTAATTTTTTCTTTAATTCAGTCAGGACACATACGGATAACAGCAGTATATGTTGAAATGTTATATCATGTATAAAGATTTTTATCATCATTATTACTATCATTTGGATTTCAATTTAGACCAAAACGACCAAAATCGCATTAAAAGGAAAGTTGCGAGCATCGCTATTAGGTGCACATACTACGTATTCTGTAGGAGGAATAAATCGTGGCCTAAGAATAATTCCTGTTTGCCGTTTTTCGCTATTAGTTTTCTTTATCATTGTATCGAAGCAGATAGCCAGTTGTACATTACCTTTTACAAGAGAGGTGTATAATTGTAGATTTCAACTATACTTAATGAATTGAAGTTTCAAAAAAAATTATTTCTCTTAGCTTTGAAGTCAGCTCCATCACTCTCAGCTGCTCATGTATATCTGGGTTCTCAATCTTTCTAAACTGAACCTTATCATCTTGATCTTCTACAACCATCATATCAATGTTGACAATATTTCTACTAGCCAGTAACTGCCTAATGAAAGTTTTTAAGTATGCTGATTTATTTTCTCAAACTGCAAAAATATTTAACAGATTGACAATGAATTCCAGTTTTCACTTGCCGTCTTTTGGCAATCAACCAATTTTCTAATACAAATTCTATGAAATTGGAGTTACACATTCCAGGAATCATGCTTGTAACATCCTTAGCAATTTTTGCAGATCATTGGATTTTTGGTGTCTATTCCAGTGAGTGTACAAGAGATTTTTCCATTTTATTCTACTCAGCCCTTTCCTGAAAGGATACTGTAACCTTCTTGTTTGGAAAGGAAGCTTGTTTAGTGAATTTGTGCAGGACTACTTTGAACGACAGCCCCTTGTGTAGACAATAATATTCATTTTGCTACCACTAGATTATGCGGGATTAAAATGATATGATATATGTGTATACCTATGCCTTTCACAGAGAGTTTATCATTACTGATACAAAGTCATTGGATGACTGGCTGTGCTACTTACACTTTGTAGATCTATTCGTCTAGGCATTGAAAGTCTAATTACTCAATTATCTGCTTTGTGGTAATTTATGTTTCTTTGACATCATTATAGATTCTCATCTGTTTTTATTAATGCCATGTGTTTGTATCTATAAAAGATTGAAAGTAACTTGTAAATTCCAAGACCAGCATTCAATGATTTCAATCCTTGAATAAGTAGATTTGCAGAAGATACATTTGAAAAGAGTAGAATGATAGCCATGCTCCCCTTTTATTAGTTTCCATCAATTTAGATAACCAATCTTGAACATTTTTAAGGCACATTGTTGGAGACCTTTCTGAACTTCTACTTTTCTTCTGTCTGATATAATGCACGTTGATGTTTAAAAGAGAGTTGTGGGTATCATTCTAGTTAATGCAAAGCCAAGTTTCTTTAAATTGATGGCAGTCTTCAAGGAACAATGTCCCTCTCTCATGCTTTGCCTCGCAACACACAGTTTCCAAGACTTGAGATGTATTTTCTATTATCAAAAAAGGGGTTTTAAGAGCTGCAGGCCTCAGGGCTGGAATCATCTCAGGGCTCTTGTTTGAAAATTTGCTGTGAGCACTCCTCTACTCATTTCTTCCTTCTTCTTAAAGTAGTACCTCTTTTCAATTTTTTGGTTAGGTGCATGTGGCCTGTGGTCATGCCCCCTGGCCCTCCCTATAAGCACCAATGATTCTTAACAAGACAGACCTGTTCCTTTGTGACTTAAAAGTTCTCTTTTTCATGAAAAATGGACATATAGATTGATTTTTACACAAAATAGTGCGCATAAAAATTTTGCCATCTACAAGGGTTGGCCATGTTCTTACTTGCAACTATAGAACTAAATTTTATCTCCATCATGCTTCTCATAAATACTTATTTTTTGTTGTGCATCATTGGACAAAAAGTTCACAGATGGTACTTTGGTGTGTGGATGTTAATCTAACTTAACAATTTTAATGATAGCTACAATCAAATGCGAGAGTTTCATTTTCTTCTAGTTTTTGATGGATGCCCTCATTCTAAGTGTTCTATACATATGGTGCCAGATAAACAAAGATACAATTGTACAATTTTGGTTTGGAACACAGTTCAAGGTTTGAAGAAAGCTGCATTACTGAAAAAATTGAATCTTACACTCCAAGGGAACCTGTAATATTGTCAATTTCCTTCCTTTAAGTGGTCCACATGGATGATAAAGTGGATGCACACAAGTTGATATGGCTGGTCACACTATTTGCAGGCTTAGTTTGGTATAAAATGAGAAGATACAGCCACTGACATTGCTCATACACAAAACAACATTTTTTATACCACAACATGCAATGCAACATAATGTCAAAAGAAGAAAGAGTACTCTTAAACTATCAGGAAGTGGTTATTTGGTAGAAGTCAAAGAAATAAGCAAACAATATATAGTACATGTTGCTTTTTAATGAATTTGAATTAATGGAATAAGTCTTGAAATGCAAAGATTAAAGAATATCAAAGCATGTTGCAATTAATTCACCATAGAATCAGTGCATTGCATTCTTTCATTAGTTTAAAGTGTGCACCACACAATGAGATTAACTTTTTAATTTCTAATTCATGTAACCTTCATTGAGCTACTTTGATTTTTTGTTGTTGTAGGCGATGTACCTCCCTTGGGTTCTTGCTGCATTTAATATGATTCTAGGACAAGGGTTTGTATCTTTTTACTCAACATGCAAATTACAGAAGCAAATAATCATTGTCAGGGGAAATATGTGTTTGTGTGACAGAACTTCTGCCAAAGCATGAATGCTTGTGGGATATAGGCATAGTTTTACCAGAGTGATTTCCTCAATGATATGAATGATCGGATATTGAAGATCTTCTTTGTTCAATGGCACAAAAATTTGCTTTATTTCAATCAGTATATTAATTTGTAAATATCTACTGTACACAATATTTACAATGTTCATTAAATGTATTTTAGGTTTATTTGATGTGCATTTGGCAAAACTGCAATGCTACGTGATCATTTTTCTCTAGTTTAATTGGGTCTGTCTTCTGTTTTAGTGGTGTCATGGAGATCATTGGAATATTTGTTGGCCATCTGTATTTCTTCCTTGCTTTCAAATACCCTCAAGACTTTGGCGGATATCAATTCATAAAAACACCAGAGATTCTGTGAGTAGCTTCATTGCCTGCTGATCTGATTTCTTTTCAAATAACATAAGCATTTTCAAAAGTTTGCACGCCAACTGTTTTAGTAGGGTGGATGTAGTTGTTGTCATAACGCAACAATGTAATTATATATGATTTAAGTGTTCAGCTATAATACAATAATTTATACACTTGAAAAATTGCAAATTGATTGTTGAAAACATAGTTGAAAATCTTACAAATATTACATGCTAATCAACTTAAATGAGTCCTCAGATGATTTGAAACTGTTAGAAGTTGATTAAAAAGTGCACATATGAATTTGATTATTCTGAAAACACTAACTGCCCTTTCAGATACCGCTATTTGCCTAACCGTCAAGGAGGTGTGGCTGGATTTGGACAAGCACCTGCCAGTAGAAGAGGTAGAGGCGAAGAGAGACAAGGGGGGCATCGATGGGGTGGAGCTGGATATCGTTTGGGAGATGACTAAGAATACAAGTTTATGGTAGTGACAGAAGATATTAATCTTTCAAAATAACTGGTGAACCCTTTGCTTTGCTCTAACACAAATCAAATTAAGTAGATTCACTACCCTTACCATCACTCACTATTTCCAAGCTTATATGGCTAAAACACTTTTCTCAAATTCAGCACATTCTGTATGCATGATTTTTAATCCGATTAGTAACCCCACCACAAGTAAAAGTGGCTTCAAATGGGAGAGTTACTGGGAAAAACCAGTATCAGATCTTTCCCAGCCTTTTGGGACAATATTTTTCCAATGTAAACTTGTGTTAAGTACTAAGGATTTATCCAAATGTAATTGCGGAATCAATATTTTTAGAGGATATATTTGATCATAGGGCTATCAAGCAAATAGCTATTAAGAAATGCTGCTGCTTGAGTCTCTTGATGTCACAAGTTTCAGTATTTTCCACCCACTTCTCTAGCAGCTGTTGCATGTATTACCACAAGAGCTATATACTAACTAGGCAATATAAATTTTAACAGTCAGCTCCATGTATTCAATCTTTCCATTTCACTGGGCAAAGGGCTTAAATACTCTGCATCTGATGCAGTGATTGTGCAATAGGTTGTTTCTTGTTTATTCATTTCCTTTATCAATTTATGGAACATTGTGTCCTCTTCTCTCTTTCCTTCCAAAGTCCTACAACTTGCCCTCTTTCAAATTTACAAATGTGATCTTATATACCTCTCCTCTGGTCTCACTTGCATAGGACACCGTGGCCTTTCCCCAAAATAACTCAATAAAAAAGATGGAAATGGACTTTGAAGGGGTTGAAAGTAAAAACCCCAGCTAATGGTTGTTTTAAAGCTCGTTGGATTGGTGTACTCTGAAAGTTTATTAGGCATGTTTAGAGGAAAACAACTTTGTTATCATTTATGATTCATTGGAATCGTCTCTATCGATTACAGTCAGAGTAAATTACAAGTGTTATTATATATTACATCTTCTGATAAATCATGCATTAAAAAGAGTTACAAATATAGACAGCACTCATAAAATCATTTGATGCATTTAAAAGCATGAATCACAAGAATAAAAAGCTGTGGATAGAAAGCAAGTTGGGATACTTCAAGGTTTTACATAAAAATGTACCAAAATCATCTAGAAAATGTTGCTTATTCATATGGGGTGCAGACAATGCACATAAATTCAATTGAAAATTCGATTTCTGTGGGAAAACTATGAGCTGCTCAAGTCCAGTGGTAGAAGTTGCAAAAACCCACCTTATTCTTGATGACGGAACAAAGAGTCCATGTGGATTGGTGCTTTGGTCTACAGGACATGCACCAAGGCCATTTTTAGGTGAATTTTAATCACAATTTCTGTGGGTATTCTGGACTTCCACAAGTTTGAATTGAAAACAATCTGATTTTCACCCCAAGAAGCAGACACTTGAAAACAATGTTACCTCCCTATCATAGTATACTCCAGGTGTAAAGATAGCTAAATGGTAAAGCACTTGATGACCGACTTAACAATCAGTAGTTTGAATGCAGGCGTAACTTTTCTAAGTGTATGGAAAGTGAATAGCACTCTATAATTCCAGCTGTATGAATCAAGATGTTCTAGCTTTATTTTGCAATGGAGGAGATTAGGCTGGTGAAAATTTAGTGAAGTTTTTAAAATGGAACATTGCTTCTCTGACTAAAGTTCACACCAAGTGCATTGATCTCTAAGCGGTACCAAAAATTGCAAAATAAACTAACCAAGATAACGTCACTTTACATATAACTTGTGACTGCTAATTGTATTCATAGACATCGCTTATCCATTACTATAAATCAACTGGTTTCATAACAGAGTCTAAACAGCTAAACAGAATATAAATTTGGGGAACCCTGGTATACTTGTCTGGTTTCTCCTTTGATGCAATAAAAATGAAAAAGGATGACAGGAATGACTCTCATTTCTGTGAGAACAGTATTTTGTCAAGACTGAGTATCGGAAATTCCACGCATATGGCCAGAATGAATGCTGCAGCATATGACATGACAGTTACACTTACAAACTGGAAAGCCTAAAAATTGAAAAAATAATATTTCAAGCATTCTCATAATAGCATGGTTTGCAATACTACAAATGCTAAGGTTTGTCAGCTGTTGAATCTATCACAATGGCATGGCAATTGTATAGTTAAGCAAGGTATTGTGTGGAACATTGCAGCATAATGCTAAGGCTTCTCAACTGTTGCTTCTATCACAATGGCTTGACAATGGTGTAGTTAAGCAAAGTATTGTGTGGAACAACTCGGGTGATCAGTTGCTAACTTTATTATGGAATAAAATAGAAGTATGCCTTACTAGATCCATGTCTGTGTAAGCTCTGCCTGAAAGTTTGCTCTGATAAAAAACTATGATGGTCATTGGGTGTATCAGGTAAGCACCATAGGTCAAACGACTCAAAGGAATGAAAGCTTTCCAGGACAGGAAACTCTGCACCAATCCTATTAGGTGAAGTAGGATGAAAAATTGATATACTGTCAACAATAATAACAATAATAATGAACAATAACTTTCATAAGCAGTCTCTCACATACATACACCATTCACCTTGTCAAAAATCTCAACCTCTTTTTCTTATTGTTGTTTCATTGCAGATTGTTCCATTTTTCATAAACACTTTCACATGCATTGCTCTCAGGAGATCAGGGATACTATTCTGTTTCTCTTAGGTGTTATCAGGAGGACCAGAAGCTTGAATCACTAACATCCTTGCCAAGTTTCACTACCTAATGCACAAAATATGTCCCACAAATCATCCTTTATCCCAATAACATGCAATTCATGGAACATCTTGCGTTCTTTTAAATCTAAGATCACTAAACTTGATATTATCTTACTCTCCTCTTAGCCTTTCACCTTCTTTTATTGTTGGGGCTTGGTATTGGCCACCATTCCCCCACATCACTCATTAAAAATGCATACATACATACATACATACATCGTTGGCAGAGCTGGTTTGGGTAATAGTTGCCACAAGATTACACAAAAGAGCAAAATTTTAAAAAAATTGTGATGAAGGAGAATGAATAAAGATTTAGATAGAAAGTTTAAAATGTGAAGTTTGACGGGTAAATATCTCACCTGTCTGGTCTGATTCAATTTTGAACAAGAAAAATTAGAAAATAGTGGTCACATAACCACCATAAACTACACCCTAGCTTCTCTGTGAAGCTAGCATTTAACAATCAAATGTGAAAAAGAACAGTGAATTGCTTCATAAAGTCAAAAACTTTATCTGTAATCTAGAATCACTCTTTCCAGTCGCGACAAGTAAAGACCTTACCTCCAAATCCATTATGGCAGGCAAATATAACCCAAGATACAGCGACAGCCCATATAAACCTTGACAAGGATCCATAAAGGATATTCTCTGCCAAAGTAAAAGGTTTGCCTCCTTTTTTTGAACTTTCCCATGTACCATAAACAACTGTCATCCCAAGAGTGATGGCAACTGCCCACCCCACCAAATAAAACAACTGAAAACAAGAAAAGCATCTGGTAACAATGTATCTCAACTTTTACAAACAGGTCTCAGGACAAAAATGATGTTGTGAATGCTATAAGTATATCATGTTTTCTCATCTTCTCACCTTCTATCTATATACAAGTCCCAAATCCGTCCTTCTTTAGAGTACTGCTCCCACGTCTGGGGTGGTGCTCGAAAATCTACTCTCTGTCTTCTCGACAAAGTCCAGTCCAAAGCCATTCGTCTCATCAATAATCCTAACCTCACCAAATCGCTCCAACCTCTTTCCCATCTTCGTTTAGTTGGAGATCTTTCCATCTTTTACAGATGCTTTAACGGACATTGTTCTCAGGAGATCAGGGATATTATTCCAGTTCCTCTGAGGCGTGTCAGGACCACCAGAAGCTCAACTCATTCACACCCTTTCCAAGTTTCACTGCCTAATCCACGAACTCTATCTCACAAATCATCATTCATCCCAAGAACATGCAACTTATGGAACGTCTTGCCTTCTTCTTGTCTTCCTGAGTCCTACAACTTGCCATCTTTCAAATCTAATGTAAATAAACTTGATCTTATCTCTCTATCCTCTTAGCTGCTCGCTTTCTTCTTTCTTCCTTTGTTGGGGCTTTGTATAGGTCACCATGGCCTTTCCTCAACATAACCCACTAAAAAAGAAAAAAAAAAAAAAAAATGTACACACTACATCATGCAAAGGTGGGCTCAAATGATAACTCCATTACGCGACTTACCCATTTCAACTTTCCGCTAAATCTGTACTTCTTGAAAAGAAAATAGCCCAAGACCATGCCAACAAGGTATGGTTGGATGCGACAGTAAGGCTTTGTGTAAATGACATCTTCAAAAGACGGTCCTGTGTTCCTACAGCATAAAGAAACATGCTCCTCAGTTCATGGATTTTTGGCCCATAAAAGGTAGCACTGTGCACTTGATAGAAGCAAAAAATGACATTTCTAGATAGTATTCAAACTTAGTGTGATCATGTGAAACTTACGGTCTAGAGACTACATCAGCAGCAACTTCCAAAGCATTGAGCTTGTAATGGCCAAACAGAATGCCAGTGACAATGAAACTTACTGCAACGAGGATCCCATTGGACAGTATTGCTCCAAAGAGCTTAAGTCTAAAAAGAAAATAACAGAACAATTGCTGACCTTAATGGCCTTCACTCTTGTGCTAATAATTATTCCAACACCTGCAGATATGCATTGGCCAGATCAATAGAATACACATTGTATAACAATGAACGGCTTCATTCAAAAAGGTACTAGAAATTAAACAATGCACGGCCAAAAATAGAACTTAGTTTCTTGCACGTTGGGTAAACCATTGAAGAACGTGAGAAATAAGAGATAATCATCTATTCAAGGGAGGAAAAAGCGATTAATTGCACCTACTTGTACATTGCATAAAGAATGATTGGACTGATGATGAAAAACTGCATATCATTTGCCAAGTACCATCCCCAACCAAGGCACTGAAAACAGCATTAAATACACATAATGCACAATTCATATGACATGCATCACAAAAAATATTTAATTTGGAAGATATGTACTGCTGGTTGGCATACAGCAAGAGCATCAACACATCCATTTTTGCTTATTACCAAAAAGGCAATGGACAAATGCCATGCATATATATGAGAGAATACATACCTCTTTCCCCAGTTTTGTAGGGTAGAAGTTGTTTATGTAAATAATATTTGTCCACCAGTAGTCTCTACATGGATCTGCCACAGACTTTGCTGTTATTGTTGACCAGAATGGCCCTGCTCCCATCAGTGGGAAAATGTACATGTAGAACAAAATCACAAATCCATATGTGGGTGTCAATCTATAGGTTAGAAAGAATGAGCAAGTAAATCATAAAAGAAGAGCCTTGCATTTTTGAGAGCATAGGAGACAAAATACTGCAGAGAACCATCAAGTTATGTTAGATAAAAACTTTTCTTAGACTTTGCTATGCATTATCACTTAACTCAATTTGATTATGATGAGAACGTTTTGAATGAAAACAGGAATGGAGACAAGTACTTCTGTGAGCTTGTGCAATTATCAAAGGACTTCAACAAATCCTCCTTGCACCCCTTGGAGACTAAACAAATGTGACCACCAGGGACAATTCCGCCAAAGAATACCTTATGTAGCGGTGCAAGTAGAACTGCCAGATAGGAAGCTTTCCTTTTGATTCTAGTCTTCTCATGCCCAGATAAGAGACAAGTAAGCCACTGCAAAAAGGAGTAAATCAACATTTCACAACAGTCAAATCAATTCATCAAAAGCGTGCAACAGCAAAATCTAAATTCAGTTCTCTAGTTAATCTTAAATGCAAACCTCAGCTTCATTTTCTAGTAATTTTCAGATTTCAAAAATACATATTAGTTCCAATCCCTGTTGTACATGTTAGTTCCAATCTCTTCGATGTTCAGCCTTACGTGCATGAAAAGTTAAGTTGAGTCCAATACTCAAAATGAATTTTGGGAACCATCTTGCTTTAGAGGACAATCCTTAAAAGCAACGTTGTGATCTAGGGTAAACAGTTCCGTTCCTCACCAATTCAAATCCTGTTTTATGCCAGATATCCACCTGCTAATGGGTGGACAGCCAGAGGGCATCCAGAGACATGAGCAAGTGTGCCTTGAATCCTGGACTTCCAGCACAGCAGATGTTTTTTATCACTATGCCAACTGTTCCTACTATAGTATATGTCTTTGATTAAATGGTCAATACTAACTACACATGAACGGTAATCGCTAGCAGGACTATAAATGAATAAGAATTTAGAAGCAGTAAAAGCATATGAACGCACCTCAGCAGGAAGAAGCTGTCTACTGAGAAAAAAGCATTGTCTATTGCAAGAAAGGTAAACCTTCCAAGAATTTTGGCCAAATCAGTAAAATTTTCTGAAAGAAAGCGAGAGTTATTCATCTACATTTCTCTTAACACTTAGTCCTTTTACAGCAACTTTGCTAATGAATGTTTGGGAAGTAGCTTTGTTACTGTCTTAAATCAAAGTTATGGTGAGGCTCACAAGGATCTGTGAAAAACAATTAGTTCTATCATGGCTCTTAAGGAAACCATCACGGAACACATGATGACAGGACAACAAACCTTAAGAATGTTATTTCTTATTCAGTGTCACATTGACAAGGATCAATGGAAACAGAAAACTGAGGATGAATTCAGAAATCTAATTGCAGATCCAATGGAAAAGAAAAATGGATGCACATTGCCAAGTGCTTCATAGACTTAAGATTATTGCTGAAACAAAACACAGGCAGCTTACTAGATGCATGAAAGTTCCAAGTTTACTTACCCAAGCCCCCTGTCACTTCACCAATTGCATAAACATGACCAAGAATAACCCATGTCATACTTATCATTCGAATACCATTGATGGAAAGTATAGCCCTGTCTGGCACATCAGTACATAGCACTGCTTTTGCATTCTTTACCAGGGAGAAACAGAGAAGCAGTGATACAATTGAGTTATCTAAGGAGGAAAAGATCTGGGCTGTTGAAACAAAAAGATGAATCATTTTCAATTTCACATTTTTTCTTCTATTGAGTTGTATTATGATATACCTACTATATTATTCATTATGCTTAAAGGTTCCCTTGAATTGGAAAATTCCCACAAAAATTCCTTTATATTGTGAGAATGCAAGCTTAAAGGTCTCCTCGCAACTTACCCAGTAACATAAGCAGGATTATGCGAAATCTACAGGTCAACAGCCCACAGCAAGGCATGTTGGATGGGTGTTGAAAAGTACACTTCAAATAGGTAACTGTACTCCAGCAAAAAGTTGGAAAAATTGCTTCAATCTAACAGTACAAGAAAGCAATATGCAAAATGGCTGATTACTGGTTTTCAAATGAGTCAATTGAAGGTAAGCGATCTATCTTTGTGGTATCCAAAGAAAATAATGACATGCACATCAATGACTGCCTGGCTAGTTTCAGGCCACTCTGTCAAGCCTACGTCAATACGGATGTAAGTATGTACATGTATCATTTGCCACATTAATTTCCTTACCAACTTATAAAAGTTAAACAGAATAAAATACAATAGCAAAAATTACAAACAAAGACAAGCACCCCTAATGCTAGTGGCAGGAATAGCATTAAAAATCTGACCCTATTTACATAATGGTCTCTTATGGGTGGTAGTTTGACAGGAAAAAAACAACAGAAAAAAGAATATATAGCACAATATATGTACCTTTTACAGAGACTCCCTTGGATGGTGTGGGAACTGGATGTTCTTTATCACTGGTAATGCTTGTTTGAGAACCAAAGGAATTCGCGGCAGGAACTTCTTGGCTTACATCCTCCGTGTAAGGATGGGTAGAGAGTGAATGGAAGGAAAACATATTTTGCTCTTTGATACAGTTTAATGGAGACTCAATCCAACTGATAAAAAGATCCAAAACTGTTCCCATGAGACACAGGGCAAGTATGATTCCACAGATAGTCCTTTTTAAATAGAACAGGTACAATCACTCTTAAAATATAAGCAATCAAACTGGCTAACAATCTGAAAAAGCTAATAGAATTGCAACATTGTATTGAACCTAACAAACATTAATAGAATCATAGAATGCACTTTTCTTAGTAATACTGGTGCATATGTCTAATATGTCTACGACGATTAATCTGTGGGACAGATTTCTTATGAAAATACGGAATTTGCAACTCTCCTTCCTTGAACTCATCTTCAAAAGTTTACACAGCCACGATCAAGTGTTTCACTGTGGTTACAAAATATTCAAACTAGGTTTATTGTACAAAAAATGAACTACCAAATGCCAGAAAAAAGCCTTTGTTTGATTAGGCTTATCCAGATATTAGCTCACATAGTATTTGTCGGAGAAAATGTTGTAGAAAAGCTAAAGATTGTAGCATCAGAATTTAGTTACAATAGCATTTACGTTTCTGTAAGAAAAGTTTTTTCAAATCACTGAAGTACTTCATCTGTTGCAACAGCTAGAAGCATGCTAAAACTAAAGCTTCCTGTCATTGTGATTTCCCAAAAAAATCAGTAGCATGTCAGTTGAATGTAAAGTCTAACCATTAACCATCTGTCTTATCAGTAAATACCGGAAGAACATATGGCCATTGATTCTTTCCTTTCTATTGAATAAAGCTAGCATTATAAAGATTTCTTAGTACTACTCATGAGAGCAAGAATTACTCACAATGTCGCTTTAGTCCCTGAGGAATAGCTCGTATCTCTTTCCTCGCAAAGAACCGAGTTCCCATAATATGACAACGAGGTATGCTCAGGGAATGATATGTTGACAGTAACATATGGTGGATATTCTGAAAAGTAATGTTATTCTTAAAAACCACTTTCGGTATAACGCTTGAGGACCATGTTGAAACTGCAGTTCAGAAGAAAGATAACTGTAATTCAATAAAAATTCAACTTTTTTCTTGCAAGTAAGCAGAATCTAGTTTCTACCACAGATATTTTGATTTAATGATAGCATTGCTTTTATCAACGCACTTAACCCAATCTTGTTACTGATTCAATAATATAAATAGATGGTTACAATTTTCCACTATTAGATGCATAGAAGGACGTTATGCTTCAATTTCAAACATAGAGATAATATCATCTCTAATCAGTTTTGACAAAGGCTAGATGTGCTGGTATAGAATTTAACAAATAAATAAAAAAGGCTTACTGAAAGACAGAGGAATTTCATTGAGAAGGAGTCTTATGTCCGTTGGATTGCATTCCTGTGGCATACAGGTTCCAAGAATACCATATTGCTGGGGGAAAAATTTACCTTAGAGTAATCATGCCTTGCATATACTAAATAATTATAGATCTTCACTAATCCAGCTTTTGTAACTGATTGGATTGTAAAGTGCTTGCCTAGAAAACTCAAGGTTTTGGGTTTCACCAGCCCAGCATATCAGTATGAAAGTGCAAGTAATCAGGCATGTGCAAAGGAGCTGATGGTAGCACTGCACTATATTTGACAAATTTAATTCCCCAACCCTGGCATAAGCAATAAAATAGAACAGTGGCTGACACCAAAAATAGGAAACTTTGTAGGCCTGACTTTTTAAATTGAAATAAATCATGATACTTAGAGAGGAAATTGTCTCACGATATGGATAATACAGAACAACTGGCAAAATGTTGTTATCCAAATTTTTGCATGTGCAAAGAAAAGTAAACCGCAGTGCATAGCATTGCTCGATGCCAAGAAGTCAATTTTATGAAATAGTTTTCTGTTACCTTAATCAATGATGGTTCTTCCTTGAGAATCAGAGGCTTTGAGCTCAAAATGCATGGGCTGTGAATCACACATTTAACTACTGAGCCACAATATAACTAACAATGAATGCAATGAAGTGATAAGGACTTACATCAATGCTTTTCTTAAAGAAGATGTACGTTTTTAAATTGAATCCTGCCAAACAATATTTGAAATGCTTCATATCTGCGCATTCAGAGAATGAACCAAGCCAAACAAAATTGCCTTGAAATACCCCACTGCCAGGTTTCCCTATTGCGTCCACCACTGAAAAAGACAAAATTGACTTGACGTACTTTCAAATGGGAAGTTGATGGACGACACTTACCTTGGCTTTGCCTTTTTGCCTAAAGCTCAAAATATTCAAATATAGTTAGCACTCCATTGAAAATCTTAGAAGTGCTTGCCACCCTATGAAGATAGGGCAGCGGTACACATAACATTCTGCTCAAATACAGCAATTTAGTCGTGATTCAAAATATTTTGTTGGATGGCCATGCTGCCTTATGAAGGCTTACCCTTCTTGCAGGATAAAGTTACATAGAAAAAGGCGGTCTAAAGATTGTTATGAAATTACTTGCAATGCTTAAAATCATCGTTTTATCAATAATGGCCCGATATCAATGGGGGCTCATCTTCTTCATCTGGGCCTTTAGTAAGGATTTTTTGCCAAGATATGGTGTAGGAGCATACTAAGTATTACATATTTAGTATTACATAGCATGAGACCTACAGATGCTGCGATAGCCTTGCTTGCAGTATGATGGATGCTAGGCAGAATCTCGTGGCTACGGCATCAGTAAAGCTACTTCTTCCATTAAGAAAAGGTTTGATTAATCGTTGGAAGTGAAATTCTATCTCTGAAATGCTTCTGTGAAAAAGTTATAACTGCTACATTGAAGCGCTTTTTCTGTGAGAATCGTAATTTGATCGTCAGGCCTGGGAACTCGATAAACGTACACAACTACTTACTTGGAAACAACTGTGCAAGGTCAGTTGAAAATAATTTTGCTATCTTTCTTGAGCAAGCAACAGACATATTTTGTCCCTTCCTTACATCCCCGGCAAGTGACATTCGGCCCTTCAATTTAGCCTGTACTTGCTTGACCTCTTCGCTGGAAAGCTTCTTGAAAGCCTGAGCTATTCTGTCGGAATATAGTTTTGTTTCTTTTGCACCATTGACCTCTACAAATGACAGTGTGGCTATAAACAGGATTCCGATGACGAACATTTTCACTGCTTCTCTCTGCGCTGACTTGAAACGATCCATTTCAAATCCAAATATGCCCAGATTTACTTGGAGTAGTGGTTAACAACCTCTCTTGAAGCTCGTTTTGTGCTTTGTTGTAACTTCAAAATAGACATTACGTAAGGCACCTCATGTCGCTTCTCGTCTTGCGACCAATCACCCGATGATGTTTATTGCGAAATCAATCCTTGCATCTTGCTCTGCATTGTAAACAGCGTAGTGCGGCATTGCAATCGGTGCTAATGCATTGCAATAGCATGGCCTGTGGCAGGGGTGTACTGTATGCAGGAAGCATCTGAAATATGGGAGGACCAGGTCAAAAACGTGCGTTATAAAACCAGGGCCGCGGAGTGCGAATGATTATTAACAAGACACACTAATTTTGTTCAATTGAGTTATTATTTATGGGCTACTATAGCTATGGACCCAAGGGTCAATGATCCCTCTGACCCCCCTCTCTTCAGCATAAAACAATAGAGTTGACTGATAATAAATAAGTCTTACCTCAGATTATGCAAGATTGATGAAACGATGCAGACAGTTATCCTCATAGAAAGCCTGTCAAATATCAGCCCGGTTTTTTGGTTGCATTCAGGATTTGGGCTAAAGAATGATTATGCAAAAGGGGTACTTTTAGTATTAGAAGAGGCACTTTTGTCTAGTTTGTCATAAGATATGGGGCCATGGCCCATCTGGGCCCACTCCGGTTCCTGCGTCCCTGGCCTATTGGTACACACCAATCTTGCATGGGTTAGTGCTAGTAAATCATGACTACTGCGCTCAATCTCCCTGGTTCGATCGATGCACGCTCGTTCGCCTTTCTCTTCGCCATTTATCTGCAAACCCAGCGGAATCAGAACTTGGGGGTAAAGGTACGAAAAGTGTGACGAGAAAAAGGAACTGGCCACCCTACACTGCAATGCCATTGCTCAGGATGGCACTCCTTAACAATCGAGAACAATATACAATGGTTGAAGTTCACTACTTGATTTATGCATCACGTGATCCATCGTCGTCCTCACCGTGCCGTGGGTGCACCCGCTTGAATGATCTTCTCCACCAACCACCATCCTCGCGTCCCTTCTCACGGCTGCCATTGCGTTCATTTCCATCCACATCGGTTGTCAATAAGCGAATTTAAACTTGTTTTCTTATTTTCTAAACAAGACCCTTATTGCTACCAGCACTGTTGCTGAAAATGCAACCTTGTATGAAGGAATGAACTATCATCGTTATCATAATAACGAATTTTTAAACAGGATGAAAACTTAAAAAAATTATGGCATAGCTGTAGTTTATCCTGCAAAATAGTACTTAAAAGGAAAATTGAAGTCTTAAAGAAGTAATTTGGTAATATTTGCTAAATTCTATGCATAACATTTGTTCATCTCCCTGAGAGCAAAACACTTACAGACACCCTTGCACAAAGAGGTTGATCCTAAAAGTTGTTACACCCATGTAGATGAAGCTTTTCCTCGCGTATTTACTTCTTCTCCGAGGGAAGCATATACGATCCCAGGGTTAGGGCTAGAGCTCTGTGTGTTCTTGCAATGTGAAAATCTGTAGCTCTTCATATCAATATCACGTCCACCCTGAAACTGAATGGCATTGATTGGGCTAGTTAGCACCCCGAGTTATCATTGCGATTCAAGGTGTCGAATGGAACCAGGGAACCTCTGTGTATCGTCAAAGGCGACTAGAAGAGGTTGATGACAAGAATGGTAACCGACCATAAAACCCGAGTCAAATCGTCACGAAGATACGGATTTGATGCTCGACAGTCAACACCGGTAGCCCCAATCTGCAGAAAAGTCTCTAGAAGGGGGAGCCAGCACCCAGCGCCGCGTAAGATAACGTCGGTGCCCTACACGACTCCGCTTTTGGAGCGAAATGCAACATTGTGTTCGTTGTTGCTTCCTGTTGGTGTTGTATTTATTTTGTTTGACGTCATCAAATATACAGTATACACATATCTATATTCATAGGATAGCAAGAGAGAAAAACCTGTACTAGTTTAGAACTCTGAGCTTCATGTCATACAGTCATCAGTTAAAGATATACATTTGTACTGTCTTTGTTTAATGAAACTCAGAGTTCTAAACTAGTACTGGTTTTTCTCTCTTGCTATGCTATCAATCACTCTAGTTCCACTATTGAGCACTCTTGCTGATTTTATTTATCACTTGTCTCTTGGACATATTCACGCACGCATATATATATATAAATATATATATATATCTCTCTCTCTTGTGTTCTTCTATATATGAATATATATAATATATATAGAAATATATATATATATATATATATATATATATATATATATATATATATATATATATATATATACATATACATTTATATTCATATACACACATATTTGTAGAAATACTTTTACACAAACTTGAATATTTCCCTTAATTATCTTACATCAATACTTGTGAGAAATGTATTACAAATTAATCAATTAAGTTAATTATGAGGATGGTTAAGATGATAGAAGACCGATAACAATCGATGGTGATGATGATTATGAAAACGATTATGAAAAGAATAATGGTTGATGACGAAGGTGATAAAAATGATTGATGGTGCAGACAATTATAACATTATTGAAGGAGACAGCGATTGCATATCGGTGACGGCGGTGAGAATAAATTTCATTGCTAATCTTAATTTCACCCAGAAAATTCCTTACCTAATGCCTTTTTTTTAGTGGGTTATGTTGAGGAAAGGCCATGGTGACCTATACCAAGCCCCAACAAAGGAAGAAAGAAGAAAGCGAGCAGCTAATAGGATAGAGAGATAAGATAAAGTTTATTTATCTTAGATTTGAAAGATGGCAAGTTGTAAAATCGATGGTGATGATGATTATGAAAACGATTATGAAAATAATGCTAACCACTGTTGTGAGAATAGTTTGCTGACTTTGTTAGACATCCAAAGATGAATATCGAATAACCGCCTTCTTAAATTTATTAGGCCTTTCCAGTTAAAATTTTTCATTTTAGAATATGGCATAATCAAGTGTCCTGATTTCGAAACTGCAGTTATTCTTCTGATACCTTGTACCGTTTCCAAGTTATAAGCGTTTTAAATCAGATTTCACTGAAAAAACCGAGAAAAAAACGAAAATATCAAAATATACTTAGTGACGTCACGGAGTATATCGAGATAAACCCCGAGAATTTGAGAATCTTGGCATTTTCAGCGACTTGCATTTGAAGGTGGCGTCAGTGTATAGGAAATTGAATCCGTCATTTTCCTCATAATCTGATGAATTCTCGTGGGACGAACGAATGACCGAGAAAATGTTGCACGTCACTAAGTAGATCTCTGGGAATTTTTCTTGAGAATATTCTGAACTCGAAAACGAACTATAAACTCTGATAAAATGACATCAGTACGGGATATCAGAAACATAATCGTAGATTCGAAATCAGGGAACTCGACTGAATTTAATTCACTGGAGAGACCCGTTTTCAAAACATTCCAGAAATGGCAATTTTTTTTTCAATGAAAGCAGAAGTAAGCAGGACAGATGAACACTTCACTATCACCTGAGAAGAATTTTCCCCTCCCCTTTTCAGATCAGTTCATTAACGGCATCTCTACACATTTTGCTCGACCATCTGATTCATGAATACGACCAGAATGAATAGAAAACGATAGCGTTGATTCTGGCAATCCATCCTTACAAGTATAGAGAAAACTGACGAGGTTGGCATCGCGTCGCACAACCACGATAGAGCGACAAAAAAAAAAATGCTCTGAGACTATTATCTTAACATTGTACCCAAACTTGTGGCAGTGAAAAGTGTTGGAGGAATTTCCTGAAATGAAAATACACGTTAACAATACAGAGTGATTGTGCGTGAGCATTTCATGGTGAAGACATCAGAGGCTGATGACATGGTCAAACCATACCGTCTTCCCTCTAGCACACATGGTGTTTTCATTGGCGGACAAAGCAGTGGATAGGATGAAACAAATATTGCAAAAAAACTCAAAGTAAGTAAGAAAATGGTTAGTTCTTCCAAGGTCGTCATCTCTTATGAGATTCTACATAGCGGTCCAAGGAGGATTTTTTAGCCCATGGCGTGAGAGCTTTAAAAACGGCGTCGTCTGAATCAGTCTCCTTTCACTTGAAAAGTTATCACTTCTAGTCAGTGCTATCAAACGCAAATCAATTTAAGTGGAAAAGATCTCCCTGATGACCAAAAATCCGCGTTGCTGCAAACAAATATCAAAAATCGGAATTAGAATTAGAAAACCAAGAAATCAACTTCTGTATCCAATACCCAGTTTTTCAACGACGTAATGTACATTCCTGAGTTTTGGAAGATGACGCGCGCGGCACATAGATACTGCTTATGGTCCTATTTCACGTGACAAAACTGCCATAGCCTTCCGCCTACACGTCTGTATCAGAAATAAAACGGAACTTTCGGCATACGCATAATTCCTCATCAGTAGCGGGACAATAACGCGTGAAATTTTTGGACAACATTGTCGCATTATCTTCACTATGGAGTATTTAGTTCCCAGCGATACCAGCTCTATATGCTGGCACTAACAAATAACAGAAAAAATGGTCTTGAACCGACAATTGCCGGAGATCCGACATCTATAAACAACGGGTGAGATTTGCCACCCCGTCGACAACAGCGGTTTGGGACGCGGTACACAGCCATCAGGCATGGATAGTGATTGAAAGTAGCAAGGCTTCAAGTGTGATCTGCATACGATTCAAAATTTTGCCAGCGGAACGAGTATTAATGATCTGATAAACTGCACATTGAACAGCATGAGTACATCTTAAAGAGTGAAAATCTGCCAGCAAAAGGTCGCAGATCAGGTTCAGGAACACAACATCCGTATCCACCATCCCTATTCACCGATTTGCTTCTCTAGCATCGCCACGATTTGCAGATCACTGTCACTAGAAATACTATTGTCACTGCTACTACTGCTAGTGGTTCTACTGCCATCTTCTCCATTATCATTATCATCTAGAATATGTTCGTCCATCAAGGCCTGTTTCTTCTTTATAATAAGATCTAGCTGATCGTTGAGTTGTTTTTTCCGCTTTCTTATGTTTTCCAACGGCGAATTACGATTACAGTTTTTGCTGGATGTAGAGGATGACGAAGAGTTCGAGCTAGCACTGCTACGGCCACTAGATCCGGATACACTACCTAAAACATCCTCCTGCTCTCCATCGTCATCACCATCAGCTTGCATATACTCTTCAACCTCTTTGTCCATGTCATCAAATTCATCCTTATTGAAAGCAATGGGAATAACTGATTCTAGAATTTCTTCAGGGGTCGGAGGTCCATTTGTCTGCACGAACTTAACGTCATCCATCGATGAGTCATTTTTCCTTAACACTTTACTCCTTATTTTCTCTCTCATAACGGGGGTTCCTCTACTCGATATCTCTGGCGTATCTACTCCCCTTCCTTGAGTATTACTTGAAACCGGAAAAAGTCGCTCGTCAACCCATTCCCATCGCTGTGCACAGCACCACAGCCAATCTACACCCACCAGTTTCACATCACGAATCCTGGTGGCGCGATAGGCCTTCTCTGTTCCAAGCCTCGCGGCTACCACGTGCGTTGTGTATGTTGATTCTTCTCCACCAGAGGCAGCAGCCTTACCACTTACAATACTATCCGTTACGTTGGCACCAAGGCTCACAGCAGTCCGATACACTGCACTGTTTCGTAATGGCACGTTCGTCGGAATTACACCTGTAAAAACCATGTTAGCACCTTTGAGAATTTGCTGCCTCAGTGTTGGGACAATAACTCGCGTGTCTGGACAGACAGTGCCAGGAGTGCAGAACCTGGAAATCGCAGGATCTTGACGTGACAGTCCGCCTTTGTCCTTTATGGCATCCACTGTTGAATAGAATGAGCGGTGAACACGTTCAAGAATTTCCTCAAGGTAGATAAGGTAATCGTCCAAATCTGGAGGGTGCTCGCCACCTAGAAAGAAGATACGTTTGAGATGAAATTGCTTCCTTCTTGTACAGAACCTTCACCATTTCACGAATCTACGCAATTTTCAATATATTACTGCACTTGAGTTTTGCATTTTTCTGCTAACTCTAAGCAGGGAAATTCATGTCTCTTCGAGCTGGTACATTTATTTTGATAGCGATTTTCATGATTATTGGCCTTTCCCAAGCGGTTCTATGCTTTGTATAAACAATACACAGAAAAGCTCAAAAACATCTCGAAGACAAGCCAAATTAGACAGCTTACCATTCTTAGAACCTACCATTCGAATTACTGCTAACTTTTACAGCTTCTGAATCTCCATTATCCGATAATTTGTCGAAATTTAACCTCCCGCTCTTTCCATTACTATCTTCTTTCCCTTCTTCATTACCGTTCTTTATCACTCTACCATCAAGTTCCGTTGAATTTTCGCATTTATCTCCGTCATCTTTACTAGTTGCATCTCCTTCCGTTTCCATCCCATCTTTATCTGACATATCAGCTCCTGGCTCCTGTCCTTCGATTGCAATTGCTGATTGGTCATCACTGTCATCAACGCCATTTGGATCTTCTGCGTTTCCAAATGGATCATTAATGTCGCCAGTGCCTTTGAAAAATCGGTACGGTTTAACTGTGACGAGATTTGGTGCGAAATTCCACACATCCTCTCTATCGTCAATGATGCATACCATGTGATCTCCGCAAGGGAACAGCGACCTATAATCAACACCGAATTTGACATGCAGCTTTCAATTTGAAGTTAGCTCTCAAGTCTGCTTATCAAGATACAATGAAAATTACTGTCATGAATGAGAAAAGAATTGTTAAAAGGTTTAGTTCTGTGAAAACCCCTAAGTGTAACATATTGTGAAGTTATATCAAAACTTAAATCCTTTCTTCTCAAACCTCACAATCTTAAAACTTATTTGAGCTTTTTTTAGTTTTTTTTTACGTTGGAGAATGGCCATGGTGGCTTATGACAGAGCCCGTCGCAATTAACAGTGTTCTGATTGCCAACAAGTGTTATTTTCACATTGTGGCATAAATGATTACACACACACACACACACACACACACACACACACACACACACACACACACACACACACACACACACACACACACACACACACACACACACACACACACACACACGCACGCATGCATGCACTTACACACACGCACTTACACACACACACACACACACACACACACACACACACACTCACACACACACACACACACACACAGACACACACAGACACACACACACGCACACACATACACACACACACACACACACACACACACACACACATACACACAATGCTCCCCTAAAAAGTGAAGGCATGTCCAGGAACAGAGTATTCTCTATGGATGATTAAGCAGTACCTATAAGTAATTACCTTAAATCCTGGGATTTACTGAAACCATCTAAACATTCATCTCTTGATCTAATTCTGTGGGCAAACAGATCTTCATCTGGATCCAAATGCCTGGCTATAGTATGTGCATACATTCTTGATCCCATTGTAAATATGTGCAATTCATAGAATTTAGCCGCTGCCTGCAAAAACTTCTTTGCACCTGGCCTCAGTTTTGTGTGGTATTCAATAGGATGGTCAGGCAAGCGGTAATGGAAGATATCCTTAAATTGAACAAAAAAAGGCAGTGATAGCAGGATAAGGGGAAAAAAGAAGCATTGTCACTGAAACTGCAAGCCCACCTACAGAAAGCCAGAAGGCATCTTCTGTTGCCATCCATTGCATCTAATAAATGATATACATCATGATCATAATTAAATGATAAACATCACAATGTGGGGAAGGGCAGCAGGTGACTGCCAGCTGTGGAGAAGCGAAGCTGAAGCCTTTGCCCTGCAGTGGGCCGACAGTGACTGACCATGACCATGACCATGACCACGACCATTACATAATTACTAAGAAGGTGAAAATGCAATTTTGTCACAGCAGATCAATTTTTCACCTTTGATGGAGAAGGTGGGGGTGATTGTACTGGTGAAAATGATTGGTGGTGATGATGAGGATGCTGAAAGAATGGCAATGATCACGATTGTGATAGTGATGATGGTGATTAAGACAATACTTATAAAAATGATGAACAGTTTTTACACTAGATATGGGCTGCATTCATCCTTCCTTAATCTTTTACTTTTAGCTCAATAGAAATACAGACTGGCAAAGCGTGACTTCTCTCTATACTCACAATATGTAGCATGCACAAAAGAACAAGAAACAAGTAGAAAATACAATGTATTAAAATGGATGCATTTTAGGTGCTGAACAGACGGTTGCAAATGCCATAGCAGTACAAAATGAGAATCAGCTAGATGAATCATACCGGCAGGTCTCCTGGAACAGTCTCATGCGTTGTATGAATCAGTGTTTGATCCAAGTCTACAACTAGAGCCAACTTTTTGGACCTAAGAAGTTGGCGCTCATCATGCCGTGCAATTCTTTCTGCCTCCTGCAAAACCAATGTGCAAATCCCTCAAGAAAAGAAGTCAAGTCTTGTCATGGCACCTATTTTAGCTCACTCATGAAATGAGTAAATCATAAAAATCATGCTTCATAGCAGATAGAAGGCATAACAAAATTGCAAAACAAGTTATGTATGACACAACAAAGAATCAACAACATTAACTACCAGTGGCCATTAACTAATAATAAACAATTGCATAGAAAACGACAAAAAAGCTTCTTTTACTTCCTTGTGAGTGCCAGATAACAATCTTTGGGTCCAGCACTAAAGTCAACTTGCTTGACAGCAATATTTTGACTGTAGGGTACTATCTTATGGATCAGATTTCATAGTTTGTAAAGGCTTCCATAATAACTGAGATGCATACTCAGTTCCAAGCATAGCAGAAACCAGAGATAGGGCTCTGAAGGAAAGTAGATTTGATGAGGTAGCACCCCATTGCCTTCTTCAACAATGGTGTCTTTATTTAAACATGGAGGAATCAAACTGACAACCCCTGACAACCTGTTTCATGAGTAAGCATGCTTAACCACTGCACCAAGGCACCATTGGCTTCCAAAACAGAAAAATCTATTCTGTGATTGACATTGAGCCAAAATACATTCAAGAAGCTCATACCTCAAGGCTGACTCTTAGTTCTGGAATATTATGAACCATTGGTACCTCTGCTGCAACTGGTTCAGATAACTGTCCTGGTACTTTGATATTCCTGTATGTGATAACATATACTAAGTAAGTGATCATTGAAAGTTGAGTAAACAAGCCACATCAACTTGTATTTCAAATGTTTTAAGCTCTGTACGAGAAAAATTTAGGCTTACATGCGCAAATCCTCCCCACATTCACAGCACATATCCTTCATAATGATTGTATGCAGGCATTGATCTTCAGTTATCATGATAACAGGTGCACTGTTAATAAGAGATAAACAGTTATGAATATAAAGAATACCAAAATTCCATGGACTTATTCATAAACTTCAAGACAAACTCTAAGAGGTATAAGTTGGGTTGCATAAACATCATATTTGATAAAAAGAGCAAAAAAACATGTTGAACAAATAACAAAAAGTACTATCCACGCAGGCCCCTGGTTATGAAAATAGCAAACTGTCCCAAAGGTGCTTTGCAGGGTGTGATGTAAACCAGTCACATACATATGGGGATAACCAAACACATTAAATAATATAAACAATAATTATCATAATACAACAAAAATCCACAGAAACAAAAGTAAGTGTTTAGTACATTAATTGCATGGGTAAAGATCTAGCCACCGGGGCTCATATCAAGTGCATATGCAGCACCAGTCTACAGTGATGATGAATAGAGAGGTTGGTTGCGTGAAGGGCATCCAATTGTGTTGAACTGGTCACATTCTTCTTCCCCTTCATATTCTAATGTCAGGTATTTTTTGTTACATTCAAATTGCTTTTTAGAACATCTATTTTGTAAATGACATGCACCAGTTTCTTTCCACTAGATAAATTTAATGGCCTTGTGGTACTTCTGGACTCAAGTACTCTCCAAGTTATCGTAAATGTTTTTAAGTGCTGTAAATCTTATTTTTGTATGAAAAGGGGCATCCAGCTGTAGAATATGAGTTTCACAATGCCAGCCATGTGGATATAGATTAACACACAAAATGAACTCTCATTCGTACCAGCAACTTTATTTAAGGGGGAAAAAGGCCAGCAGATTACCTAGGTACAATCAACGTCTTCTTTAAACATTTGCTAGATTTGCTCTTGATACAATTGTACTTTGACATTAAAAAACTCTACAGAATCAATTTGTAGATATATTAAAGGATCATGGACACTATTTTTTTCGGATGACTGTCGATAACAAAATAAGCATATCCAGAATACACAAAAAGGATGTTAAGAACAAATAAGGCCAGATGCGTAAGGATGACTCAAAAAACCTGGGTTGAACTTGTTCATTTTCTGCAGCCAGGAGTTTCACTACTTTCCCATTAAACCGGGACTTCAGTTTCCTCTCTGTTAGGACGGCATCAGGACTGTTTCCATCATTGAAGACATATCTTGCTAGGACTTCGTCTCTCGCCACTTCCTGTCCTTGCTTTACAAGCCATTTTGTAAGCTTGACAGCAAATTTACCTGAGATGGCCACTTTTCGGGACGACGCCATTACTGTAGCAGAGATTGGCGGGTGAAGTGCTGCGAGGCGCCACCGCGGATAGCTATTTGTTCCTTCCGCCTCCATCAGGATCTTGCGTCTCGTACTCAAGTCGTCTTTCTTTCTGATTTGAACTTCCTCCGGACTGGAATCTCTGCAATCGTAAGTATAAAGACCAAGACTCTCCGTTGTTGTTGTTGTTGATTTTGTCATTTGCTTAAGTTTGGCTTGCCATTTGAAATGCCGTCTCAGCTGCCATTTTTACGAGGCCTTGTTCATTCAATTTAGAACGCAGCCCGAGGTCCATGTCAAACCAAGCAGCATCCTTCCCTTAATCGTTAATTTTTTAACTCAAGACAAGCCTGCGTCCATTAGTAACTTATAGTATTCGAACTACGAATTGTGCTTTTCTTAACCATAGTATGTCTTAAAGAAGAGTCTCAGGGGAGTGTGGTTTTTAAGCTTTCCAGCAAGGGCGCTGGCTATGCTCTGTCTTTAAACGCGGTCTCGTAATTTGATACCCCGGCACTTAGCTACGGTTGGTACAAGGGGAACAAAAATGTGCGCGTGCTTTATTTTCGCTCTAGTTCAGTGCATTTCGCTCTAGTTCAGTGCATTGCAATATTTTGCATTTAATTACTTTAAAGAACGGGAACTTTCTACTGTCTTTGCAATCTCTAACAGTAAAAAGTGTTGTGCGTGCGTAAAGTTTGTCCATTGTTTGGTGTCCACTCGGGAGTGGCGTATTGTGTCAGACGGTTTTTGTAATTAGGACTCATTGTTTCGTGCTGTCTTCTGTGTACGGAGAGTTAATGAAACTTAAAGGAGAAACAGCTGAAGAAATTGTTAATATTTTAAATGAGGTTTTTCTGGAGAGGGGGCCTGTTGATGAGGTACTAATGGACAACAGTGCTACTTTCCATTCTTCTCGTTTAGCGGATTTATTAAATGGATGGAAAGTGAACTCATATTTTAGAGTGGCTTATAGAGCTAGTGGAAATGGTATTATTGAAAGAAATCATCGGACAATTAAAACTATTGCAGAAAGAAGCAACATCACACCTCAGGAGGCAGTTTTTTGGTATAACATCACTCCAAGATCTCATGATCAACATTTGATACCACAAAGGGGCTATTTACATACGATTGGAGATGCCCATTAGTTGAACCTACTGGGAATTATTCGGCAAAGCAGGCAAGTGTGGAACTTGGGGATGAGGTGTGGGTAAAACCACCCAATGCCCGTTGTACTACAGAATGGCAAAAAGGCCATGTAACAGATATAATTTCTAGAAATAATATATCTGTGGGAGGCATGCCACGTCATATTTTGGATCTCAGACCAGTTGTTCGTCCGGGCAATGATTCAGATGAGGACTTGTCAATCAAGTGTGAAGATCAAGATGAAATGAATGCATTGAAAGCAGAACAGTTGTCACCGAGGCCACAGCGAAATAGACGACCCCCAGTTTGGTCTATTGACTATGAGATGGATTCTTAAACTATTTGTATTTTCATGTTGTTGTTGTTGTAAACAAGAGTTGTATATGATTTTTAGATCAGGGGAGTTGCGTATTGTGTCAGACGGTTTTTGTAATTAGGACTTGTTGTTTCTTGCTGTCTTCTGTGCACGGAGAGTTGATGTTGGTGCCCACTTGGGAGTTGGGTGTTGTGTTAGTCAGAGGACATAACAAGATTTTGGCTTGTGTGGGAGCAGTTGTTTTTTGTAAGTTAGAAGATAGGAGAACAGTTATAAATCTTGGTTTCATCAACTACTACAAAAAGTTCGAGTTCCCGCGGAAAGCACAGAATTATTTGTTTTTTTTGCTGTCCTTTTTCAAGAAATAACACATTCTTACAAAACCTTTTCTTGCATTATGTCTTATGTGTTCTACCTAGTACCTGAGGGTAAGCTTAAGCTGGGAATTTTAGCAGCAACTACCAGAAAGTTTCCAGCAAGGTAAATTATCTGGAGGTTCCCACTAGGCCCTTTCAAGCACTGAATGTCAAAATGGAAAAAACCAAGTGTATTTTTAGAACATGCGCGCCACTAGCACTGTTGAACCTCCATGCCCTTTTTGCAAAGTTCCCCATGTGTAATTTCTTTAGAATGCATCCAGTTCTAGCACAGAGTACCCCTGCTTGTATAGCAGTGTCCCAGGGTCTACTACCATGACATTTCATGATCTCTGCCACCAGAATTACAGAAGACGAGATGCCCCCTCTTTCTTAATGAATCCGAAGCGTTAAGCAACTCCCAACTGAAGCGCAAACTCAGCAATCAATTATCTTAACTATTAAGCTACCATATCCATATTCATACCTGTCCATGTTTACTTAAGCTTGATAACTAAGCTCATATATTTATCATTGCCTGATTTTGATCTTATTAGGCATAAAGAAATGGCAGCACTAGAAGGAAAACTCATTGGATCTTTGAGTGGCTGTGTTGCCCTTGTCACTGGTGCATCAAGAGGTATTGGGAAAGGCATTGCACAAATGATTTGTGAAGCTGGTGCAACTGTCTACATAACAGGTATAATTTTCTCTTGCAGTCTATTTTTTCATCTAATGAATTATGGCTGGGAAAGGCCATGGTTGCCTATACAAATCCCAATAATGGAAGAAAGAAGCAAGTATAAGGCAAAGGGGAGAGGGAGATAATATGAAGTTTATTGACCTTAGATTTGAAAGAGGGCAAGTTGTAGGATCCGGGAAAGGAAGAAGAAGGCAAGGAAATACTAACCAATAGTTAAATCTGTTTTTAGCATTTGTGGTATATATCAGTTAGCCAGTTGGCAGCTTTTAATGCTCAGGACTACTGCTCAAAAGTCCTGGGTTGGAGACACCCTTGTGCATGTTTCTTTTCCCCTCTATCTGTCCATCCAGAAGTAAACAGACACCCGGTGTAATGCTGGAGATACATTGCAACCAAGAAAGGAATTGGCCTCTGTACCTCACAATAACCTGGATCAGGATGGTACCTGCCTATAAAGCTGCTCTCTTATGTTTGTTGCCAGCATGGAATCAACTTCAATTTTGTTCTTTTTTATATACTTGTGTCAGAACCAAAAAGTCATTGGATGAATCTGTGAAACATTCTAGGATTACAATGTCATAATAAGAATCATTCCCAGTTGATGTCTTAGTGCTGATAGTCTGTTTCTATGGACTGAAAGTTTTTCTGCATACTCCAGCATGACTTTGTCAGTTTTGGATGCTTGCCTTCTCTTTCCAGTTGATTGCAGTACTTTGTGGTTGAAATTTGGCATGGATGATTTTGGTGAATGTTGATGAACCTGTATTCAAAGCCCCCAGAATGGCTCTTTCCTCCTCAGTCATCCTGCATGATATCTAAAAGATTTCCCAATTTTCATAGCACTTATGACGAGTTCTTCACAATATCTTTTGCATTTGTTTAAGGAAGAAACATGGACAGTGGGGATTTTCCTCTAAGGAACACTGCAAGTTATGTAGGTATCTTTTTGACTAGTAATGCTTTTCCTGCTAAATTATGGATTATTGAAGAAAATAATAGTAGCAATAAGTGTATTTATTAGCTGAATGACCTATCTTTGCAAAAAAAGGGACAGCAACTGTTGTCATTAGGGTCCTATACATCTTAGGATCTAGAGCATCAGATGATACATGCCAAATCTTTCCAAGGTTTATGCTGTGAGCCTTGTTTTCCTAATATTGATATAATAAAAGATGTTCAGCCATGTAATATTTTCTCTAATTTATGATAGATTGAAAGAAAGGGAGGAAAATGTGTACCAGTTAAATGTGACCATGCCAAAGACAAAGATGTTGAGCATCTTTTTAAAAGAATAGATGAAGAACAGGATGGAAGGCTTGATATTCTTGTAAACAATGCTTTTGCTGGTGTCAATGTGAGTAAATGACAACGGTTTCACAAAAACCTTGGATTTGAATTATTTGCCTTGAAATGCCTCATTTCAAATATGGATAAAACTGAATATACAAGGTCCTTAAGTCACGGGTCAGTGTAAAATGTTTTCTTCAAAGCTAACAGACAAGTATGCAAACTTTTCTGTAATGTATTTTCTTCTCTATGCCCAAAATCAAACCAAGGGAATCCTGGCTAATAGACATGGCCTTTATTGTTTGTTCGACACATAGGCAACACCATCTATGTACCCCATAAGATTTTCTATTTAGGCATAGTTGCCAACTTTTGAAATATGCCTAAATGAGAAATAGGTGTATTTAAAACCAAGGTGTAGGGTGTACCTCCATGAATTTCTGGAGAGCAGCACCCAAATGATAGCTGTTAAGAGAAGTTCTTCCATCAAAGAACATTGCGTACCAGTGAATTTATGAGTGGCAGAAATCACCCTTTTGGAGAAAAGACCCAATGATAGTACCGTGAAGCCTGACCACAAGGGAGTTTATGCAAGTGCCCCTCCTGTCTTTCACAAGGGGAGTAAAGAGGGTAAAAGTGCCTTTAATACTTATCAGCCAAACATCAGTAACCAAGTCGATGATACCAGTGACTGGAAATTACAACTTCAAAATAAGCAATATGCGATTCCAGATGAGGGCATGTGGAGAAATAGCCACAAAATGACCTAAAAGCGCATGATCAATATTAGTTGAAGCAATTTTGAAAGCATTTTGAGCCAAGTTAATGGGTACGGTTACGAACATTTTACAGATGAGAACCACAGACAGACGACCCCCTTGCCCTACAATAGCTACGGCGTCCCTGATGTTAGCGGCCGTTTCCAACACCTTACCAGTCCTGAAATCATCCTTCAGTCACGAATCATTTTGTTTCAGTTCTTACTGGAGAACACTGGGAAAAAGTTTTACGAGCAAGTAGGCAGATATTTTATTCACTTTCAAGTCTGGATGTCTGAATTTAAACTATCTTGCTAAAGAAATTTTGCCAAAAATTGTTTCTAGCTATTTATTTCTATTGTATGAAATCGTTTGCTTGGCTATGGCAGGAAATAACGAGTTGTTAATTTCTCAATTCTAATGATGTTACCTTTTTCAGCTTCTACAGATACTGTTTGATCCTAAAATGTTCTCTCGATTTGCCACCAAAATCTGCCAAGTTAAGAAATCAAGGACTACACTTATAAGATAGGCGGATACTCTTTTTAAGACGACATCTTTTGTGTCGTGACTGATATATTTGAATTTTTCATGATATGACTAGCTCTTTTTTGTCATACGTCCATGTGCTATTGTTTGCATTGATCTTTATTTTGCAAAATATGGGAGATTGCTAGATTAAACTAATTGCACATACTAGTTAAAAATCAGCTAAATTCAATAACAAGGGGGCCAGGTCATTAATTCACAGAAGCTGACACTTCGCAACGAATGGTCGCAGACTTGACTTTTCCCCGATGGGGGGCTAGTTATCTCCGACGGGGGCTGTAGTCTTCTGCCACCCCTCTGGTGCCACCCCTGCATAGTTGTTATAGCACATGTGTCTACTGTCTTTTAAGTTTACGGTTTCGAAGTACGCTCGTTCGCGTTTTTGGTTGCCTTCTCTGTTCATCCTGCAGTAAATGGGAACCTGGTGTAAAGCTAGGTGGAATGCGTGACGTGGAAATGAACAAGCCGCCCTACTTCATCATGTCGTGGCTCAGGATGGCTCCTCTCTAACTGGATTCTTCCAAACACTCGTTTGGAGTGCGGAATTCGGCTTTACTTTATGAATAGCTCTTCTTTCGTTAAAATGTATTTAAGTTTTTCACAAATTCTCCTTCTTCAGCCAGTAGAAGGTTGGGACATTGTCATGAACGTTGGCACAAGGTGAGTTTGTTAAAACATCTGCGATTGAACAGAGTTTGCGTGGTCTTTAAAGCACACGCCTCTCCTTGTGAAGGCTACGGGTACGGACCCTCGCTCCTCCGCGTTTCTCAGTGGCCTCTACTGGGTTACCCTTCCTCACAATTCTCTAGCTCAGTATCTAGTATCTAGCATGGAACTCAACTCCATCAATTTTTTCGCTTTTGATGTAATGTATTCCAGTGCGCGCTGGTTGTTTCGTTGTGTGAATGTGGATAATTTATCTTCAAAGATATCTAGTGCCTAATGCTGTGACTGTTCTTAGGAGATCAGGAATATTATTCCAGTTCCTCTGAGGTGTTTCAGGACCACCAGAAGCTCAACTCATTCACACCCTTTCCAAGTTTCACTGCCTACTTCACGAACTCTATCTCACAAATCATAATTCATCCAAAGAACATGCAATTTATGGAACGTCTTGCCTTCTTGCTTTCCTGAGTGTTACAACCTGCCATCTTTCAAATCTGAGATCAATAAACTTGATCTGATCTCTCTTTCCTCTTATCCTTTCGCTTTCTTCTTTCTTCCTTTGTTGCGGCTTTGCATAGGCCACCATGGCCTTTCCTCAACATAACCTACTAAAAAAACTCACTATTAGTAAGATATTACTCAACGATGCAACGCATATGCTAGAATTTAGTCAGCCCCTTGAACTGGTGATGATATGAAACTCATTTTAGTTTGGTAGATCTCGAAAATATTGTTTAGGCTGTCCCGATCTAGAAAGAACGAAGCTAGTCATCGATTGAATTTTACCTGGACGAATTCTCTACAAAGGCATCGTATGCATCAAGTTTCAATGTCGTTCGAAAGTGCTTTGATGCTTGGTATACAATCATTGAACCAACCAATGCATTGATCAATCAATCAATCAATCAATCAATCAATCAACCAATTCAACAACAAAAGATCCATTCCTTAACTAATCAACCAATCAATCAACCCACATTAAATTTATCAATTTCTTAGCTAATCAATCAATCAATCGATCAATCAATTCTACCATCAATAGATCCATCCTTTAGTTAACCAATCAATGAATCAAACAATAAATAGATCAAGATCAATAGATCTCAATATGGAAAAGGTCAATATGCAAGCACTGCTAGAAATGCGAAATCGTTTCTGGTTAATCGATGAACGCAGCACTGTCTCTCATTTTGTTACTTGCACTTGTGCCTGTAAATCATTTCACTATTGAACAACTATTTGATAATAGTTAGATAAGCGATGGCAGTGGCGATTTACACACTGACTCAGTCAGTCTTTTTTTGGCTACCGTTACAGTTCTGACGTTTCTAAGTCTTACAGGTCAAACTACGTTGCTGCACATTATGCCGCGAAGATGATGGCAGAGAGAAACTCTGGGTTGATCGTCAACATCTCTTCTGCTGGTGGCCTACGATACCTATTCAACACTGCTTATGGCGTCGGGAAAGAAGCGGTATGTCTAGCTTTATCAACCTCTTTTATAAAGTCTTACAGTTAACGGGAGTTTTGCCTAAGAATTTCTGCTGCTAATCAAATGTTGTTAGTCCAACAATATTCATCAAAAAGTCGTTCTCATTTGCTAATCTCTTCCCCTGCATTTCTACAGAATGACCGGATGGCAATCGATATGGGTATTGAGCTTCGGAAGAAGAATGTGTGTGTTGTTTCATTGTGGCCAGGAGCCGTAATCACTGAGTTGATCGGCGATCAAATAAAGCAAGGACATAAGGTAGGCAATTACTGCAACCAATTGTAGAATCAATTTCCATCTAGAAGCAACTGTAATGTATGGTTCTTCGCAGGTTGTAAGCCGCATTCCATCTTCCGCGACACTTGAGATCTTTATCTTTTTTGGGTGTATACGAGGCACCAATATTCGGTTCTACAGCCACAGTTAGCGCTCCATCCGACCCAGCACGAGACTTTCGTAGGCTATACACAATCACCATATGTTCATTTTTCTGGTATATACAGGACCACCAGAAGCTCAACTCATTCACACCCTTTCCAAGTTTCACTGCCTGCTTCACGAACTCTATCTCACAAATCATCATTCATCCCAAGAACATGCAACTTACGGAACGTCTTGCCTTCTTCTTGTTTTCCTGTGTCCTACAACTTGCCATCTTTCAAATCTAAGATAAATAAACTTGATCTTATCTCTCTATCCTCTTAGCTCGCTTTCTTCTTTCTTCCTTTGTTGGGGCTTTGTATAGGTCACCATGGCCTTTCCTCAACATAACCCACTAAAAAAAAAAAAAAAAAAATATGGTAATCAAATTTGTTTGACAATTTAATTCTGTAAATTGATCATATACCTAGGTCGTATCACCTCTCTTATGAATTTATAAACGTTATCGATTTCAATTTACTACATAAGAATCAAGCTGTATCAATTTACTAGAAACTTAAAGTAGCTTTAGAGGCAAAAATCCAGGATTTTGAATATTTTTCCTTTCATTTCGCTGCCCAGAACTCCACTATGATATTTTAGGATGGCTCTGGTTACATTTAGAATTTTTCTTTATAAATATGTTCCTTCCAGAATTTTTACGAATATCATCTAAGACATGTTCAATGTTGTTACTTTTGAATTTCCACAGCTTAGTTCTGCATTCAAAAATCCTGAAGATGCCACTTTAACAGGAAAAGCCATTGTCGGACTCGCTAACGGTAGGTGATAGTACATCATCAATTCGTCGGATTTGCTGGTAATAGCCATAAACCTATGCACCAAGTGTATTGAAAAACTGTCACGTCAACTTCTACATAGCTGCTTATTTGCATAGTCGTGTGACTTTGCTGTTTTGTTTATTTTTACAACAATTTAACCGACATACTGTGAATAAAGTTTAAACGAAGCACCGCGTTTGGACGAAGAAGTGCAAAGTTTCGCTGTCATAGCTAGTTTTAATATCGATGTGCTCCTCATAATGCCCATGTATATTGTGAAACGACTATCCCATAAACTTTTTTCAGATAAGGGACCATTCATTATTGAGGACTGAAGAGAACTTTTTATTTGGGTGCATTTTTCTGTTACCCAACCTCTTGGACAACAAAAATAATAGTTACCCAACCAATATAGAGCTATTAAAATATACTACCCAAGCCTTGAAAGACAAAAAAAAATTCTTACCCAACCAAAGGCTGCCTGAAAAATCATTCAACCAACCTATTTCTCTTCTGCCCCAACCTGAGGCATCAAGAATGAGTGGTTCCTAATGGTAGAATGGTAAAAGAGATCACGAGACTCTTAGCGATTTATCTGACAAAACTAACAATTTCACACTACTTCGGAAAAGCTGTTGAATTTACGAAATTGTGTAGAAAACAACAATTGTCGCTTCTCATCACTTCAAATCAAATCGAAATCACTCTAAAAGAGCCCCCAGTTGCCATTAAAATTTCAATAGGATATATGGATAAAAAAAGTTTGTAATAAATTTTCATCTCACGACAGGAACAGGAAAGCTGGGTACACGAGATGCCCATATATAACACTGCATCGTTGTAACTTTGCTCCTCCATGCGAAATATTAGTCATGGCCTAAATTTGATGGATCATAATCTGCAGGTTATTTATTCATTGCCAAAAGAACAAGCGCTTTGGTGGAAGATCATCTAGTACTATAAGAGCCATTTTTATCTACGTTCAGGTCAGGGACGTAGGAAGGATGTAAAATATCGTGGGGGGGGGGGGGGGGTGCAGGTCGAGGCGGCATTCTATAGATGATCGATAGCGACAATGTCTGACCACATATGGTATTGCAATGTTGATGGAAACAATGCTGACAGTCATCCTCATAGAAAACCTAGATTAAAAATATCGTTCTGGGTCTTGCCTTACATTGAGAATTTGGGCAAAAGAATAATCATACTAGAAGGGTACTTTTTGCATAGTTTGCCAAAGGGTGTGTGACCATGGTCCCCCCTCCCCCCTTGGTTCTGACGTCCCTGTTTCAGTTTTAAGGACAGGCTGTGTACTTGCTACTGGTAGCATGGTGTCCAATACTGTCTGTTCTCGTACGCTCGTATATTTTGGGTGCTTTGCACGATAGAATGCATGACCTTTTCAAGGGCTAATGAAACGGTGAGCTGGATGCCCACAGGTAACTACCCCTTGTGACACAGTTATGAGCACTCCAAAGGCTGTTGATGACATCAAGCTGCCCAACTTGTCTCCTGGCTACGAATTCATTATGAGCTTCTTTTCAGACTATCTTGGGACTTCTCGAGTTATTTCTCAATATCTTTGGTAACACGCTACGTTTTTATTTCGTTTTTTCTTTAAGTTAATCAGGATGCACACTGAAAGCAGTAGTATACGTTCAAGTGCTACATCCTGTGAAAAGATTCGTATCACTATTATGATAGTAGTTATTATCATTATTAATACTTGGTACTCAACCATTCAACCATGCATATGGAAAGTAGGTTGCATTGAGCGCACCACTCAGGCCTCATCGAGAGTTTGTATCTTTGTAGAGTAGTGATCTGACGTACCCCTACCATATTTTTCTAGGTTAAGTTTTAGCTTTAGAACATTGCTGCAGATTGTCATCTTTTTTGTTTGCTATTACAGACAAAAACGTCATGTCAAAAAGTTGCAAGGTGATCATCGTTTCGGAACTTGCCAATGAGTATGGCCTGAAGGATGTTGGAGGTAGGATTCAATTAATAGCGTTAGGCCAATTCAAAAATTGGGTATTTTTAAGAAATCGACAGGGAAAATCACTGCAAATGATGATGTCGATAGACCCATAGATATCTATACCGTGCTGGCATACATTTATATGACTTTAAAAAGAGTCGTTGACGTCACCAATTTTATTGAGAATAGGCCTGTCACCTCTTTCCGTGTTCTGATTCGATTATTTGATTAGAAAAACTCTCAGGTGAAGGCGAGCATGTTTCACGCATGAAAACGACATTTCAACCATTTTCCTCTTTTCAGCTCTACTCAACTCTCTTCTACTTTTAAATTTGAAGAATGTATACCCAGTCGCTGTATTGTTGACTCACGTCCATTAAGAATTTAAAAACACCACAAGCTCATCACGTGATTATAAATATAGATTTAAGCAATTATATGAGACATTGTGCAGTTTTATGAAAGGTAGAGAATATGATAATAATTGAGAAAATATAACATCAGCTGTCAAAACGACACACGGTGGAATTGAACGACGAGTTTGTAGTTATGAAGTGCGTCCGATTTATGACGACTAGGGACGCCAGCCAGTCTTGCCGATTCGGTGGGGGATAGGGCTAGCATAACTTTCATGATAGGGGCCTTAAGGTAACAGCATTATGCTGATAGGTTATCCTGTGTGATCATTCGTATTATCATCATTATTTTTATCATTATTATTATTATCAATGAATGGCCCTAGAGTGTGGGAAGCATGGGCTAGTAGAATGAATGGCTATTTCATGTCACCTCGTTGTATTCAATTAAGGAGGGCAGCCCTTCAGCTGGAGCTGATTTACAAGGGGCACTCCTATACAGTCTGCGTAGCATCGCCACCAATGTTATTAGGCAGTAGAACCAGCCATAGTTTTAACTCAAGCTCGATACCAGGCAGCGGTGACTACAGAGGGATGCAACAAGACGGACAAGCAGTTTAGTTCATCCGATGACCAGGGTTTCCATTGCCTCGAAAGAAACAAGGATGATGATTTTCACATGGAATTGTTTCCCGCTAACTTTGTGGGGTCCAGTCCTCTCTGCCCCCCCCCTAGCATTGTCGACGATTTTCAGTCAATCAATGTTCATTCTCTTTCGAAGATCCGGTAAACCATAACAAGTCCTCTACTCCTTCGTAATGTGGCGTTTTCACAGATAGTGTTGATCAGACTCAAGTCTCTCTCTCTCTCCTCCAACAGGTCGGACTCCATTATCCTTTCGCCAGCTGAAAATCATCATAGGTACGTACTATCCTGGATATGAATGGCTCGTACCTTCTTTTCTCTACATACCGAAATGGTTGTTTTCATTCGGAGGACACAAATTGTGAACCAGTAGACGGATGTCATTGAAAATATAATTGAAGCTGTCACGCAGCGATGTCCATTGACAATACACATTGATTCCTTGAAAATAGGCCGACTGGAATAAACTGTGTACTGGGTCTTCATTCATTATACAGGATAAAAAGGTCGGCCTTGAAAATAGACCGATAGTGAGATTCATTTGCAACGTCTTATGTACCGTTAGGTACAAATTGCAAGTTTGATTGTAAAGCATTGTGAATTTAAGTTTGCTTGAATATTATTTCTAACATGGCTTATTTCTAAAGAACCAAACTGCGTTGCATACTCGATTTCGAGCGTAGCAGAAACCAGAGGCAGGGCTCTGAGCAGTTTCTTCTGGGCGAATGGACTTTATGAGATGGTTCCCGTTGCCTTCCTCGCCAATGATGCTTCATTTTGACACGTGCAGGATTCGAACTACGGTAATTTTATATCTCGCTTCTTCAGGCTACGAATAATCATTCAGGCTATGAATTTTGAACAAAGATGTAGTTATGGGTTTGTATTGCCCCCCTCCTTTGAAAATCGGCTCTGTTGAAGGACAGCCATTAAGGTGAAGATTGAACATGGAATACAACACATGCTTTGCGAAACGAATGTCATTCTGACAGCACCCCAATGCGACACCTGGGAAACAGAAATTTTGTTCCACCCCATTTGCTTATGACAAGTTTTCAATGGAGATTCCACCAAGAAGTTCCACTTAAAGCGTAGCGATGCCCAGGGGTGATATTGCCTGGTCCGAATCGATTGGATACAAAATGTAAGCATTGCATTGAGATAAAGTACTGCACGACTCTAACCGGTCCAGAAGACATTTTTATGCGTAACATTGGTCCTTGGCAAATTTCTGGCAGGAAAATTTTGAGGTGACTCATTTTGCATTTACGTGACATTTCTAAGGTTCTTGAAATAGCCCCACTGATTTCTATCTATTTCCGAGACGTGTTTCTGGTACTGAGCATCATTCTCCGAGGGCGTGGGATGGAGACTCGGAAGCATTAGAACTGAGGTTATAACAGATGTTGGAATTCGGGGTTGAAGTATTATCATTGGGGTTGTTGGAACCGAGGCCATTGCCCCTGGGTATGCTAGAACTAGGGGGAGTTCGAACTGTTGATGTTGGTACTAGAGTAATGGAAACGTGGGATCGTTGGAACTGAGAGTCTTGCCCCTAGGGACAATAAAGCTAAGCTAAAATCGAGCGATTCGAGAATGAATGGGGGACTGTCGACTTGCCCTATAATAATTTTTAAAGTACGCCCCCTTAAAAATCCAAGAAATGGCTATTTTGGAAGACATGCCCTGTAAAGTTTTGCACCCCACATTGGTATTTAGAAAACTGAAAAAAGCGGACAATGTGACATGCTGGCAAAAGTCTCGAAAAAAACCATCGTGGCTGCTTCCTTTTTTTTGCTGTTTTTATAATTCGTCATCTTTCACAAATCTTCCAAAATGTGTCTTCGTCGCAAAAAAATAAATTGCCAATGTTGATCAATGACAGTGAATCAGTTCGTTCTTTATGCGCAACTCTTTAAAACACTATTTTTTGGAAAAAAGTGGGGGGGGGGGGGGGGGGGGCTTTAGCCCTATTCCCCTATTCCGCGGTGCCTGTAGGATCTGGGGTTTTATTGGTTTTTTGGCATTGATACTGGTGATGTGGATTTCTAATCTTAGATGCAAAATGGAGCTTGGCTGATACTTAATGACTTTGAGCACATACGTTTCTACTAGCAAGGATATTCTCGAATGCACCGAATGCTGGCCGTCGGGGCGCATTCCCGTCATTGAAATGAAAGGTCCAAAGTCCAGAACTTTGATGAAAGGATGTTTGTGTGTAAGTAAACACGTAGTCAATGTGGTATGACATTGGGAGGAAGTGCTAAAAAACTTATTGAAGAAATTTATTAGCTACGATCAAGGATTATAAGCGAGGAATTAGGTAACATTTCGTTATGGTAAAAAAGCATACGCCCACTCTACTTTTTGGATCAGCCACCCCTGACACTACGAGCAATTTACCTTGGAATCAATCGGTGATTCATTCAAACAATGGAAGATTATGGTGATGAATAAAAGCTCTTTGTTCTTGTCGACGGGTGGCTCCTGCGTGGGATACGTGAAATATCGCGACATGGAATATCCTGCTTTTTTCAAGGACTGTTGAAGAAACATGGCGGAGGTAAACGCCCCTTTGGTTCTTGTAACTGGAGCATCTGGCTACGTCGGTTCGCATTGTATCAAGCAGTTGTTAGAGGCAGGGGAATACAGAGTAAGAGGAACGATCAGAAGTTTGAAAAATGAAGCAATCTGCCAGGGGTTAAACTCTCTTGTTCCTGATGCGAAATTTCCACTGCAGCTTGTCGAAGCGGATCTCCTGGTGGAAGAGTCCTGGAAAAACGCCGTGAATGGGTGCACGTATGTCTTGCATGTAGCATCGCCATTCTTTGTAGAGAGACCGAAGAATGAAGACGAACTTATGAAACCAGCCGTTGATGGCACACTTAATGTTCTCAAAGCATGCCAAGAGGTAGGAGGAGTAAAGAAGGTTGTGTTGACCAGCTCGTTAGCTGCGATTTATGTTGGTAACACGGCCAAAGTGCTCGATGAAGAGATGTGGAGTGATCCCGAGAAATGTTCTCCTTACGAAAGGAGTAAACTAACAGCCGAGAAAGCGGCATGGGAATTTGTGGGTAATTTGCCAAAAGAGAATCAGTTTGAGCTGGTAGTTATCAATCCCGGTTTCATCACAGGACCACTTCTTCTGGAAAAGACTTGTACTTCATACCAGTTGGTAAGGCAACTAATAGAGAGAGATACGGCATTGGTACCAGACATAAAGTTCCTGTGTGTAGATGTCAGAGACGTTGCCAAAGCTCATATTATTGCAATGACCAATGCCAATGCTGTAGGCAAAAGGCACATTCTATCAGCTTCAGAAGAGGCATACTCTTTTGTTTTCCTGGCCCAACACCTTGCAAGCGAGTTTAACAGCAAAGGGTTCAATGTTCCAACAAAAACGGCCCCAAAGGCTCTGCTTTGGGTCATCAGCTGGTTTAATAAAGATGTCAGAAACATTTATCCAATGATTGGACTGAACGTTAAGACAGACATCACCAGACTGAGAGAGGTCCTTGGGATGGAGTGTATCAAAATCGAAAATTCAATTATTGAGATGGGTCACAGCCTGGTTAAGCTTGGCATGGTAAAAACACCAGAAGCAAAAAAGGCAGCACAGTCAAAAGCCAAATCCAAAGGGAAGGCTACAAAGGAAGAGAAGAGGGAGGAAAAGACAGAAGAAGCAACCAATGCAGAGGGAGCCTGTGCTGAAGCAAAACAAGGAAGTGAGGCAGTGGAAGAAAAGGGTGACAAAGAGGAAAAGATCCAGGAAGAAGGAAAGAAGGAGGAAGAGGGAAAGACAGAAGGAGAACCTGAGAAAGAGAGTGGTGTAGCAAATGGTGATGAGGGCACTTCTACAGAAAAAGAGGAGAAGCAAGAAAATGCATAAGAAATGTTAGAAATAAAGGGGTACATTGAAGGAGCTGCTTTTGAGATTCAACTTTTTGAGAAGATTCTGCTTTGCAGTATAGCGATACGCATTACTGCGTGGCTATACAACTGTCATTTTTGCATGCTGTTTATTTATGATTCTTGTAATTTTATCATTTATCATAACATCTTAATTTTGGGTCTCCTAGGGCATACCAAGGTTTGACACTGATAACCTAATACTGCTATCTTTGCCTTTGAAAAATTGATACGAGAAAAAGCTTTTCTTGATTATTACCATATATCCAACCAATGTTTGCCATCTTATGCTTGAGGGAAATATGGAAATGTCACTTTATTCTTTAAAAGTGTAGGTGCTTTCACCTTCATGGAGGAAATTTAACCATCCATCACATCCTCAAATTACAGCATAGCTGAGACCAGAGAAGAGGCTCTTGAGCATGTATAGGGAAGTGGAATTTATGAGTTAGTTCTTGTTTACCTTCCTTACCAATGGTTTCGACTCACAGCCCCTGGGTTGTGAGCTGATGCAACAAACCACTACATCACAGCACCCAAATTGAGTTGCTGCAAAATAGCAAAAAATCATGCAGACAAAACTACAAAAGTGTAACCTATAATAGAGCAGACAGTAGAACTAGTGACATGAAAAGGCCAATGGCACCATAATAATACATAAAAAGTAGGTAATACATGGTAACAGGGTTCATCAAATTACAATCAAGCAAGTAGGTTGGGCAACTCACCAAGTGCATCCTATATTATTGTATAGCATTTGCAAAAAAATTTAAATTTAGTCAATGAACATGTTGCCTCACTATTGGAACAATTTGATCCTAATTGTGGGAAGCTTGCTGCTCTAAAGACTACTCCTAATTGTGGTAACTGCGCCTTGGAGGTATCATGATACACTGTAAGATCCCAAGGCAGTTATTGGTAAAGTTTTTCAACTAACAGGTCAAAGACTGCAAATGGTAGGTAGGGAAATGTCTTTCAGTAGGTTTGATGAGATATCCATCAGATGCAAAGCAGGGGTGTCCAGCCTCTGTCATAGAGTTTATAAGTAAAGAGGTTGAGATGAAAAAGCAAATGTGAAGCAAAAATTGGCTTGTTAAAGTTTGTTTGAGTATGTTATTGGTCTGTAAAAAAATTCAGCCAAGGTTTGGACACCCCTGATATACAGCTTTATATTTGACTATATGCATACTAAATGATACAAATTCATATGCTGTTATTACTGAAAGGACGGCAAGCTCATCTTCACAAAGGAGAGATTAATTTTGCCCTGTTGCTGGTACCTAGATTTTATAGTTACATCTTAGTTCAGTCATAGTACTATTGCTACATTCACTTAAAGATGCAGTAAGTTTATCGAGCAGGTCTTTAGTTGCCGCTTTTTCATTCTTGTTCAAAAATTGCAACGAAAGTGAAAACCGTTTATTCATTGACAAATATTTTAGTGCGGTAGCAACTCTCAAAGCGCATTTAGTATCGAAACATTCATTCAGTGCAACAACTATCTCACCAAGGAGATTCCCCACAAGTTCTGAGGGCAGTATTTTCCCAATATTGTCCTGATTCAACCTCAAGATTTGTTTATATCGCATAGGATTCGTCTTTGAAAACCGCTTCCACTCCTTCACAAAAGAGTCTGCATTATCTGGGAACCTCCTTGCAGTCTCATCCTCGTGAAATTCGCTGGTGTTATCTCCAATGTGACCATTACGGTTGCTAGGTTGGCAGGCGGAATTAAGTACTTGTGGTTTGGTATTTCCTCCTTCGATATCTTTTCTGTCCAACGGCTGTAAATTGGAAGCAAGAACGATATTCCTGAACTCATCGTATGAACCGACTCGTTGTTCAACTGCTCTGAATTTGGCGGCATTTTCCCGTTTATATTTCTTATCTGCTTCAACCGCTTCTGCAAATTCTTTTTCTAGCTTATTGAAGTCGACCCCTTCAATTGCTGTGCCCATAATTTGTTTGATAAAATTGATGGATAATTTGGTATGCTTAGAGGAAAATTACTGCTTCGGCATGGCGTCCTCACCTTGGAAACGTTATCGCTGGTTTGCTACGGATTGTCCTTAGTCGCTGCGCAAACTGCCTCTCTTTCTGCTCCTCCAGTGCAACGCTGTGTTATCAAACGAAATGGAGGCAAATCATTTAAGATTCTAAGATGATATTTTTGTTTACACCGTTCAGCGATGTCTGGTAAAACTCCCAATCATTTACCATTGGCAATGCATTATGTAAGAGCTGCAATCGAGCTAGATAATGGTGGTAAAACCAAAGTATGTACGACTATTGAATCTTATCACCAGGAGTTGGTGCCGCTCATCGAAATCTGTTCAAGCTTAAAGATGAATGTTAACAATTATAGTAAACGAATATCTAAACTGGATGAACACAGCAGCTACTTAAAGCTGTTATGAACGTATGTCCAGTGAAGTAGAATAAAAGATACATGGTCTTGTTGTTGTACATGTTACAGGATTTCAACTACTACGTGTTTTTGAGAGCATCGCCTTGGAACAACAACAACAGATTTACGTGATGATCTGTAGCAAGTTTACAGCCCACATCACAGCATTTCGTTGCTATTCATACTATAAAAGAAGTAATCATTTAGCAGCCAAGATTAATTGTAATTTCAAATGAAAGTTACTTGTAGTAGTTATCTAAAAGCTTAAAAATCTAATCTGTTTAAGCTGCGGCCTTCTAATAGAAGCTTATTAAAGAGTTGGCCGCTATTAGAATGGAGACTTTTTCTTCCATATTCTGCTTTAATCTCAGGCAGTATTACTATCTTTTCATTATTTCGCGTTTTCTTTTGATTTGAGGAGAGAGTAAAGTATCTTTTGAATAGGTCTATAACTTCTCCATCAAGGCATGCATGTAAAAATGTATGTATCAAAACTACTCACATCAATAAGTTGTTCTTTCTAGGATGCATATGCAAGCTATTTGAACTCAATGCTATTCATAATAAACTCTTTACATGGTGATCTCTCTAACCAAGGTAAAGACTGAAATGATTTCTCTTCTCAATTAAAACATTTTGCTGCTTGAATTTTGCGCTTTTTCGTTGATCTGCATTTGTTTTCAGAATGGGCATACCAGCAGAAATTGTAGATTACTAATGGATTCAAACCCTGAAATCAATGAAAACAGCACTGTTTACAGAGGCTTATCTGTGCTATTTGATAATCATCAGCTTTAAAGTTCTCAATCATTTCAAGGTTAAAGTTGTTTGTTTAGGATAGACCCTTAACAAATTTACATTCATTCACTTTGAAAACCTTGTGCTGATGGTGTGCATATAAAGCATTTTTATGACTCCTATCTAACATTTGAAGGTAGATCTTTGGCACTGATAAGTTTTTTTGCATATGGAGCACTGTCAATGTCCTCTCTGTTGACGTCACTGTACCTCATGATTGCTACACCAGGATTTGCATAGAGCTAGTTACTCTCATCCATGTAAGTGATAATTTAGTTAATGGTGGATTCAAATCACTGATTATAGGATCAATGAGCAAGAGTCTCATCACTGAGATATCCTGACACTTGAGTAAAACATAACATACAATTAAAGATGTACATTAACAGAGAGGATATTAGACAAGGTGCATGTAAGATGATATTAGTATAAGTAAATGCACACAAAATAGATAGGCACCCAGGAGTGAAATTTTCCTTAAGAACTATAGCTAAACTAAGCACTAGTACCAGTTCATTTCTTGAGTTGTGCTTCTCTGTCATCCTTTTGTTACCAGCCAATTGGATTTTAGGTAAATTTCCACATATGCCTACATTGCATATGTGCATTTTGATATGTTTTTCATTTTTTCATAAAATGAGGGCTTCGTCTCATATACCGTGGATTCTGGGGTATTTAAACACAACAGTTTTATGGTACAAAGTGTAAATCTCTGGAATGAATACTTTCTATGATTTTACTTGTCGTAAGTCAGGCAGCCATCCGGATCTCTGAAAGATAGAAAAGTAAAAAAAAATTTGTAGCATAGAGCAGAATAAGCAAGGATTTCATCAAAAGGAGTATTTTTCCTCATTCCTTCATTGAATGTGCTGATTAGTAACAAACAAATAGGTTTTTGTTGTTTTCATTATGCTTGATTCTTCAAAATTGTCATTTCTAAAGAAGAAAGTTTCATTGCTAGAAATATAATTGTAAGCAGGTATGGTGTTATCATTTTTTAGATTTTGTGTCGCTGTGCAACCAAGACACAGCCAAGCTGCTGAAACTTGTGGAGCACTGCCATGAAAGGGCAGCTGATATAATCTCCTCATCTCAAAAGAATGGTGAAATTTTTTTACTTAATGTGCACTCATAAATGATTTTTGTATGCAAATGGATAGGTGTTTTTATTCAGCTTGTCACCATGAACTGCCAAATAGCATCAAAATGGCTGGGCTATGTTCTATTGTCAAGTAAATAAAAGAACTCAGAGATTTACGTGTATGTTAAAACTGAATGATTCAGAAATCAGTATGTGCCTATGGAGCAGATTTATGTGTTAAGTTCATGACAATTGTAATGGAAAATGAAGCAAAAAGAGTAAACGGATCTGTTTAAGCCAATTTGCATGCACTTTCAAGAACCAATCAGAAAGAGAAAAGGGGTCATAGCTAGCCATCATATTTGCCAGACAATGAGAAACTGTTTGACAAAACTTTGTGTGCTGTTAACCCGATTGTTCCACCAATGTGGACCTCCTTGACTTTCTCCCCAGATTCCAATTCATATCTCTAACAGATTCGTGCTTTTCTCTCAAATTTTAAGATAGCATACTTTTTATGATTAATCAAAGTAACATGCCATAAATGCAACTTTTTATAGTGGCTTCAAATTTGCCTTGCACACCAAAAGCAGATACATCATTGCAAACAAGGGATGCAAACTCTGCAAATAGACTCTCTGGAGGTGGAAGTAATGAGGAAATAAATGGCACAGCAAGATCAAGTACAGTTGATAATGCATCAATAGATAAACTCATAATGTCACTCCCTACTCCTCCTTCAAGAAGAATGGCTTCTGCTCGCAATTCATCTGCAAGGAGGTGATTGTTAATGTACTTGTTTTAGATTCATGAGATGTGGGTATGCAATGAAATTCACTGTCGTAGGGGGGGGGGGGGGGGGAGGGTGGATTATGTTAATACTAGAAATATATCAAGATTTATCTCCAATAATTTTCATAAATACAGTCAATTCTGTCTAATTTGAACTGGTATAATTGGAACTTTTGCTAATTAGAACAAAATGTGTAGGTCTTTTTTAAAATTTATAATTCAACTTTTGGAATTCGAACATTTTTATGATCCCCAGAGAGTTAGAATTAGACAGAGTTGACTGTATTACTGAGAAAATCGAAGACATTTTTAAGTATCTAGAGTGGGAAAGTTATGAAAAATACTGATCTGTGTTGGCTATTAAAAAACCTTTCGTAATCAGCTATCTATCATGTTTGATGATATTCATTGGCTGTCAAATGGAAATTTTCCATGCCTTGTTGATGCAGCCTTAGTTTCCAATAGACAATGAGAAATGCTGAGCACGGGTATCGCTCTGCAAGAGACGAAGATAATATTGCAAATTTTATTGTTGGGATAACTTTTCAGTGTCAGCAGTGTGGACAAAATACAAAGTCGTCAAATGCTTCAAGCTTACCAAAGAAGACTGAGCATCCAAAGATATCAACCAGGACAGGTAAGTGAAACTAAAGTCGAGTGTGGCACTTGAAACCAGCACTTGGGAGCACCTCATACCGCCCTGAAACATATGATTTTGAGAAAGGGTGGCTAGTTCACACCCTTGCCACACCTTGGTCTCACTTAACCCAGATGCCCTTGCTACTTGGAATTTGATATTTTCAAAAACAATGTTGCTTCACTAAAAGAACGCTTCCCTTTGAAGCCATTACTGATGAATTGATCACCAGAAGCTCAACTCAATCACATTCTTTCCAAGTTTCACTCCCATTGCCACGAACTATCCCATCAATCATCATTCATCCCAAGAACTCGCAATTTATGAAACATCTTGCCTTCTTCTTCCTCTTCTGAATGATGCAACTTGCCCTCTTCAAATCTACGATCAATAAAATTGATCTTATCTCCCTCTCCTCTTAGCGTTTGCCTTCTTTCTTTCTTGGAGCTCTGTACAGGCCATTTTGACCAGTTGTACCTACTTATCACATTTCTCTGCTAGAAAATTTTACTGTAATATGTCAAAAATACAGGGTCCTCATTGATAACAGCACTCCATGTGTTGAAGAGGTTACCCCGTGTCTTTATTATTATTATCATTATTATGGCTGTCCCCATCTTAACTCACCAAAAAACTTTTCAAGACGGGACCGTTATCATTTTTCCCAAGGATGTTCTTCACTGATTTTAAAGTTGGCATTGTTTTATTCCGCTCACTCACTATTCGTCATTGCTCACCTTCGTTTGCAGAATTTGAATTCCTTTCGCAAAACCGTGGAAGACATGATGCTTGAAAAAGCAAGGCGGAAAGTTGTATCTTTTTCAGAATGCACAGCTTTTAACCTGTACGTTCTTGTCTCAGCTCGGTAAGCATGTTTTAGCACGAGCTTTCTCTGCAGCCTGCAGTGCCTTGCGTTTCAACGGAGAAACCCAGATGAGATGCAAGGTCTGGAAGTTGGAAGAGTTTGCTGCCGATTTCGTAGCTAGAATAAGAACGCCATTTGTTGCCACAGGTGGGATGTCGCCCCTTCCAGCACACACTGCTTTGCAGTCTTTGAGATGTGTTCTTAGTGGGACTAGATGTACATCCATTTTTCTCCTTAACTGTTTTTTAAGCTTAATGAGAAGCTGGAGGAGAGGCGAGAGAAACTACGACTGACAGCCGAACAGTAAGTAACACAATCCTTGCTTGCTTGTCCTACTGAATGCTTATGAAAGTAGTTAATTCCCCCCCTGGCACAAATACAACTTGGATTATCTTGCGGAATTGAACAGCAACTGCAAGATGTTTATGTTGCTCCTTGGGAGTGGCTTTCCCTCCAGTACCCGCAATGATTTCCAACTATGAACATATCCTATGCATCAGATTTCGATCTTCATCGAGTCTTTCCCTCAAATGTGCTTCGAGGGAAAGTGGTTGCGGAATCGGTTACGAGCCGACAAAAATGAGTCGAGATCACTTTTGAACGGTCGATGTCCAGGGACACCAATTGTCGATATCCATGTTTCTGCATTTGATTTCGATGTTGAATAGGCATACACAGGGTAGGTTGCTAAGTATTTGGCGCCTTGATTAACCTGGTTTAATAGAATCAACACCACACTTTTCATAAACATTTGTAGCATATATTTTTTGTCGAAGTTGTTAAGAGAATTATGAATAAACGTAATTATCATCAACGTTTTCAAATTAGCAGCTAAACAGAATATCTTATAACCAGAGCTATTTGATGCAAACATCAGCGAAAGTTGATCATAAACTAAATACGAAGAGAAGGTTATCTACGTAAACGAATATATTTCAATATATCAATGTCTATTATGAAATTAAAGAATCTTATTTTCTTGGTTACTTAGATGGTGTTGCCATGCCTTGGATAGTATAATAGTGAAAAGTGAAAGGTAGACTTAAGAAAGCACAAGTAGAATTTATTGGTGTTTTGCCAAGCGTCTCGCTAGTAAGGGCTTCACTGGTAACTGAAGAAGCTGTTACCGGAAAAACTTTTGATAGTATATATATTTATATGTTATTTACGTAGTTATACATGTATATATGAAGTCGAAACTCTGTCACAAACTCTTTCAGTATATGACTCTTCTTTTGAATATCTTGTTACCAGCATACATCATGCTTTATTTGTGGCAAATAGCCATACGGTTAGGTACATTCAAGATTATTTGGCGATAAAAGCAATCTATTCACCTACAGTTTTGCTTCAATGATTTAAGTATTACGCTGCTGTAAAAACGTAGTGGTTTGTGTTCTTAACGGTATCCTAGGTGCAAATGGTCATTATATGCATTATCGGTGAGACGCACTCTGGAATGGTGACTAGCATAGGCTTTTTAGAGCTCTCTTGTCTTGTCTCATTGGACAAAGCAGCCTAATTTGTATGAACGCGCCACATTTCCTTGACGTCTTATTCCTTTGACGTCATAATCAAGGTATTGCTTATAAAGCAAGTGCTTTTGCTTTATATCATCAGAAGTAAGTTTGCTCGTCAGGGGAAGGTTGCAATTGAAAGCTTAAAACTCAATCTGGTCGACAATGGGCGATTCTCCTGATAGCATGTTAGGTCTTTCGAGGTCGGACAGTGGCCTCGATCTGGATGACGTTTTACGTGTAAATGAACAGCAACTGAAGAAGATTGCAGCTGTAACAACATTGGGTCATGCAGACGATGACGAATACAATATCACATGTGAACAGAACAAATGTCTAAAGAAGGCGCTGGTTGATATGTGGGATTTCTTTGACCTGAAAGATGCAAAAGGAAGCAGAAAATTGGATAAAGATGCGCTGGGTGGCGAGGATATATTCCCAGAACGGGAAGATTATGATTTGATATTGAAACTCGAAGAAGAAAATTCTTTGTTATTGTGGGAAAGAGAGCAACTGAAAGAAGCTGTTGGGCTGCTGGAAGCAGAAAGAAAATCCTTTAAGGATGTGGTCGAAAATTTGCAAACCAGAAACCAAGAGCTAGGCAGGAAAGAGGAAATAGCCTTGGAACTGCTCAATGAAAAACGCGCAAAGACGGAGAAACAAAAAACTGAGATTGATAATGTTATCGAGTTTTATGAGTGGAACACAAATCTTACGTTGGAGCAACTTGACATTATCAGATCAAAAAATGCAGAAGTACAAAGAATAAATTCCATACTTCAGAATCAGAATGATGAGTTACAGGGAAAGGTCCATTTGATGGAAGAGGAAAGAAGCTCATTGACCGAAGTAAGAATGGAAATGAGGAAAGAGCAGTCATTCTTTGAAGGTCAGAATTTTTCTCTGAACAGAAGCCTTATATTAATGCTAAGAAGTGTACAATTGGAGAGCAGGAATTTGCGAAAAGCCAAGGCAAAGGACAGAGAAGTGAGAAGCAGATGTAGAGCAGCTTGCAGGAAAGCGATCGAAGAAAGAATAAGACGAAGGAAAATACTAAAAATGTGCAGAAAGATGAAGTTAATTGATGCAAAATTATCGAAAGAAAATCGAAGTTTGCAGGGCCAGGTTGAGTCGTGGAGCGCCCGTTGCGGGTTGTTGCTCAAATTTCTTAAGTCGGCCTGCCTGGCAGTTGAAAAATCAAAGCGAAGATGCAAGAAGTTGGGAAAGATATTGAAAGGAAGACAAAGAAAATGGAAACGACTGACAAGGAAGTGCAAGATTGTTAAGAATGCTTTGAAATGCTTTAAAACCAAACATATCTTTCAGTTGAAAATCAACAAGCAGTTATGCAAGGAAGTCAATGAACTGAAAATAGAGATACAGAGACTTAAAGGAGACATAAGTTTGATGACAGAAGAACGAGACAATTTTGAAACACGCTACAAAGAGAAACTGACTGAAAATAAGAATTTGGCCGAGATAATAAACAGTTACGAATTCACATCAGAAGAACTCAAGGAACGAATCAATGTGATGAAAGAGCAGCTGCAGAAGAAATGCAAAGAAGCTAATGTCTTGAAGAAACTAAAGGAGGCCACCTCAGAGAAACTTGACCTCGAACTGGAATATAAGAAGGAGTCTGAAAGAAAGCTTCAAGAGATGGAGACAGAAAAAGAAAGATTGCAGTCTCAGCTTGAAAGTGAAAAGATGAAGAATGACTCACTCAGTCAAGTGCTAGCTCGCACGGAGGATAATTTGGATCTTATCAAAAGACAGTTTGAAAACGAAGAGCAATACAGAAGTAAAGAGGCAGAAAGTTTGGCCAAAGTAGCAACTAGACTTCGTGGCAATTTGGATACCGAGGCTAACATGAAATCAGAATTCAAGGAAAAGATAAGACTGCTCACGTCAGAGAACTTTGAAATGGAGACGAAATTGAAGAACGAGATTGAAAAGAATGGAGAAAACGAAGAGCTGATATTGTACTTGCAGAATCTCAACGAAGAGATGCGCCAGCGAAAACCAAGCAGATACCAGCGGTTTCTCTGTAAAAGCAGAAGAAATTCCTTGTTTTGACAGGCAATTGAGGAATAAAATTCACATCCAAACACAAAAACTCTTCATTCGGTGAATAGTTACCATTAAGGCTTTCTACCATCACCGAATTACGTTGATACCAAAAGCATAAACTCCATTGTGACATTGTTTTTCATCTTTGAATTATGCGCACGTAAATTTGCTTGTTGTGCTGTTTTTAAATCCTTGTTGACTTCTCTGAATTTAAAGCATCAAGCTTGAATAACTAAATGATGCTGTATCTAATGGAAAGAGAATCTATCGAACTTGACAGAAACCTTCCATTTCACTAGCATTTGTCATCTATGTTATCATTAATTTTCAATGATTAAATCTGTATTGGGTGCTGTATTCTAGTTGACTCACACTTAAGATGTAAATTAATAGCTGGGGATACGGAGAAAGCCATATTGAGGTACCTTCTTGTTCCCCACCTTGATTCTGAATAGCTTTAGGTGTAGCGTTTAAGCCACTGTAAATCTAAATTAATTTTCCCTTGTAAAATCGCGTTCTCTTATTCACCTTGCCTAATTTATCTACAAATTTTACCAAGCAAAGCCTTATAGATTATTACAGATGTTGTCTAAGCAATTTGAATCATCCAGCCTTCTTTCTTAAGATTATGGATCGGACATCTATTCGTGACTTTGAATCTCATAGCCGTGTTACTTTTTCGTTCTTGTAAATGGTTGTCAGGAGTAGCAACGTGCTACGAACACGCTTTCTTGTTTAGCTACGAGAAGTTCCTGCATTTCAGTCTAGAAAGACCAATCCTTTGTTATTCATGTTTTGGAACATTCTGTCTACCTCAAGACAAAACGGCCTGGAAAGTATTGTTAGCTTTAAGAGATAAATCAAGGAATCATTATGACAAATCGCTTCCTCTACAAACGTGCAGAATGCCTTTTTTATACTTATGATTCTACATAGATGTCAACGGCAGAAATTTGGACACTAAGAAGGTTTTTGCTCATCGAGCAGTGTCCTAGTCCTTCCTCTTAATATGACCACACCTCGTGATTCGTACTCCTGGAATGATAAGGAGCTGGCTACTCTCCTCCCTGTAAGTGGAATTTTAGCTGATGGTTGATTCAGACCACTGACCATAGGATCATTATGCAGAAATCTTAAAACTCAGCTATCCGGACACCTGATGGGGAAGTTTTGCTGAGGGTTGATTCAAGCGGCCGGCCATAGGATCAATGTGCAAGAATCTTACCACTGAGCTATCCTGACACCTTATAATATTATCCTTGCTAAGGTGACAATTCTATAGTGATGACCTCTCCAGTTTCTTATTTGCGTATTTTATAGACGATTCATCGATAAAACTGGAAGTCGCGCTACTGATGCAGCACAAGAAAAGGAAATCTATGCAAAAGTTTTGGAATTTGAACAGGAAACTGTGAGTATCGTATAGTGTTATGCTTTTCATTTACATTCAATGCCATTAAGCTTCTGTAACAGAATTTTCGGACTTTACAACGCACTTCTCCAATATCATGACAAGGTCAAATTTTTTCTTTTTCTTTTTCAGACCTGGCCACAAAAGCTTCGAGAAAGACTGGCTCGAGAACCAGAGAATATTAGACTCATCGAAGATATCGTTATAACTGTATTAAGGTACTCTCATTTTGCTAGCTTGATTCCAGGTAGCTCCGGGTGTAGCATTTAAAGCACTGCAGACATGAATTTCTAACTTCCCATGTGCGATCGGGTGCCTTTTCAGAGTTTTTCTTCAAACTTTTCTCACACGATACCTTATAATGCATGTTTATCATGATTTTTGCCTCATATTGCCTAGTATCATAGCGTGATATGTTTCGAAGTAGTTTGTATCGTGCATGTATTTACACCTTTTCCAGCGCGAAAGAACACCCTCTTGGCCAGCAGATGGCAGAAATGCAATATGCTTTGTACAGAAACCTTTCAGTCCTGGTTGCAAATTTCACATGCCCAATTTTCAAATTGAGCGATGATGATCTGCAATTCAAATGTCATGGGCCGCAGAGTGAAATGACAGATGGAGGCGAAGTAGAATGGGTAGTAGATGGAGGTGAAGTAGGAACTGATAGTCTAGAATACAAACATAACCAAGAGGCAGTGCGAGAAAATGATAGCAATTCAGAAAGCAAGGCAAGTATGAATCAAGGATTGGAAGATGTGTATCTAGGTGTAGACCTTGGTGAAATACTGGACGAGGGACCTGATGGAGACAAATGTCACGAGAAGGGAAATGGAAGTGCAACTGTGCTAGGATTAGCCATGGAAGGAAATAGGCACAATGCAAGCTCGTGTCATCAGCCAAATGGATATCTCAAACATATAGAGGATGGGTTTGGTGGGGATAATATACTTTTGGTAGGAGAAAAATCCAGTGAGAAGGAGAATCGAATGGCGGAATTTGCAGTACCCATTTCAGGCGACTTGTTTGAAGCCGCTTTTCACGATTTTGAAGAGTCAATGCTTGAGGATTTAGTTTCAGATGATTTCGATCTTCTACCGGATGACGATGTAACAGGGCCTGGACCTCCTAAGGGACTTGAAAACAAAGCGAAACTCTGCCCCACTGAGCTCACTGCAGAAACTGATCACCTAGGAAAAACCGTTGCTGAAAAGGACGAAGAAAGAAAACAGCAGGTCGATAAAATTTTACCCGAAAAAGATCGAAAGATTTTCGCAGATGAAGACATTGATATCTCACATGACTCAATGGTCAGCCTTGACAAGGAGCCGTCTGACTTCGTTGAGGGTCAGTCAGCCGGAGGTATTTGCGATGCGGAGTCGATGAATCTCGACAATACTGTGAAGAAGAACACTGTAACTACCCAGAGTTTTGAGTCACCTAGAAGCCAAATAAGTGGGATGACTGCTAAAGGTGCCAATGATTCAAGTGATGAGAAGCATGTCGAAGACAATGATGACGTCAGAAAAGTGGAGCCTGCTGAAGTGAAAGAATCTCATAACGAAGAGGATTATGTCTATGAAGACGACGATTCAAATGAATGTTTTGATACTGAAAGCACGGATGAGGACGATCATTATGTCAAGGACAATTCAGACAAATCGAATTGTAAAAATATCACTTGTCGAACAGATGTTGGAAACCTTGGACGCGATATGCAAAATGAAGAAAAAGATAAAAAAGTGCTTGAGTTTATGGGTTGTCAATGCCTTGAGAACTGCACATGCGGTAACGGTGCAAGCAGCGAAAATGCACGGGCTGACGAGATAGAGGATTCGGAGCACAAAGAGACCTTGGCTTTTAAAGTCAATGGAGCTGATGGTGAAGTGAAGTTAGCATTTGATAATCAACACGTGAAGGAGTCTGTATTGAAAGATAATGGTGAGGACAGTGGTGATGAAGATGTTGGTGATGAAGATTTTGGTGATGAAGATTTTGGTGCTGAAGATTTTGGTGATGAAGATTTTGGTGCTGTTGATTTGAAAGGGGGTAGAGCCTCAGAAACGAAACTTGAAGAAGGAGAGAGCACGGTTTCAGATAAATCGAAAGCGTCCAACGATGTTGGAGTTTTTAATGAAAGTAGCGTCAAGGACCGAGTGGGTGCGGATGCAGCTCAGCAAGACACCTCTAGTGCGAAACATAACGACAATGAAACCCGTCGTATTTTGCAGCAACATCCACAGAATGCTGTCGATGAGGAGGAATTCTCGAGCTATGAGAATAATCTTGACGATTTGGAATTGAGAAACGGCGTGAACAAAGCCGTCAAGGAGATACACGCATCGTTAAGTATGTATTGCTTCGTTTGAGTTTTACTCCATTCCGTCACTTTCCAGTTGCTTTAAAAAGTGCGCGCTACATAATCAACATTAAGATTGTGTCTAAAGGGATATTTTGCCATTTCGCACCTAATATTTTGCAGGTAAACTTCACTCTTTACTGATAATTACCTACGATGCATTGGATCTGCCAATTGGAAGGGACCAGTCCTATGCTGTCGTTGAAAGTCTGTTTTTCAAGCCTCTTTGGCAGTGGGTAAATCTCGCTTTCAGGTGCGTAGAATGCGCGATTCTTTCAACTGCATGTGCTACCTACTTTGGGCTTTGTCGCTTGAATTGAGAATTGCTCCTCCACATAAAAGATTGGATAATGATCTTTTTACTGTCCACATCAAAGGTAAAATCACACTATATTTGCTCCTCCACATTCAAGATTGAGTGAGAATCTTTTTACTCCTCCGCATCAAAAATATCTTGAAACTCTTTTTGTTCCTCCACACCAGAAGTTGATTGAAAAATGTTAGATCCTCCGCGTGAAAATTAAGCGAACATCGATTGATTGATCGGCTCCTCCAAATTAGAAATTGAATGATAATCTCTTTGCTCACGCTTAGAGTTCATTCGAGAAGGGCTTCTTCGCCATCTATTTTTTTATGTCAATCAACCCTTTGTGGCTCTCTCCCCTTCAAGAGCAGCTTCCATCTCTAACGATTCAGCATTAAGTCAGCAGAAGTACCCATTCCATGAACTCCATCCCACAAATCATCATTCATCCCAAGAACGTGCAATTTATGGAGCATCTTGCTTTCATCTTCGTTTCCTGAATCCTACAACTTTACCTATTTCAAATCTACGATCAATAAACTTGATTTTCTCTCTCCTCTGGGCCGTTCAATTTCTTTTTCTTCCACTGCTGGGGCTTTGTATAGGCCACCATGGCCTTCCTCAACATAACCCACTAAAAAGAAAAAGAGGCGTTTTCCAGTTAAGTCGTGCTGAGTCCTTCATATTATCTTTTTTGGGATTCAATGTCGGTTTTCATTTGCATTAGCTCTGCGTTAATTGCAATTGATATTCGTGTTGTCGTAGGCGGCTCAACGTTAAAAAGGAAATCAAGCTGTACAAGATCATTAAGCAACGGCGGTGCTGTAACCCAGCTGAGTTTTTCATTCGAGAGAAATACGTGTTGCCTGATTCCTTGGTAGGTGGATCGATATCCATGGCTGCAGTCACCATCCATCTATTGTTCTCTGTGAATGTTTTGATGCAAATGAGAGATTACTCAAAATGCTAACTGCTTGTGCTCAGACATATTTCACACGCAAAAGACTTAAATCACGTTTCTGCCTTTTTGTTTAATATTGAGATTTAATTGCGTAGAATTCTCAGTCATATCTTCGTTCCAATTCCAACTGAAATAACAGTTGATTTTCTCCGTTCTAGAAAGGTTTTCAAGTGAATTTTCCTTCCAGGATGATGTGCGAAATTACCCTTACAAGAAAGCTGTAGACCAATTAAGAAAAATTACATCATACTCATCACCTCTTGACAAATTAGAGTGTATCGGTAAGCAGAATCTGATTTTTAGCCCCTTTGATTAAAAGGTCACCTTACTTTAAAGTTCGGTACAATTTTGATTTTTTAGAGAGATTTTGTACGAAGTTGGTTTTATGAAGTATTTCGCTTATCTTTATTTACTTATCCATTTTATGCGTGTAGATGATGATGATAATGATGATGATGATGATGATGATGATGATGATGATGATGATGATGATGATGATGATGATGATGATGATGATAATGATGATGATGATGATGATAATGATAATGATGATGATGATGATGATGGTAATGATGATGATGATGATGATGATCAAAGATACGAGCTGAAGTAGTCCTTTTTGTATTAACAAGTGTTCCGTGTTTAAATACTTACTAACAGGAAGGTAAGAGAATGGATCAGGAATGCAGGTGGTTTGTTCTGACCAATGCTTCGCTGAATGTTTTCAGTGTAGGTGAGGTGTGAAGTGTAATGTTACCCGAGTGTACCGCCTCAAGGTGTTAGCTCATACCCTATACTTCTAACGCTTAAACCTTGCACAAGTATCAATGCACTGTTGGTTAGGAAGGCAATGACAAAGCCCACTTATAGAAATATACCTCTTTTGACGACATCGTGCTCATTTTTTCTATTCTAGAAAACCGAGCATGCTTATTAGATTTTACAGACGAATTATGGTGTAGCTTCAGAATGTGACATTCTAGAATGGGCCAACATAACATTTCCCTGACTAATCGACGCTTCACAAAGGTAGACGCTAAAAACTCGTTAAGTGCTATCCGTCAAATGCAACGGGATGAAATCTAAGAAAGGGTGCAGATACCTCCACAGGAGCTTACCACAAGACATATAATGATGGTGTAATAGCATTGTATTTTCTTTATTGTATTGTCCTGTTTTAGTTCTCACTACAAAATTAATCTGCCAATGTGTAACAGAATACTGGCTAGCAAGAGGAGATTCCCAGCCACCGTCGGTGTAAGTTTTGTTAGCAAATATTTTATCTCTACTTCAGTAATATCTGAAGCTGGCAGCAAAAGGAACCTCCCTTCCAAAGTATATGGCTTAAAATGTAAATCAATTTAGAATTGCAACAGATTTGTGAAAGAGATTAAGCTCTTCTGGGTGAATCATTTTGCCTGATGTTTTTTCGAATCATTGTCATCATTGTTTCCTCAATCGTAAGTTTTTAACTTGTTTACAATCAAAATTGCTTCAATTTTCTCAGTAGGTTTAATTTGTTTATGGACTATATTGCTACCTTTATTCATACGTTGGGCATCTTTTTTTGAATGTTTGATGTTTCTATTCTCTAAAAAGTAGTGAGCTCAAACACACAAATCAACACATAAATAGTGCACACATGTATTTGAAGCAGAGGTCCCCGAAGATTTCTTCGCTCTTCCCTGCTTGATTTAATATCAGCGATTCCTCCAAGCTTACTTAGTTCAGCACATCCTTTCGGTGGAAAATTTGAGTCTAATGCTCGATACGAACTTGAAGAGTTCCTTTGTTAGAGAGGTGTTTGCTAGCCAGTTTCTATCCTCGCCACGACTTTCCCTTTGCTTTAGGCTAGGTACCCATTAACTGTTGCGTGGACAGATAGAATGCAACTAGAAATGGCTCGAGCGCGGGCCCGGTTCAACCGCGGGAATGACTCGAGCGCGGGACATTCAGGACAGCAGTAGGCATGTTCTTTATCTTACTATGCCAACTGCCCCTACCAGCTTTGCTAACTTATGTCAAGTTAGGCCACAACATTTAAAACTAATGTTAACCTATCTTTTCAAGTATCCAACGTCTGCTTTTCCTCATCAGTCATGTTCCCACATTGTCATCCCAAGTGTTTTTACCAAAAGTAGATCGCCGACTCAAACGAGTTCAATGCCATGTGCATCGTGACGTGAGGTCCTTCCCTGCTTTACCAATGTGCTCTAGATACCTTGCTTAATTACTCGCTAATGTGTTTCTATTCCAGTGGCTGTGATGACCTACTACCAATTTTGACTTATGTCATTGTCAAAGCTGCTCTGCCACAGTTAGTTTCAGAGTGTCAGGCGATGGAAGAGTTTATCCACGAGAGGTTTGCTGCACATTTGCATTTACGTCAGAGCAATTTGAGTCTGGATCATCAACTCTCAAATATTTATAATGATTTCAAGTACCTCCATTTTCCTCCTCCTGTCTTCCCAAGTAATTGCAGAGCCTTATTTGGGACACGGAATGTGATCATTCCGTGAAGAAGGATTTGCCTGAAGCATAAGCGATTAAAGTTTGAAGCTCTTTCTAGTGCAACTGGTAGTGCTAACTGTACTCGACTATCACTCCAACTAGCTCAGATTACTAACTGCTGTCAAGAAATGAAACTGATGAACCTTATGTGCTTTTCACAACATTGCAATTGCTCTAGTCACGTCCATAGGCAGGTCAATGTATGTCGAATGTAGTTGGTTAATCGTCAAATGACAGAAGATTCAACGTGAACTGGTGTGGCTCTCTCAAGGTCACGATCCTGAACAAGACGGATATACGCTTCTACCAAGCTTCTGCCATCTACACTGTCTCTAATGTTGTCTGCGTATCTTGTTTGAAGCCTCCTTCTAGCCTAAAGGGTTGGATACTTTCTTCCATGTTCTTTTATTGCGTGGAAGCTGATCATCATGCATACACCATCCGAAAACAGCGCAGAAAAACGAGTGTCTAATCCTCCAATTAGCAGCTTTTGCTGTTACAAACTATTGTTACGATTTCACATTGTCACAAAAGATCGCTCACCGATTTTGCCAAATGATTTTGTGGCAAAATTTTAGTAAAAAATTGGTAACTCTCATTACGTTATAAGTGTTCGGTTTTTTAAGAAGGTGTATTCTTCTTTTTTCTAGCTATCTCCTTGGTGAAGAAGGGTACTGCTTAACGACTTTATCAACAGCCATTGCATATTCGACTAGCCTTCGAAGTAAAGACAATCTCGGACATCACGTTTGATCAGAGGTGAATCTAAGTAGATATTTTTCATGCCGGAAAAGTTCCTACTGCTATCAGTCCTAAAATTTTGCTAATTTTATTAGATACCATTTACAGTAATCAAATAATCTAGAAAAATTTGTAATCAATTTTTTGATTAGTGAAATTTTGGTTGAGAAATAGAGGACATCAGAAAAACAAGTTGTCGTAAAAGCGGATGGATTGAATTTAAGAATTTCCCTCTCGCCTTAAGGTAAAATATGCCATTTCGTTGGAGAGCGTAAGACTTTATAAAACAGTTAGCCCGTCAGTTCATGGAGATTGGTATTCCTTGTTGCTAAAATCCAGAGGCATGCTTGTGCACGCTTATCTGCGCCTTTCTGTCTGTCCACCAACGTCAAATAGGCGCCTGCCGTAAAGCTTCGAGTAAAGTGCGACTAGGAAAGGCATTGGCCACCCTGCCGTACAATTTCGTAACTCAGGATGGTACCCCTCTAGCTATGTCTCCTTCTCCTCAACGCTCACTTCGAGTATGCGGCTCAATTTTTAGCCTTGCTTCCATCTCGTACTAATTATGGTGACTGAATGCAGGCAGTTGTTGAAGACTTATGTCTTCTTGATCTTGGGACGAATTTGATTTATTTAGACGCGAGTGATTGCATATATAGTAATAAGCCTCTATTGTTTCAGTTTATAGAATTAAATTGTAAATGAAGAGATTATTGCCTTTTTATTTACAAATGCGTAAATTATTCAACATACAGAATTTCTAAATGAAATTGTGCCTTTCGATGCAATGCAGTGTATCCTTACGTCATATTCGATATCTTATTTTATAGTCTGTCTAGTCCACCTGAATTATCTAGTTCACCTTGAGAACCACTATAATCTCCAGTCCTCTCCTAATGACCCAAAATATTTGAACAACTGTCATATATATATATATATATATATATATATACATACATACATACATACATACATACATATATATATATATATATATATATATATATATATATATATATATATATATATTTATATATATATATATACATATACATACATACATACATACATACATATATATATATATATATATATATATATATATATATATATATATATATATATATATATATATATATATATATATATATATATATATATATATATATTTATATATATATATATACATATACATACATACATACATACATATATATATATATATATATATATATATATATATATATATATATATATATACATACATACGTATATATGCTCATAAAAATTTACAGAATGTAACATACATAGATTACATAGATTACATACATACATACATACATGTAGACATAGCTGGTAACTAGGCTTTCAATGTCTTGGACGGTCTTTCTTTCACCAAGCTTTTCCATTTATCCGGGCTTTGGACTGCCTCAGAACGTCTCTAACGTCCAAAAGTTAGGCTATACCTCACATCTTTTTCCCTTGAGTATTAAACTGGTAACTTCCTGTAGACGCTTCGTCTTGTGTTATCATAAAAATATTTAGTTGATAAAAAGTGCCAAGAAAATGCCGTACCTTGTCTCGTGCTCGCATGGACTAAAAATGAGGGGTCAGTTTTGATTTGAGAATTTTATTTCGTTGACAGAAAACGATTGGATGAATTTAAATATAAATGACAAGGACCAATAAAGGATACGTCTTATGATAGTTCTTGTAAATCCACATGGCGAATTGTGAAGGTGGCAGTATTCTCAAGGCTAATTATGACAATTATCTGCTTGATTTTCGCTTCAATCAGGGTAGTGTGCTTCTGAACGTCCGTAATTCCATTTCGTGTTTGGGTCTACCCATTTTCTATAGCATTTAACCTTAACGTTTGTTTTTGCTCTTATTACTGATGATTACTAGTGTTGAGTTGAAACATATTTTTATATCAGTGACCGGATGATGTTGATCGGATTCTCAACTTTAACTTGGTTTGTTGTGGACTGTCATAATCAACCGTTCGAATGTCGTCACCTTTACTACTGGCTATGTGGATTTGCTAGAACTATGATAAAATGGCTCCTTTATTGGTCATTATCTTCATATTGAGAATTATACTTGAATAGGTATAAGCAAGATACAGTGAAAACAATAGCAGAAATGTCAAACACGTAGCCCAAGGCAAGCCCAGCTGTGGCCCGCACAGCCATTGTAGCTTGATAATTTTCTTACTCAATTACTTGATCACTTTGCATCCGTAAATGTGAGAAATCCATGCTAGCTCTCAAATGACCTTATGATTATCATCATTATTGTTATTTCCATCACAATTATTGTCATCATCGCTATTGTCAGTATGACTATTTTAATAACGATTAAAGGGAGTGCTACCCCTTGTCAATCCAACTGTGACCCATTTGGTCCTCGAAGATGTGCCTTCGTTTAAAGTGATTACTTCACTTCGCTTTGCAATTGCGCATCAGAAGCAATAGCTACGGATATGCCGATTCGTTATGTGACATTGGTGCATTATCTAGATCCCATATGTCAAAGTCAAGGCCCGCGAAAGGTTTTCTACGTCCCCTGGGATGCTATTGATTTATTGTTAGAACCGCAGACCGCAGCAAGCTGGCAGCTCGCAGACCGCAGACCGCAGACCGCAGCAAGCTGGCAGCTCGCAGACGGACCAATACTACATTCCCCACAATGCAACGGTGGCGCACCAAGCAATAGTCCTGGACGGGAGCAATAGTTTGGTTCACTTGACTATATGCGGCCATTTTACAATTTTTCGATGAACATTCGACCAGTCTGGTCTTCGGCTTAAAGCTGACTTTTTTATTTGGGCCTCCGTCCATTTGACTTGGACACCCCTGATATAGATCTATCAAGAGCTACAGCTGCAACACAAATGGCTATTTTGCTGTGGCTGAGAACGTAACGTTACATTTGTAATGATAACGTAACGACTGATGACCTAAATTTACGACATGCTGTCGTCAAATGGAAACGATAATCTGGTTCATTACAACGACTTTGCTTTGGTTCTCCTACTACTGGCGTTTGCTCTCTCTGACTTCCTTTTTCTTTCCCATTCTTCTCTGAGCTCAGCTAATCTTTCCTCTTCCAAGTGCATTTCGTTTACATGTTTATTCAACAGCCACATGTTGTAGATCAATTGTGAATCCTCTTCGAACTTAATGTTGTTCTTGCGAGCTCTTTTTTTCACTTTCTTTTCTCTTGCTTTGTACACACACTCTTCAAATTTCTTTTCTAGTCGCCACTCCTCAAATGTTTTCACGTTTGGGTCTTTCATTTTTGCTTCTTTTTCCATTTCTCTCTCGTATTCTGTTCGCAGTTTTTCATTCTCTTGTTGCACACGATCTATTTGTGATTGCTTCGTTTTCGAGTCAACCCAACTCTCAAATGTCATGCCCGTTATTCTTGGTTTGTTTTTCATCAACTCTGTCGCTTCCTTTTCTTGCATCTGACCTTCTTTTAATTTCATCTTTTTCGTCTCGATCCATTCGGAATAGGACAACCCGCAACTGTACGCCCTATGTATTGGCACGTGCATTGGCTTCTCCTCCACTAGACTTAAAGAGCGAGTCTTTATTTTCCCCTTCTTTTTTACCCAAGTTTCAAAATTCAGGCCACTTCTTGGCCGTTGTTTTTCCAGAGTGTCCTCTCTATCTAGAGTCCTTGGTGTTACTGAGGCACTTCGGTATCTCACACGTTTTAACTGCAACCACTTTTTGAATGCTTGATCGCATTGGTCTTGTCGTTTTTCCTTCTCACTCGTATAATCAAAAATTTGTTTTCTGCCTTCTCTTTTCTCTTTCGTTTTTCGCTCTACCCATTGCTCAAAGGTCGGGTTGGCGCTCCTGGCGCTCTTGTCGTCTCTTTGGCTATCTACCCCCGCTGTTATCGTGCCTAATTTTGCTTTCACTTCGTTCCTTGCATCATTCACCGCACTCATCACACCATTGTTCATCCCAACTGGCCGTGCAGTGTGCTTAGTGACGGAATTTTCTTGAGCAGCACGCTCCGTCCTTGTTGCAGCTTCTTTTATCGCCGAAACTTCCTCGACTGCACTTAGAACATCCTGCCTTTGCTTTTCCGCTAATCTGTCTTTTTCTATCTCAACGTCGTACATCTCAGTTCGCATCTTCCTTTCTACTCTTGGGTCTTTAGTCCTGTGAGTTGTCTTTGAAACTATTGGAATTCTCTTTATAAGATCCGCCAATTTGTTGGCACTGAATAAAGAACGAGACTTTTCATTCTGTGTTTTTCACACTGCAATATTTATACTAAACTCAACAGCCACCCACGACTGGCCTGGTGTTAAGCACAATCCTTGCTTTCTTACTTTGAAAAAAAGCAAAGGAGTTTTTTGAATCTCGATGTGCATTGGCGAAACGTAGTTGTAGCTCGACTACGGCTGCTTAAAAGTAAAAAAGTGATACGCTTAGCCCCATCGGTGGGGAGAATGGTAGGGGGATCAGCCCTTGGAAGATTTTCAAGTGTCGATTAGCCCCCTTCTAAACGATCTACTTTCTTTGTAAACTTATGCAATTGAATGAGAAAGATCAGTGAGGTCTTATATGAAGTACTAGAAATCTGGCTGCAAGCCATAAAAGTGAATATCTAAAAAGAGAGTCAATCGAAAAGGAGAGAAAATCTCAAGAAGCAAAAAGGAGAACAGGCGCGCTAAGGCATAGCCCCAATCAACCATTTCTGTTCCAGAACTAGCCCAGAATTAGAGCGATATGAGCTACGGGACTGGTAGCGCCATAAACTTAGATATTTACCCGCGAGACTCCTCGTTCTCTGTTGAGTCACTTTTATTCGGCAGAGGAAAGCTCGATGCATTTTCCGTACTTATCGAATACGATTTAGATTCATCTCCCGACGACGCATCCAACGTCACAGGCTCCTCCGTTCTTTCTACCCATCTATCATCACATTCCGCACCTGTGCGATGTTTGCTTTTGACAATATTGTATCCATGCTTTCGCGCCAGGCTCAACAGCATAGTCAACTCCTCCTGGTCTTTTTCTTCAACATTTGCTGGAAAGTCCTCCTCTTTCACTGGTGTTCGAGTAGAGGTAACGCTCGATCTCGAGCCAGAACTGTTCATTTCCGTCACTGACGAAGCTGTCTGTGTCACCGGATAAATCTCGATCAGGCGAGGAGCACGTGTCCTACTGGTGTACCCTTGGATATTGCGTCTTGAATCTACCATCGGTAACAGCGTATCTTCCTACAACGAAGTGAAGAGTTGCTGAAGTTGTGTTTACAATTGTTCCAATTCCATTACTCCCATGAGCAATTTAACGTCCATGTCTGGGAGACGCAATCAAAGAAAGAGACACGTCTTAGTAGAAGCATAGTAAGTCTAAAAGATCCCCATGTCTTAATCGAAGCATAACAAATCTAAGCGGCCCCTTTGGAAGATTGGTGAAAGATAGTCCTCCATCCTCGTGGCCCGACCAGGTAGCGGCACCGAGCCGGTAGAGCAGTGACACCAAGATCGTTGGGCATCAAAATTGCCGGATAATGAAAACGGTTCAGGACTGTGACGAGCCTGATCAACTTAAGTGTACTTGCCAAAAACAGGCAATGGCCGATAAAATCAACAGAGACGACGCTGTCTTCGGGCAGTCTTCTTCAACCCGCATTGCCATTTTCAATACGGTAGCTTTGAAGGACAACGGGCGGCAAATGGAGCTGATCAGCTACCTCGAGACACAAGTGAAGGGAGATTATCCACACTATCGAGGAGCTAGTCTCAAATGCCCAGTAGAGGGAGTTGTGGAGGGAAATGGCGCGGGGGCGGGCTGAGTCCCCGCCTGAAGATGCAACAGCAGAACTATGACGATGGTCTCTTTGGAAGGCCTCTGATGTCCCAGAGATGTGTGGCGGTAAATGATAATTGAGTAGACACTAGAACAGGAGTGAGAAGTTGTTCGGTGTCGTATTGATATAATAAGTATTGCATGTGTTATCTCATTTTAGATAATCGCATGATTCATCTAATACTTACAACTTACTTCTGGAAAGAACAAATTTTTAGGCACCTCCAGTTTTTATCGAGCTCGAGTAAAGAGATATGACAACTCGTCTCTTTGAATGTTTCTAACTTCTTGCTTAAATATCCTTTCAATGTGACCATAAATATTGCTATGTACCAGAGGGTCGAATATAGGGCACTAAGAAGCTGTTTATCGATCATTGTTCTGGTCCATCCCTTCCATGTGACCATGCCCATGGATTTCTACAACTGACAGCATCACAGAAAGGTCATGAATCTACTCCCGCTAAGTGGAAATCACTTTCCAATCCAAGGCCTAACCGCTTATCATAGATTCAATTATCACTGACCTAGTTCAAGGGCTAAGTTTGACGGATGTCATTATTTTGGAAGAAATTTTTTTTAGATTTATAAGATTTTTTAGGTATTTATTACGTCGGTAGAACACTGTTGTCAAGGTACCTGGTTACATGATTGGAATGTAATGCAGGAAACACACATCATCATATTGAAACACTGTGCCAGTTTTTAGCCAAGCTCAGTTGCCCCATGAGTCTATCCCAGCATGAGTTGAATTAGGCCACGATCAATGCTGGAGCAAATGATTTCCCTCTCAAATTCTGTTCATAAAAATATGACGAATTCCTCACCGACACGTCAAGTGCAGTGACAGTTTCTAAAGAACATTGCTTAGTGCCAAGGTGATTGAGGACTGACGCATAGTCGAATACAAAACTGCGTTGCATACTCGATTTCGAGCGTAGCAACGAGAGAAAGAACGCTGAGTTTTTTTCCAAGGAAATTGACTTTATGAGATGATACCCATTGCCTTCTGCAAAAATGGTGTTTTTATTGTGACACTTGGAGGAATCGAATTGACAACCCCTGTTTTATGAATCCGCATGCTTAACCAGTACATCACGGCACCAGTCAAATACAGTAACGCATTAAGCAAATTGAAGGAAACAACAAGAGATACACACATATGCACGCATATAAATGCATAAATTCATATCTACGCACTTACGTTTCCCAAACAGATAAAGGAGGCACGTAAATCATTCGCATACGGGGCCGTGAAGTTTAACTCGTAGCGCCGTATTCTCAATGCAAAATAATTTGCTCTCTTGAATCATTAAACAAAGTTTGGAATTCAAGCAGACCTCTTCAACGGTGTTTTCCCTTTAAGTTTCTTACTTTGGCAAAGCCCTTCTGAGCTCCAACTTTCTTAAAGAGTGGCCAGTGTCAACAATATCTCAACCAAACAGATTTCGTAGCCTGATTGTTCAGTCACATGCTGGTGATTCTTTTCAAGGACAATTCTATCTATTATCTATGATAGTATTGTGCCCACCATTTTTTGTAAAATCCTTCAATGGGCCTCTTACAACGCCTGCTGTATTCAATTGAATATCTCATGTTTACATTATGCCAGTTTTTATCTTTCACTAAGATAATACATCACAAGGAGAAAATTAAATCCCCTAACCTCTTCGTTATCAGGATCATCTATGTCAAGGAACCGAGGGCTTGAGCTTCTTGATACTCCATCAAGTGATGGAAATCTGATGGTTTTATCATTGTTCACTCCGGTGCACCTTTAACAAAGCGTAACTTTATTGTGTTATTTATCCATCCATCCATCCGTCCATCATCTATCTATCTATCCATCCATCTATCTATCTATCTATCTATCTATCTATCTATCTATGTATCTATCTATCTATCTATCTATCTATCTATCTATCTATCTATCTATCTATCTATATATCTATCTATCTATCTATCTATCTATCTATCTATCTATCTATCTATCTATCTATCTATCTATCTATCTATCTATCTATCTATCTATCTATCTATCTATCTATCTATGCCTATCTATCTATCTATCTATCTATCTATCTATCTATCTATCTATCTATCTATCTATCTATCTATCTATCTATCTATCTATCTATCTATCTATCTATCTATCTATCTATCTATCTATATATCTATCTATCTATCTATCTATCTATCTATCTATCTATCTATCTATCTATCTATCTATCTATCTATCTATCTATCTATCTATCTATCTATCTATCTATCTATCTATCTATCTATCTATGCCTATCTATCTATCTATGCCTATCTATCTATCTATCTATCTATCTATCTATCTATCTATCTATCTATCTATCTATCTATCTATCTATCTATCTATCTATCTATCTATCTATCTATCTATCTATCTATCTATCTATCTATCTATCTATCTATCTATCTATCTATCTATCTATCTATCTATCTATCTATCTATGCCTATCTATCTATGCCTATCTATCTATGCCTATCTATCTATGCCTATCTATCTATCTATCTATCTATCTATCTATCTATCTATCTATCTATCTATCTATCTATCTATCTATCTATCTATCTATCTATCTATATATCTATCTATCTATCTATCTATCTATCTATCTATCTATCTATCTATCTATCTATCTATCTATCTATCTATCTATCTATCTATCTATCTATCTATCTATCTATCTATCTATCTATCTATCTATGCCTATCTATCTATCTATGCCTATCTATCTATCTATCTATCTATCTATCTATCTATCTATCTATCTATCTATCTATCTATCTATCTATCTATCTATCTATCTATCTATCTATCTATCTATCTATCTATCTATCTATCTATCTATCTATCTATCTATCTATCTATCTATCTATCTATCTATCTATGCCTATCTATCTATGCCTATCTATCTATGCCTATCTATCTATGCCTATCTATCTATCTATCTATCTATCTATCTATCTATCTATCTATCTATCTATCTATCTATCTATCTATCTATCTATCTATCTATGCCTATCTATCTATCTATCTATCTATCTATCTATCTATCTATCTATCTATCTATCTATCTATCTATGCCTATCTATCTATCTATCTATCTATGCCTATCTATCTATCTATGCCTATCTATCTATCTATGCCTATCTATCTATCTATCTATCTATCTATCTATCTATCTATCTATCTATCTATCTATCTATCTATCTATCTATCTATCTATCTATGCCTATCTATCTATCTATCTATCTATCTATCTATCTATCTATCTATCTATCTATCTATCTATCTATCTATCTATCTATCTATCTATCTATCTATCTATCTATCTATCTATCTATCTATCTATCTATCTATCTATGCCTATCTATCTATCTATCTATCTATCTATCTATCTATCTATCTATCTATCTATCTATCTATCTATCTATCTATCTATCTATCTATCTATCTATCTATCTATCTATCTATCTATCTATCTATCTATCTATCTATCTATCTATCTATCTATCTATCTATCTATGCCTATCTATCTATCTATGCCTATCTATCTATCTATGCCTATCTATCTATCTATCTATCTATCTATCTATCTATCTATCTATCTATCTATCTATCTATCTATCTATCTATCTATCTATCTATCTATCTATCTATCTATGCCTATCTATCTATCTATCTATCTATGCCTATCTATCTATCTATGCCTATCTATCTATCTATGCCTATCTATCTATCTATCTATCTATCTATCTATCTATCTATCTATCTATCTATCTATCTATCTATGCCTATCTATCTATCTATGCCTATCTATCTATCTATCTATCTATCTATCTATCTATCTATCTATCTATCTATCTATCTATCTATCTATCTATCTATCTATCTATCTATCTATCTATCTATCTATCTATCTATCTATCTATCTATCTATCTATCTATCTATCTATCTATCTATCTATCTATCTATCTATCTATCTATGCCTATCTATCTATGCCTATCTATCTATGCCTATCTATCTATGCCTATCTATCTATCTATCTATCTATCTATCTATCTATCTATCTATCTATCTATCTATCTATCTATCTATCTATCTATCTATGCCTATCTATCTATCTATCTATCTATCTATCTATCTATCTATCTATCTATCTATCTATCTATCTATGCCTATCTATCTATCTATCTATCTATGCCTATCTATCTATCTATGCCTATCTATCTATCTATGCCTATCTATCTATCTATCTATCTATCTATCTATCTATCTATCTATCTATCTATCTATCTATCTATCTATCTATCTATCTATCTATGCCTATCTATCTATCTATCTATCTATCTATCTATCTATCTATCTATCTATCTATCTATCTATCTATCTATCTATCTATCTATCTATCTATCTATCTATCTATCTATCTATCTATCTATCTATCTATCTATCTATGCCTATCTATCTATCTATCTATCTATCTATCTATCTATCTATCTATCTATCTATCTATCTATCTATCTATCTATCTATCTATCTATCTATCTATCTATCTATCTATCTATCTATCTATCTATCTATCTATCTATCTATCTATCTATCTATCTATCTATCTATGCCTATCTATCTATGCCTATCTATCTATGCCTATCTATCTATGCCTATCTATCTATCTATCTATCTATCTATCTATCTATCTATCTATCTATCTATCTATCTATCTATCTATCTATCTATCTATCTATCTATCTATCTATCTATCTATCTATCTATGCCTATCTATCTATCTATCTATCTATCTATCTATCTATCTATCTATCTATCTATCTATCTATCTATCTATCTATCTATCTATCTATCTATCTATCTATCTATCTATCTATCTATCTATCTATCTATCTATCTATCTATCTATCTATCTATCTATCTATCTATCTATCTATCTATCTATCTATCTATCTATCTATCTATCTATCTATCTATCTATCTATCTATCTATCTATCTATCTATCTATCTATCTATCTATCTATCTATCTATCTATCTATCTATCTATCTATCTATCTATCTATCTATCTATCTATCTATCTATCTATCTATCTATCTATCTATCTATCTATGCCTATCTATCTATCTATCTATCTATGCCTATCTATCTATCTATCTATCTATCTATCTATCTATCTATCTATCTATCTATCTATCTATCTATCTATCTATCTATCTATCTATCTATCTATCTATCTATCTATGCCTATCTATCTATCTATGCCTATCTATCTATCTATGCCTATCTATCTATCTATCTATCTATCTATCTATCTATCTATGCCTATCTATCTATCTATCTATCTATCTATCTATCTATCTATCTATCTATCTATCTATGCCTATCTATCTATCTATCTATCTATGCCTATCTATCTATCTATGCCTATCTATCTATCTATGCCTATCTATCTATCTATCTATCTATCTATCTATCTATCTATCTATCTATCTATCTATCTATCTATCTATCTATCTATCTATCTATCTATCTATCTATCTATCTATCTATGCCTATCTATCTATCTATCTATCTATCTATCTATCTATCTATCTATCTATCTATCTATCTATCTATCTATCTATCTATCTATCTATCTATCTATCTATCTATCTATCTATCTATCTATCTATCTATCTATCGATCTATCTATCTATCTATCTATCTATCGATCTATCTATCTATCTATCTATTTTTCCATTTGACCAGAGAAGTTATTTTTTGCAGAGGTGGAGTGCTACAACTATCACCAGTTTCCAAATGATTGATAGCAAAGTGCCGACCGCCCGAGCTGTGCCATTCACATGCTGAATCGGTGAAGGCAGGTATCACCCGTGGACCCTTGAGATTCCTAAGCGAACTATACTTGCCTCTTATTTAGTACTACAAAGCTTCGAATACAATATGCTTCAATTCATAGCCACTGTCAAATCAATTCTCGAAATCGTCATTAATTCTTCAGAGACGTTAGCTTAAGACGCTAATTTGGGACCATAACTATATTTCTCTGCAGGTTCTTACAGATTTTTTTTTTTTTTTTTAGTGGGTTATGTTGAGGAAAGGCCATGGTGACCTATACAAAGCCCCAACAAAGGAAGAAAGAAGAAAGCGAGCAGCTAAGAGGATAGAGAGATAAGATCAAGTTTATTTACATTAGATTTGAAAGATGGCAAGTTGTAGGACTCAGGAAAACAAGAAGAAGGCAAGACGTTCCATAAGTTGCATGTTCTTGGGATGAATGATGATTTGTGAGATAGAGTTCGTGGATTAGGCAGTGAAACTTGGAAAGGGTGTGAATGAGTTGAGCTTCTGGTGGTCCTGACACGCCTCAGAGGAACTGGAATAATATCCCTGATCTCCTGAGAACAATGTCCGTTAAAGCATCTGTAAAAGATGGAAAGATCTCCAACTAAACGAAGATGGGAAAGAGGTTGGAGCGATTTGGTGAGGTTAGGATTATTGATGAGACGAATGGCTTTGGACTGGACTTTGTCGAGAAGACAGAGAGTAGATTTTCGAGCACCACCCCAGACGTGGGAGCAGTACTCTAAAGAAGGACGGATTTGGGACTTGTATATAGATAGAAGGTGAGAAGATGAGAAAAACCCACGGGCTCTGGCGAGGAAACCGAGCTTTTGAGATGCATGTTTAGCAAGGGAATGGATGTGAGTTTTCCAAGTGAGATTAGATGAAAGAGAAAGACCAAGTTGTGTCAAAGAAGCTGAAGTGTCCAGTTCATCACCATTCATGAAGACAGCTGGAGAGTTTTGATTACGTTTGCGTGAAATGACAGCCTGTTTCGTCTTGCTTTGGTTGAACGAAACTAGGTTGTCTTTACCCCACTTCTCAATAACTGTCAGATCATTGGAGAGAAGCGAGGCTGAAATGTTTCTGTGGAGTTGGATATCGGTGGAAGGATGGTCATTTGGATTGAATGAAAATGACGATCGATGATTGAATGAAGATAGACTGCTGTTAGGCATTGCCCTTATCATGTGCATTTCGTCCAGAATTCACTTGTGCTCCTCCCTCTTTGAGATTCTAAACGGGCTCTTCTTGGAAACTACATCAAAGAAGTACGAATAGAGAGTAACTTGCAGGAAAGAAAAGCTATCTTACCGTTTGGTTTCTGCAACTGAAGTTGTCTTTATATTCCATCTGTACAGCCAAATTCGCCTTTTACAATGAACATGGTCGAAATCCTTTGCTATTTCTTGAGCCGTTCTACCATCAATATCTTCGATGCATGGATTGATGCCAGCATCGAGAAGAAGGCAGACGCAGCCAATAGACCCACGAGCAGCCGCAATGTGCAATGCAGAGCGTCCACATGACGTCACCTGGAGAGCAATGGCTATCAAAACTTACTGTTTTCTATGCAAATCAGCTTTTCGAAATACCCACGAGATATTCAAGCGAAAGAGGCAGACTTAGGTCTGTTTCCACTGACCCTGGTAAGCTGACTAAAATTTACATGTTGGGGAAAGGATCTGTAGAAGTATTAATACAATCGTCTTCATTTTCTGATCCATTTTCCCCAGTTTTCACAGGCAAATTTGAGCAATCTTCTGCGTTGCATAGATGTACAATACAATGCACCACAAAAATGTTGGCATTGAAATTTTATCTAGTTTGTCGAGGTGGCTATTAATTCAAAACAGGGGTACAAGATGAAAAAGCTCTGGAGAAAATCTCTCCAACGATACGCAATGCATATAATCAGCTCCATAGCTACCTGGTTTATTTTGAATGCACTGCATTTGATGAGGTTAGCCAGCAACTGTATGTTCCCATTGAATGACGCTGCACACACAGCGATGAATGCCCTTTGCGCAACATTTCTATTCCAGTCTTGCAGTCTCCTCTGCTCGTTCGCTGTACTTCCTTCATTATCGGCAATCATTTGGACCCCAGCTCTCAGCAGCCCTTCATAATCACCATCATTTGCCAAAGCAAAGATTCTCTCTGCAATCTTTGTTGCAAAAAGCAACCGAATCACACTGCCACTTTTGACTCCTGTTTCTTCAATGAGGCACTCATCGCTAAGAGCTTTCGATCCAAATTGAAGTATCTGGTGTTCCTTAGGGATGCCGGTTCGTAGCTCTATTGTTGATTTAAGCTGTGAAATGGATAAACCAGTAAAGGTTTGTTTCAAAGTGTATACGTTGTGTGGCGTGTGAATGAATAAATTCTGAAATGCCGTGGGTGCCTTCATTTCGTGCATTGAATCACAGGGAATGTCTTACAATCCAGAATTGACCACCTTATTGATATCCTTCCCAAAATGTAGCAATTCCCTGCAATTTTTTATCGAATGGGCTGTTAGTCCTTCCATTACCCCTCGCTGGATCGAATTTTTCCAGTACAGGTCTTTTTCACATGCTATTCGAATTTCAGGATGGTATCGTTCTAGAATGAAAGAAACGAAAACACAAGGCTATTTCATGGAGATGAGAATAAGATCATTTAAATGAACGCTGACTCACGATACAAAGGATTCTTAGATTTTGTGGTAGAGATTTTTATTCGTAGGTATAAACATGGCATTCCTTATCAAGTATCTTTTGAAGAAAAGAAGAAAGCGAATCAATCTCGAATTCTTCCCTCCGTAACTCATTCATGCCCTAGAAACAAAACTGAACTTCCACAATTTGATGGCCATTCAGACAATATTCAAGTTGTACATATTGCTGTAGAATTTTTTTGCAGTGCCGCATGGAGGCGTGCAGATCAACAACTCGGTGGCGGCTAATCCGAATTTGGCACTGTTTGCAACAAAATTATATCGGCGAGAGTAGGCCACCTGATAAAAATCCGTTTCCCTAGAAAAAACTCTTGAGCTTTGGCATGGATTCCGCTAATCTGGGAATCGGGTATGCTATTCTATCAATCTGATAGATATCAAGTTAACTGCTTCGATTTTGAGATTTCTAAATATTGCTGTAAACTGTGCAGAATTGGAGTCCACTACCCTTGCGTCACGAGATGAATGCTTTGCCTAAACCGATACATCGCTTACAGCGCTACTGTATCAGAACTTCGGTTTGCTTCACCATTCATTGTAATGTACGGTTTGTAATCCCTTTTATGACATGTTGAATGGTAGGTTAAGGTACACAAAAGAAAGGCATGCGGTGTGAAGAGAGGTGCTGATTAATTGCAAGCTTCTTTCTCTTTTATCAGAGTCAAAAGTCAAAGTCAAAGTTCCTTCCCTCAACATTTTTGGTGAATAGGGCAGCGCCCATCTCAGTTTCATTAGCCTTTGGGTCACACAGCTGTGCAAACACAGTGAATGCTACAGTTGGGGGCTGGCGATCTGGTAGCTCTGTGTGTTTCACTCCCGTGCTCTTTCCCGAAGTGCTGAATGCTAAGCAGGGGAAAATAGCATGTACCATTTTTCAAGACTTTGGTATGACTCGACTGGGTATCGAACCCCGACCTACAGCTTACAAAGCGAGCATTATACCACCGGACCACTTTTATCAGAACCACTCCAGAAGAGGTCGCAAAGATGTCGCTCAAATTGTAAATATCAGAAGGAAGAAGTCAGATGAGAATCAAATAGGAGATGTCAGAAAACGGTCAACATTGGATTTATGCAAATACATCTCGTGTTCTTTGGAGAAATGCGAAGAGGCATTTCAGCTACTGATTTAATTTCAAATTAGCATTCGTCGACTCAAACGGTGACTAAATGCAGTGCAAGTACCATGCCTGTTTGCCCCGTCTTAACCTGACCTCAAGGCCTCTCTGTACCCCGAAAGCGAATCCTCTATCAACAGAACTTTAATATTCAGATGAAGCACGTCCATACCTTTATGAAAATCTGAAGGCCTGCTTCCCATTCATCATCACCCGGTTTTTGATCGAAAGATACTTTCGCGACATTTTCCAAAACAAAGTTGCTTGAAATGGGATTTAATTCTATCAACGAAAGCAATTGTAAAGAACCAACTAAAGTCTGCGGCTCATTTCCATGCCGACAAGGATCATTACAATTACTACGATAACGCAACCACGGTTAGCATTGAAAACTTTAATTAAAATTTTTTGATCAAAAAATGACCTACCATTCCGACCTTGGCCTGGTCACTATCATCCAAAGCGTAGCATACTCGTTTTGAGCTGGATAGAAGTCAGAGGCAGAATTCCGAGCTGTTCTAGAAAAATGGACTTTCAAGAGGTGGCTATTCGTTGCCTTCTTCGCCGACATGTATTGCGAACCACGCAGCATTAGAACCCACTTCCCTTGCGTTCAGTTATTCTCCGCTGGGCCTATATCACGTTGCACAGATTCAGTCCTAACAAGTCTCAATCTACTTCTTCTTGCGCACTGAACTTTGGCCATGTACGGTTTGTGCCTTCATCCACCCAGTAATGCACTAGTTTCTAGTTAAATATCTAAATAGTTCCCGGAGATCAAAATGCTCCGTCATTCTCTGATGCGTCTCTCTCGTATTCATTGACAATTCAAAGTCGTGTATACGGATTGAAATTGAGAAGAAACGTTTTTCTTTAATAGTGAATCCAAACAAAAGTGCGTGCAGCCACACCCCTTAAGGCTTCTTGGTAATAAGAATGTTGCTACAGTGTTCTCTTCTTTGATCCACTTAAGCGATCCCTTTAAGTTGCTAACGAATCATAACAGAAGAGCCAGTAGCGAGAGTTTGATGCACAACATGGCTTTAGGCCACTGTATGGTACGAAACAACCTAGCGGCAGGATCGTCACCTGCGGACAAACTCGTGGTATAGTCGCTTCAATGAGAGGCCTATATTTTGAAGTGGCAGGGTTTAGAAGTTCTGCTATGTTAAGCGCATGCTATTGAGCATCCCGCAGCCTGCCTGTTATCACATCTATCTACTAAGGGGTGGTTCGATACTAGCGAAAAGAATGATGTATAAGTATGCATTGCTATGCATGCATGTATGGCTATGTATGTTGATGTGTATGCATGTACGGCTATGTATGTTGATGTGTATGCATGTATGGCTATGTATGTTGATGTGTATGCATGTATGGCTATGTATGTTGATGTGTATGCATGTACGGCTATGTATGTTGATGTGTATGCATGTACGGCTATGTATGTTGATGTGTATGCATGTACGGCTATGTATGTTGATGTGTATGCATGTATGGCTATGTATGTTGATGTGTATGCATGTACGGCTATGTATGTTGATGTGTATGCATGTATGGCTATGTATGTTGATGTGTATGCATGTACGGCTATGTATGTTGATGTGTATGCATGTACGGCTATGTATGTTGATGTGTATGCATGTATGGCTATGTATGTTGATATGTATACCTGTATGGCTATGTATGTTGATGTGTATGCATGTATGGCTATGTATGTTGATATGCATGCATGTATGTTGTATATGTGACTCTCCAATACGAAAATCGTTACCAATGCCTCTGTCATATTGGGATTAATTTTTTTCGAATTCTTTGTTACAGAATGGGGGTACCGTATACGGTCAACTAAAAAATAAGATTGGCACCAATGTTTAACCAAATTTGCTCTGACTTCCCCATCAAAGGGCGATGGGAGTGCGGCTGTTTCGGTATTTCGCGAAGGACTACGGTTCCATTCGCGGCCTATTCACATGCACAAAGGTTGAACTTATTAGAGCAACTAATTTGTGGAAAATGCAATAAGCTTTCTTACCATGTGCAAGAACAAAATTAATAATATAAACGCAAGTTTCTTACAAAGAGACTATAACAATTACTCAAGGATTTTCTCGCGTTAATCACTGTAGACTTTGAATTCTAGATTTGATCTTTGCGAATTACGGCGATGGCAATCTACGGGTAAACTGACGTATCAGCTGTTACATGTTTACCCTAGTGTGAAAGCAAAGTTAGCTGTTACTAAGGTGACTAAACAAGCAAGATTGCTGAATCTCCTTTCAATCTTCCCACTCGTCTGAGATGCACTATGTCAAATCCTATGAATAATTTTAAGGCTATAGGGCAGATGGCTCTTTGAAACAAAAAGTAACCATCAGAGTGCAGGAAAACACCCTGAGGGATTTCTTGAACCGTCAGAATATGAGCCCTGAAAGTGCTCTGGTCTTGCAAAGATTTGAACGGTTGGTCTAACGAGTATTCACGAAGGGTTCCGAAGGGCCGAGTGAGGTCTGGCACTTCTTGAAGCACCTGTCTTAGAGCAGATCTCGTGGCTCACTCGAGTGATGCTTCTGTATCAAATAGAAGACGAAGAATGACAAGGATGTCAGGACAAGATTCACTTCATACGGAAATGCGCCCATTTGTTGGTCGCTTTCTCGATGGAAGCCATTCTCAAAACAGCCCTGACAAGGCTGCATGGAAGTGTCTCGGATGAGAAGCGCTCCCGTTATGAACATACGTTGACCTTCCCAGGGAAGTTTTCTGGTCAATTACATGCCTGGTTCCCTCTCCATTCCTTTGATTCCACTGATTATGGTAACAGGTTAGGCAAATAAATCTCTGTTGTTTTTCAGTTCTAACTTACTACCGCAAAACTGCAGATACTACAGCAAAGAGTAGAGCGCTCCGGAGAATGGTTCGTTTTGTGAAAGAAGGAAATAAAACATAATTTTTTAGTAGCGATCAGAAATCAGTTAATCGACTTAGTTGACTTAAAATGCACTAAAATATCCACATAAAGGGATAATTCTCTACTTACCCACCTCTCATTCCTGGTGGAGCTTCCAATCAATCAAATTCACGTTCACTTGATAAGTGCTCGAAGATACTCTATGAAGACTCCGTTGTTTTTCTGGTTACCTTGAACCAATGATCTTCTTTCCAACGATATGGAGGCACTAAATTTGCGTCCTTATCGTAATGGTTTTGTCTTTTCTGCATTTAACCTCGAAAAAGTCTGTTACACATAACACATGAAAACTGCAAGAGAGGTATGATCTGAGGAATGTACTTTGCCTTCGTCGCTGTGTAACGGCTACTTGGATCCAAGTGCTCTGCCAAATATCCAATACATTTCTTTAGTGGCCTAGGTAACTTTCTCACTATCCTAGCAAGGTGGCTTCATACCATGTACGAAGATTTCTTGTTTGCCTCCTCCGATGCTACGATAACAAAGAGGTTCAGCAGAAACAGCAAATATTGTCAGAGAGCTGGCAGCCAGCACAAAAGGGTGGCGAACAGACTTAGTTAGACGGTTTGCATATATTTATCTTGGTGTATCACATCTTTTCATCGCATTCTAACGATTATTTGCGATTGGATCAGAGCTGGCTCTTCGAGTAAGCCATGGTATTGTCATCACGACAACATTTCATCGTGAGTTATTTGTGCTACAAGAGACTATTCTGAACTTGTCACATTAGTATGCTTTGACTGAATTTATTTGTTAGATTTAGCAAATTAACTGCCTGTCAATCTCAAATGACTATCGATTGACATTGTCTCAAGGGCCAGGGGAAGTTATGAATTTCCGGTTGGCATGAGCGCTGCGCACTCCACTCATGCCTTCTGCGAAGGCATGTTGTTGTTTGGCCTAGGCAACAGTAATGGCGGGTGCTATGAAACGACGATGTACAGGAGATAAGGACTGTTGACTTTGGTACTAAAATGCAGGCAAGTATCCTATTTAAAGAAAAGTCTTAGGGATTTTCCAACGCAAACAGGGGTCACAATTGGAAACTTTGCTTGCTATCGACATCTGAATTTTATCTGGTTCTTCATAATACGTTTTCTCATCCGGACCATCATTGACAGTTAGAATCCAGTTGAAAATGAAGAATATATTTTTCATCAAAATTCCGTCCCTCCCTGAGTAACCAGAAGAGTACAAAGAGTGCATATATTTCTTTTAATTACAACCTTTTGAAAGACTGTATCATCATCAAGTTATCGTTAAATTGAGCTGTTGAAGGCTTTTAGCCTCAACATAATCTTTTAATGTTCTGTTATGTTATGTCAAGTTATGCTTCCGCTAGAATGATACTATCTGACTTCTTCTTCTTCGCCTTCTTCTTTTTTCTCTTCTGATAGTCACCCGTTAGAGAATTGACTATGAATTATAAAATATCACTAGTCCCTTTGGTCATTAGCATCTCATCTCACCCCATCTTCTTCATTTCTTTTTCTATTTCATCTTCAAAACATTTCCCCGGTCTCCCATTGCGTATCCTTCCCGTGCTTGGCATTTCTATAGCCCCCTCATAAAGCATATCAATATCAGATGAATCTTCCATCATTTATCCTCTCTTTGATCCTATTTATAACTGTCTCAAAAAGGCTGTATCGTAAAAGGAAATTCTCCGTAGCCATATGTTGTCTGATTAAAAGCTTTATATTGTTTTCCTTTTACTTTCGGCTTTTAGTCCACTAGGATTGCTGGCACTTATGAATTTTCATCTACATTTGTACGACATATATCTTGGTATTGGGGCTGCTCCCTTTCCAAGCAGGGTATTCTTCCTGCTACCAAGCACCCATTCTTATTTGGGCTTTAGAATAAATCCAGAAATGAAGTTGATGCACAGCCTCAAGTGGCAGCATTAGTTATAATGTCAATACGTCAGAGGCATTTAACAAAATATGCTTAGCCTTTCCAAATCATGCCCTATGAAAATCAGCTACTGTCTCCCTGATTGTATCTTATTTTCATTAGAAATCCATCAGCTAGAAATTTCAAGGGCCCCAAGTTTTTGTTTCTCTTTTTTGTTGCTTGTAAGTCTTTCATTCATGCAATAATGGCAACGTTTGCCACTCCCATAGCTTTAATTTGTGAACCATTTTTACAAATAACAGGCATGCTCAAAAAGAGAAGCTTTTTTTTGAAAGACAAACTCCAAGATTTGTATGCTGCTACATAACTTAAGTAATGAAGAAGCAATTTTACGATACATGAATTGATCTGATTTTCATACCTGTAGGAGGAGGACAGATTTTCAGAAGCTTCATTTGGATCCGTAATTTCTCTGGTGGGTTTATCAATGAAATTGCAAGCATTCTACTTTTGAAGCATCATAGTTATGATCATCTTTCACACAATATTTTGAAATTTTCAGTGGTCAAATTTTCTCCTGTCCAGTAAATATATATTGAGTCTGGAGAAGACCAGTTTTGTCAACAGAAAGCAAAGGTAATATGTTGTAAAGAGGATTTATGGATATTTAAATTCAATGTCATCATTTGCTTTTCAGAGGAGTGTAGGCTCAGATGATGGGATCTCACCAAAACCCCCTTCAGGTAATTTCTATCAAGAAAATCTTGAGATTTTATCAGAAATTCCTAAAGCAGGGAAAGGAATGAGAATCGATGAATATGATGCAGTACATAACCAGGTTGAGAAAAAAGAGCTTCATGATTGATCTCTTCAAAAAAAATGACATTTTCTTTCCACCTGGAAACCTTCAAATCATTTCTTGGATCATTTAAGTAAATTTAAGTTTTGACATCATCTGCATGTGCAGTTTGAACTTTGATGCTGAAGCAAGCTACTTCTTATTACTTTTTACAATTCGTAGGAAAAAGCATTTAAAAAAATTCCTTTTTTGAGCTTTTCTTTGCTGTACATCAAGCTTTTTTTATTGTTTTCTGACTTTTGGCATAATGGCATGGTTCTTTGGCAGATATTTTCATATCCAGTATGTATACCTGATTGAACTGTTGGTTAATTAACAAGGCTGGTGCCAAAATGTAATGGTGAAAATACAAAGAATGGTACTACAGGGACTCTCAGTTCACATCTGGCATAGGATATTACGTTTCACAATTTAATCTGTGTTGAAGAATTTTTGGTTTTCTTTTTCTTAAAGGTGCAAAAAAGTCAAAATCAGGTGGAAAAAGAGCATTAAAGGTGAAAAAGCAAGGTAAGATGCTGTCTAGAGATAATCAAAAAGGAGAGAAATTGTTAAGTCCATTTTCTATTATTTGATTAAAGCATAAGATCAAAGAGTATGTTTCATATAACAGTTCAATGGCTGAAAGTCATCAAGACGATGCTAGTTTGCCCCGATCTCTACCACTGTAATGCTTGAAGATTCTTAAGACACAGTGAATGTTCTTTTCCAGACTCACCTTACATTGGTAAAAATGCTGCCCCTAAAAAGACTGGGAGAGAGCTTTGGGTTGCATCAATAAGACAAGGCGCAGGTTTGAATTTTTTCATTGAATCAAATCAGCAACCATTTTTGAGTAAAGTACTCATAATGCTTTCCTTAACTTATGATACTTATTGATTTTGGATAAAAGTATAATGAGGCCACAAAAAGAGAAATATGAAACAGGAATAGATGCAAGGAAGGGTAGACAGGTACTGTAAATCTCAACTGAAACTGCCAAAATGAAGAAAAAGGTACTTTGGCAAGAACTTCTTCTCAAAACCAATGGTGGTGTAGTGTAGTGGTTTAAGTGTGGCAAAGTTGAACACTGGGGTGGTCCATTTGAGCTGTCCCCCAGTCACAATGACAAAATATTGGTAATGAAAGGAACAAGAGACCAATCCATAAAGAAGACTCAGCACTCTGTCTCTTTTTTCTCCTACAATCCATACCAAGAATGATAAACAGGCTTAAACAGGTTTAGCAGCTTATCATAGTTCAAATTTTCAATCGTTTGAGGGAAATTTGGCTTGAATTTAGTTTCACTCATATTTAATGATACAAGTTAGAATACGACAGTGTCAAGCTGGCTGCTTTGAACCACTAAATCAAAGTGTTAACAGAAGGATTGTTAGTAACTCTGATGACAAGCTAATATTAGTAACCCATTGGAAGGCTAAAACTACCCCTATTGCTAACAGTTTATTAAACTTTCAAATTCGTATTGCTGTTGTCATAGTCAATTGATTTTTTATCACATATTATCCTGTCCTAAACGAGGCTGTATTAAGCTTTACAAAATGGCACCTGAAATCACAATCCACTTTAAGTTTTGTACTATAACCCTGATATTTCATAGGTATGAGTGCCGAGAGCGGTGGGATGAGCACATTCAATGGAATCAAAGCACCGTATACAGGACAGTCAAAAGCAGTGGCTAGCTCAAGTTCATACCTTCTCGATCAACTGCTTGTGGTATGGCTGCTTTCAAGACAAGAAACAACCTGATTATCGAGTTTCCAGTCATCTAGTCATCTAATCCCTTAATCGATTATATCTTCTACCGAAATCGTTATTGTATTGCTGATCATTTAGATAAACGTGAATAGAGACCCATGCTCGCAAGTAAATATTCAGATTTTGTTACAGGCTACAGGACGGTCTCCCAAAAACCACACTAGAGCGTCCAGCTTCACGAACGGTAAGTAGAACACCTTAATCGAAATTTGCCAGTGAAATTGGCTTACCAGCACTCTTTTAAGTTTCTCTGTTTTTGTTTTTTATTTGTTTTTCTTGTCTTCATTTGTTAACGCACACTGGGTTCCTGGGCAGCTTAATGGCTGATGTTGGCCTGTGGCATTACTCCTTGTGCCCCCCCAGAGCTGTCTCTGAGTACCCATTTACCGACCTCGGAATGATTGACAGCTGATTTGACTGTTGGCCTGTGGCTCGTGTTTCCGATGACGGGATTCGAGCCCACGCGATTAGACCTCACAAGATTCGAAACACTGCGCCTTAACCAGTCATATGGTGTGCTTTAACTCTTTAATCAGAAGGACGTGATGAGATTAGTATCAATCGGACCAGCCTTCTTATCTGGGATTTCTCACAACAACATTATTGTAGCGTTTACGGCGTACTGCGGTTCGCAAGAAGGCACACAGAGATCACAAACGTTTTAGGTCTTGTAGTATTCTATTCCAATCAAGACTGATTACTAAACACAATCATCAAACGCTATGATAATTCGATATTGTTTTAGTTCGTGTTGGTGGTAATGGACCGGCATATAAAACAGCTGAAGAATATTATGACGAAGTGCTCGATCTCAAAAAGGTGATTAAAGCATTCTACAACCTATCTTCCCAATTGTTTTAGGTGAATTCTTATCCATGATTGAGTATTTATCACCTTAGTCTTGCATCATATCACGCTAAAGATGTACTTCCAGACTACAAGGACCGAAAAAGGCTTGCCACTACTGTGGAAAAATATTGTTTAGTCAAACAAAGGTAGAAACACGTGTCCCTTGGGGTACGTAGAACTCTCGGCTTCCCCTTCACTGAGAAGCTTGATCAATGGTTTTTGGTGCATATAGAATTTTTGATTTCAGAGAATTAATCAATTGATGAGAGAAAGTGAAACGATAAAGTCGAAGATGCACAAAGTTGAAGGGGACAACTTCGCAAAGGTTTGTTACCACTGCCTCATGCATTATTTTGTGTCGTATCTTCAAGCTGTATTTCATCAGTAGCTTCATCACCTTTCGTGTCTGGTGAACTTTCACCATTACTGCACGCAAACTGAAAGAGGGTCTTTCATCTACGTAACGCGTATTCGTTTATGTAATAGGGCTCCGTTTGTTTTTTTCTTCAAATTCTCGCCACTTTCTACATAACGGTATACGCCTAAGATTGTTTTGTCTTGGGAAACCGAAGCTAGGTTGCTAGTTACTGGAGAGGATGCACGGTGGTACAACGTAACCCAATTCAAATTACGAGGTGTCTGGGATCGCTTAAAATTGCTACAAGAAGCGGATTGCTTGAATTTTTAGGCAGTCATTTTACAGGACACTGTGACCCATGAAGTCAAGTCGGTAGCACCTTCTCATACCGTATGCGCGAGAAGTTCGTTGTCATTTCTGGTGGGTGCGCTTCAAAATTTCGTTTGCTTTTTCAAAAAATGCAATACTCCTTTATTCAATTCTTATCTCTAGGCACGTCAAATTGAAGAGCTGATCAACCCTAATATGCAGGTAAACTTTAGGTCATTCACGCCTAGTCCACGCACTATCATCATGGGAGCATTTTCTTTTCATGCCTTAATTCCAACGTGTCTTCGTAAATTTTTTCTGCTATGGATATTCCTTGCTTTGCAAAAAATTACGCACAATTCATCATTGATTTTAGACAAATGAAATGAGGCGTAGTTTAACCGACAAAAGACCACAATCAAGCGCGGTAGGTGATTTTTGACGTCATGATTTTTGGCAATCTATATCCTTTGCCCGTTTTTACCTTTTTTGTGGACTTAAACTGTGTCATGTCAAGTATCATTTGTCAGGGTGCACAAAATCATCCAATCTTTATGCTTGCCAACTTGCGCTATGCTAGGACGGTTTTTGTATGATTGGCAAGAATCAATTGTGTATATTTTACGAATTTTTTGTTTTTAATCGATCTAGTCTTTCTCAGGTTATAACAAGCTTAAAACACAAATTGCATTCAATGGAGCGATTGGTTAAAAGTAAAGACAATGAGCTCAGGTATTGATGGACACAAATTGATTGGCTTTTTGGAAAAAATTTAACTGAAAAAATTGTCCCTACTCTTTGATTTCAGCGCCCTTAGATTTTCCGTGGCAGAAAACAGCGAACTGTCTTGCGGAGCGAGGTTAAAATTGTTAGAAGCCTGGTATTATCATCATTATTACACACGGCTGCAACCTGGACGCTATAAAACTGAGGATGGTATTGGAGTTTGAGAAGTCCGAGGATGGTATTGGACCAAGGATGAAAGAAACATGACGCTTGAACCAAATGCATGGATTCTTAATACGATTAAGCCTGAGATGAGCTTGGTAGGAGAGGTAATCAGGAGATGCATTCAGTTTTATCAAAGGATCAAATTGGCCAGAAATTGAAAAAACAGCCATGCAAGGAATGGTGGCGTAAGGCAAAATCAGGAACATCGATTATCGCCTGGCTAATTATAGTTAATCGAGATGTTAGAAGTTCGAATCGGGATAGAGTTAATAAATCTCCTTTGGTAGACATTTATGGAGACAAATATCGCACAGGTCTGAGCAAGGAGGGAGCATCCGACAAGACGTTGCACTCCTGAGGCCGCAATATCTTCATTGATCAACTGATGTGGATTTTCCGTCCTAACTTTTTGCACCGTTTGAGTGAATTTTGGCCTCGCTCAACATTTACACATCTCAACGTTATCGGAAATGTTAACTCTCTCATGACACAGGCGAGAAATGATGAAGCGAACATTTAAAGTTGGATTAGCAATTTATGCATGGAAAGCTGAACTGTTGAAATGTTTGCCTTTTTCTTTTCAGTCAACTAAAAGATGATTTGAAGTATTCAGACCTTGCCGAGCTGCAGATGCAAAACGAGATATACTATCAGGAGGTAGTTTTTTATCTACCGATGGCCCGATTGGTCCATCCAAGCTATTCTTGAGTATTACTAGTCCTTTCTAGCCGAGCTTTTGAGACCATTCTCTTTATTAATCATCTGTAAACAAGAATCTTCACATAGAAAGCAAAGGCATAACATTTCCACGATAATACTACAATGTATAAAATTGTTGCATACCAGAGATGCGTTTGGGGAGTGAAATCAACTGAACTTCTTAGTGCGTTAAACTCCGAATTTATACACTTCAATATAGTGCAGAAAAGCAAAAGCATCTTCCTGTCGTACTGAAGATCTTCCCGCCCGACACTCAACAAAGTATACAGCATTCATTGCACGAACCAATTGTTTCCTCGAATCATTATCTGTGACGATTTGCTTCTGAGTTTGAGTTGCCGTTTTGTGATGTTTCATGCTCTGATGAGTATCGGGCAAAACATCTTCGATGCAGCGAAATTTTTTGCCACTTTTTTGTGCAAGATTGAAGTTTTGTACACCGAAACACTTAATGATGAAACGATCTTCATTTTGACAAAGGTTTCCTTCCATTTTCCGCTCAATATTGGAAATTTTGTATCAAAGCATTTCAATCTGATCTGTGCAGAATTATCAACCAGGCCAATAAGTTGCTAGCAGTTATGCAGAGTAGATTGAGAGTCCTTAAAGAAGCTTTTGTCGATACGTTTTGATCACCAGTAGCATCGATATAGTCTTCAGATTATATTTGTCGCTCTTTGTATATCCCCTTAGATTCAAAGGCTCACAATACAACTCACAGAACCGCGAAGTTCAAATACACTACAAATTTCTTCAGAGTATGTCAAATATAGCTATTAATTAATCCACCTCCTGTTGCCTTTTAACTGTTTCAATGTTAAGTTCTGTTGGATGTGAAATCTACTCCTATGTTTTCTACTCCTTTCTGCTTTGTACTTGTATCTTATTGCACCGTGCTATTTTATTTGTGAAGTATTCTTCGCCGTTGCATTGTATGATGTAAGGTTTTGAGCTCGTTCCTTGCCAACTCAGCATATAAGTAGCACAATTCGGGCGATCTGAGCTTTGCGATAAATCAACCGGGAACTGATGGCAGGTGTATCAATTGACTTTTGCTAAGAGAACTTTTTAGGTCCAGTGAAACACTGAGGGATAGATTGCTTCTTTTTTCGGCTGATACCAGCATAAGAGCACCTCCGCTGAGTTGTTCTTTCTAAGTTGCAGCAGTGTATTGCTGTTGATTTTGCTGTATATTTTAGGGCGTAGTCAACATAGTAGGTTAAGCATGCATTATTTACTATTCAGAATCAAGAAAGAAACAACGCCCGAAGGAAAGCTGAAAAGATACGGCGAAGCTGTCCAGTCGTTATCTGGTGAGTTTTCAGTAATTCTAAAGAACTTGTTTGGTTGTCTGTTGTCTTTGAGCTCGTAAATACCCACAGCTTTATCGATCCTTATGTATTTGAAACTAAAAATGTAAGAATCTTTATTGTATGATATCTGCATTAGAATGTAACTTAGTATGAAATGAGCATGTATTGGACTTAAGAGTTATGCCTGCTCTTGATAAGAGTCCTGTTCTTGCATTGCAGATGACAATAGCAGACTTGTAATGGAAAACTCTTCTTTGAAACAAGACTTGAGAAAAGCAATGGATTTAAATGCGCAAACGTTGAACCTATCCAAAGGTATGCCATTCAACGAACATTCTACTAAATTTTATTACTTGAGGGAGAGCAAGCACTGTGAAGTCTGGAAGATTTTCTTTCTGAAGCTTAAAAGAGTACCAATGCTTTAGACTGGAGACATTTTCTAGCTGTTGTTTTGGTTGTACATATTTGAAAGTACCATGCATACTGTCGATTCAGCAATGAATTTGAAGAGTAAAAGAAGTTGCATTGTCGATTTGATGGGTAGCGGTTGGTTGGCTATCTCTTACGTCGAAGCTCTTCTAAAGACAGATGAAGATGCTCTTTCTTCGCAAAATGTATATGATATTCATTTCACCCATTTTGGTTGACTTTGATAAATAAGAAAAATAATTTCGAATCTTTATACTGGGTGAAACATTATAACTTTTGGATTAGCTGTTATAAATGTGTGTCCAGTGCTTGTGCCCTCAGAGTTACTTCTGAGTACTCATTTACCGACCTCTGAAGGATGGATAGCTGAGTTGACTGTTGGCTTATGGTTGCTGGTTCCAACGACGGGACTCGAACCCACGCGAGTAGACCTCGCATGATTCGAAACACTACGGCTTAACCACTCGAAGTGTGTATATCTTTTTAAGATGTGGAAGACATGAACAGAGTGGAGCTCCTTGCGAAGATATCCCAACTAGAGCAGGTGAGTATCTCAGACCTCCATATTTGAAGTAAGAAAGTTCTTTTGAAGACGGCCGTATAGTATATTGAACATAGAATGTTGCATGGTTGTCTTTTAAGTCAAAACTAGGCAAAGTAAAAGATTTATTTATACATATCACCTCCTGCTTTTACAGATGAATGTATAAGCCTTTGCCATCAATAGTAGTCGAATGCCACTTACTGCGATAATACTCTGGATTTGGATTTTTTCTTTGACACGAATGCTTCTTATATACACGGAATTACAGTAATCTATTAAAAGTACTTCCATTGTTACTTCATTACCATTCAACATCATTGATTCTAAAAGCAAATTAGAGAAGATGATGGCAACGAGAAAGAGACGGAAACACCACGACCGAAAAGAAGCACTACACAATCAAGTAAGTTGCCACAAAAGGTTTCCTTCGTCTCGATTGGTTTCATCTTGATCCTGTTTCATTCATAACACAAGCGAAGAGCATTTTAGCATTTAGCTTTTCATTTAGCTTCCTAATGTGTAGCATGACGGTTCTTGTAGATATGGACATAGTAATACACATCGTTGCATGTCCGACTTCTAGTTCATAGCTGAGTGTGATCTAACATCAATTCAACATGTTCTATTAATATGCTTTACACCAATCAATCCAAAGTTCAGTTAACAGTAATAATAGAGGTAACAGAGAGACGTTGCAACGTTAAAGCTTTCTCCACACAAAATATACTGCGTTGCATACTCAATTTCGAGCGTAGCAGAAACCAGAGGCAGGGCTATGAGTTTTTTCAAGGAAAGTGGATTTTATGAGGTGGTTTCCCGTTGTGTTCCTCATCAATGGTGTTTTTATTGTGACACGTGCAGGATTTGAACTCACAGCCCCTCCGCACGCCTAACCACTGCACCACGGCACCACACAAAATACACAGAAAGCAAATCAATACATCTCAAATCAAAAAATCTAAATCGCGAATGCTACAAATGAGTTTTCTTTGTATTGACAGACGATCTTCAATTGTTATTTTAGGGCGATTTCCCGGCAAAGCTGGTGAGGAGGTTAAAAGGTTGGAGGAACGAGAAAGCGAGCTATTAGATGAAATAGATAAGCATAAAGATACAATAAGCAAACTGAAGGAAGACAGGACGCATTATCGGAAGCTGGCTGATGATTACAGGTTTGCAAATCCATCATTTTTATGCTATTAGTTGACGAAATGCAGGGAAATTATCACTCATCCCTAGAACATGCAATTTATGGAGCGGCTTGACTTCTTCTTGCTTTCCTGAACCTCACAACCTGCCATCTTTCATATCTAAGATGAACAAACTTGATCTGATCTCTCTCTCTCTCTTAGCTTTTCGCTTTCTTCTTTATTCCTTTGTTGGGGCTTTGTATAGGCCAGCATGGCCTTTCCCCAACACAACTCACTAAAAAAGAAGATTTTTCAGCTTTGCTCGTCAAATTCTCACGAAATTCAAATTGAGCACAGTTGTATTGAAGCACGAGAAACGACGATCCTTCCTACATGTAGCCTCCAAAATTAAAAAACCAAATTTCACAGCTTTACTTATCGAACAGTGTCCAGGTTCTTCCTCTCGATGTGACCACGCCTCGTGATTCCTACACCTAGAATTACAGAGAGCTGGCGACTCTCCTCACTCTAAGTGAAGGTTTAGCTGAGGTGGGACTCGAACCACTGACCATGAGGTCAATGCGCAGGAATCTTACCATTGAGCTATCCTGACACCTAATAGTTGGTCATATGATTATTTCATGAAGTTTCTCAATCTTTTTTTGGCTTCATGAACTTTGAAGCAGGAGGAGAGAACGGACAGGAATCTAGCATTTTTTGTTTCTTCATTCAAGACTGCAACTTGACAACCTGAAGTCAGGGAGTTGTGTGATTGCTGCAAAAGCTATCAAGGAAGAGCCGGACAGAGCAAGGTTAGTTGTTGTGCAAAAAACACGAATTTCCTTGTCTAACACGAAGAAGATAATCTCCGGACAAGTGAGATGAACTTTGAAGGGATTCTACTGTTACGCTTTCAACCTTCTATCTAGAAGCCGACGTCTGATTGGAGGTAAACGAGAACGAATGCTCATTAAGCAGTGCGCTTGTCCTCTCTCCTAATCCGACCACACTTCGTAATTCCTTCGACTGAAATTGTATAGAGCTAGCAACTCTCCTCACTCTAAGCGAAAGTTAAGCTCATGGTAGTCTCTAAGTACTGGCCGTAGAATCATTTATTGGGTCTTTGTATATAGGCCACCATGGCCTTCCCTCAACATAACTCACTAAGAAAAGAATTTAGAAAGCAGGTAGAGAAGAGCTGTTGAATTTATGTTGTTAAGGAACTGAAAAGCGAAAGGCCTTTCTACTGAATTTTTAAGCTCTCTGCTGTTAGGAAAGAAAATTTGGACAATGAAAAGTCAAATTAAGTCTGCTAATAGCTGCAATCGAAGCATGTAAAAGAAAGCGCAATTGAGTCCGTATCTCAGTACTTTTCCATTTTCTTTACAATCGAACATTCGCTGCAAGGTGCTTGGTTAGCGAGAGCAACATAACAGTTCTATTTCTCAGCATTTTCAAGCAATCACTGTTGACTTCTGAAGACAATGACTAAAGAGAAGTAAAGTAAAGTTGATTCCAAATCAATCAATCAACTAATCAATTAATTAATCAATCAATCGATCAATCAACCAATTAATCACTCAATCAATCAATCAATCATCGTATTATTCAAAGTTGGTTAGTATATATAGTTGATGCAAAATGACTAAAGCAAACCGTTTTAGAAGATAAGGATTTGAGATGGTGATGCAACTAAGCTATTGTTTACAAATAAAGCAATTACACAGTTTTCCATCCCACTTTGCGGCCCCCTTTTTTTAACTTTGTCAAGATACCATCCTCTTCATTTTATCATCAAGATTATTCCATAGGCGATTGCCTCTAAATGACAGATAATTTAGTCCATATTGATTTGACTGTGCTGCTGGTATAAGCTTGAATTTTTAAGAATTATCACTGAGAGGCTGTTGTTGATGTTTTTCAGGAGTGAATCTGTATTGTCTACATCGAGTTCAACAAAGAAGTCATTGAAAAAGAAGAGGCCTGATTCTCAAAGTGGAAAAGCAGTGAAAAACAGGAAGGAAAGCGATGCCGCTAGAACAATTCAAAGAAACTGGAGACGGCATCGAGACGATAAAAGGAAAATCGAGGTAGTGGATAGCGTGCCATGTTTAATGGCTCAACAAATTTGAGCTGAACAGTGCTTTAGCTCTTTCGCTTTGATTGCTTTTTTTCGAAGACTCTTCAGTGTTTATCTGCAGAAGTAATGCTTAACGGGATAATATCTAACCACAGATTTAATGCAATGGTATTATGCGGTATTTCTACTGCTCAGAAATTACCGATTCTTGTGGCTGCATTTCATACTAGACGCTCGTTCAATGCACGCTGTCTTTTTCTCTTTATCCAATAGCAGTGTTGAAAAGACTTTTGCGACGAGGGGGTGTAATGTTTGAAACCTAAAATCGATTGAAAGTCGATAATTTCCCATTCTTATGTAATTTCTTAGCAGAAGGAAATTTGGCCATATCATGTGAGCACGTAATTAGTCTTTTAGTTTAGATATCATATAAGCATTGATGATTTTTATTTGCATGAATTTGGAGGTGCTATATGAACCACGCTTCACGAATATTCATCACGCATATTTCATCCAATAATCCCAACATCACAATTCTTTAACCTCGCCTCTTTTCTAATTGCAGGATGAGAATTTCCATGAGGTATTTCTTTTTCGTCAATTTTAAGAACCACGATTTTCTTAAGTAGCTTGCTTTCTGAAAGTAATACACGATCCACTAATGTAAAGTGAAAGCATCTCTTCAAACTCTTGCAGAATTTTTTAAAGTTAAACTTCACTTACCTATGGAACATACCAGAGAATTTTGATGACGCTGAAGATGAAGATAGAGTGTTAAGTAGATACTCTAGAGCTTGGATGGGGGAGGGGGTAGGGTTATTTTTGTCACGGAGTAAAATTTCATTACTTTGACTGAAGTAAGGGGGGAAGACGGATCTAGTTTTGCTACGCTGTAGAACGGAGTTTTATTTCAATTTCAACCTTTGTAGATTTTGTTACCTCCTCCTATTATAACGCTCTGATCATTTGGGCACATAAAGTCGAATCTCATCCTCGAAACGGACATTGGGGAGCACTTTGTTACAAAGGTGCCCCCAATGCATTTTGGACTAGGGTGACTAGATCCTTTCCTCGGCGTACTGTACCCCAGCTTCTCACCAGGTACCTATTTACGGCTTGGTGGGCAGAGAAGGGGAACAGAAAAACGCGGCACAAAGGTGTCTAAAGCCCGCACTATCCACATAGAAGACAAGTGCCCTAACCTTCATGCCAACTTCCCTCCCTCATTTGCTTAAATATCTTTCAATTACAATGTCCTGTTGAATGTCGCTTGTGATACATGACATGATGACATGGGCACATTCGATCCTCTGCAGTCGATATCTACGATTCAAGCTGCATTCCGTGGCCATGCAGCCAGAGAGAGGCTCCTACACAGCCGGAGAATACGCTCGTACAGCGACGACGATGATGATTACACTTCTAGTGAAGCGAGCAGTTTGTACGAAGAAGACGTGGCTTTGATGCAAGCTGCATTCAGGGGTCATTTGTCACGACGTGATATGGTCGGCCGTAATGTTCGATCAAGACGTGACGATAGCGACGATGCCTACATGGATGACCCTCCGAGATTTCAACGGTATGTGCGCTTACAATACGTATTGAGTTGTTGATTCTGGTGAAGATCTCTTCGAGCTACGTAAAGAAAAAGCCTTATAACGATGTAATCTAATGACGCACCAGCAAAGCAGTGATCTCATCTACCACTCACTATTCAGCAGCGATCGTCTTCATTTATTCCTTTTTAACAATCTTCAACTAAGAAAGTTTATTTTGAATAACTTTGGATTTATTCAAGTACCTTTATGGGGAGACTCTCTTGTCGATTATTTCATCTGTTTGGAAAGTTCCTGCTCAGAAGTTTCCTGTTTCAATCCAGATTTCTGGACGCACCTTGCTAGATGGCTAAGCTTCTGTGTCAAAATCAGAATTTAATTAGAAACAGTCCATGGACCACGGCAATGAGCTTATCGACGTATTGGACATTAAGTGCCTTTGAAATGTCCAACTTTCATTTATTCATTCAGCAAGATGTTCCTGAAAGAATTTTGTGTAGTAAGCTGTTTTTAATTAGTAAGCTGTTTTTAATTAGTAAGCTGTTTTTAATTAGTAAGCTGTTTTTAATTAGTAAGCTGTTTTTAAGCAGTAAGATTTTTTAAGCAGTAAGCTGTTCTTAAGGAGTACGTTGTTTTTACGGAGTAAGTTGTTTGTTTCCTGACTGTTTGACTTTGCTACCTCCAGTCGATTCCAATGTTGACGTTAAATCCATTCATCCCTTTATTCACTTGTTTAATAATCGATTTTGTCTTTATCTATCTTTTCCACTTGTCAATTCGTTTACAATTCATCAAATTACATCAGGAATTTTTCCCTTGCAGATCGTTTGACACTGGAGAATTAATGGAGCCGGTAGCGAAGAGATCGAGTGACCGACCCTATTTGAGCTCAAATCGAAAAGGCATTTTCCAAACCAAAGACTACACTACGAGATCTTCAATCGAAAGTGAGTTTCTGTACTTTCGTATTTTGTTTAATAGATTTTTTACTCATACGAGAAGTATTGTGAATAACTATCTTTAGTTTCACTTTCAATGAGCCACTGGCAAAATGATGCTACCAATGGTACATAAAAATGACTATGGAAAGAAGGCTGAGATGAGCGAATGAGTGAATCAATAGATACCTCAAGTTAAGAGAGTCAAGTAGAGTCCATTCTCGTAGAATATAATTGCATTTTCCATGGTACTCTGTAGCTTCTATGAGGTGCATCAACTTATAAGATACACAGTCAAAGCATGTAGGTGTGAAATAAGTTCCATATCATCTGTTCTTAAGGATCTTAATCAACCTATAACTATTTGTTCATCAATTTGTGTGGTCTTTATGCGTTCAAAACCAAGCTTCATATTTTGTCATGATTTCTACAGAGCATTCAAAGGTAGATTTTTGGACACTAAGCTCTTTTTAGATCGAGCATTATCCTGGTTTTCCTCTCAATGTAGCTGCACCTAGTGATATCTTCGAATGGAGTGACAGAGCTAAAGTCTCTCCTCATTCTTAATGACAGCTTAGCTGAGAGAGGATTCGAACTGCTGATCATAGTATCAATGGGCAAGAATCTTTCCATTTAGCTATCTGGACACCAAAATTTTCATGTCGCTTGATAATCGATATGCAGGCCTGGGGAACTGGGCAGTACCGTCAAAGAAACGAAAGTCCGGCCTGTTTTGCTCTGAATGGCTTAGAAGCCAATCAGTGACCCAGTCTTTATTTCGCCTTAGATAAAAAACCGCTTAAGTTTTGTCTGTCTTTCAACTTTTTTTTTTTTTTTTTAGTGGGTTATGTTGAGGAAAGGCCATGGTGGCCTATACAAAGCCCCAACAAAGGAAGAAAGAAGCAAGCGAGCAGCTAAGAGGATAGAGAGATAAGATCAAGTTTATTGATCTTAGATTTGAAAAATGGCAAGTTGTAGGACTCAGGAAAGCAAGAAGAAGGCATGTGCTCATTTCGTATGTTCGAAGCAATGGTGCTCATTAATGGACCATTTTGATTTTTGTAGGACGATCGATGGAGCGTAAACGGAACGAAAGAAAGTCTGAATCTTCGGGAATTTATGATGAAGATGATGATGATGATGATGACGATGGCGATGTCGTCATAGGAAGCACTGCAAGTTTGAATAGCAACGACAGATTCGAGCAGGCCTATTTAACAAAATACAAAGCAGACTCGTCGCAAAATGCACGCAAATCGCAAATGTCAAGAATTCAAGAGGAGGAGCGAAGTATAGGTAAATATAGTTATCAATCTCAAGAGTACAATGCCATACAATGTAATACACTATTTCTGTTTTAAATCACACATCATATATCGATGTCGAAAATCACTTCTGACACCATGGCGTTGATATCCAGTGACCGTCGAAGCTCATAGCGGCACGACAAGCAATTCTACTGGGTCACGACATCAGAAACGGCACCGTCAATAAAAATGAGCCATTATCGCGAGGAAGACCACCCGAAGATCTGACCACCATCGTAAGAAGAAACGTGAATATGGTGGGAAACACCAATTATAGCAGAAAGGACATTCAAAGCGTCGGGAAGATCGCAGTAGTTGGAGACTATGGGTTGAAGGGTTGAACTGCTAACTTCGGATTTTACGGCGGTGATCAAATTTTGAACGATAAGCGCCTATCCTATCTATCTATCTATCTATCTATCTATCTATCTATCTATCTATCTATCTATCTATCTATCTATCTATCTATCTATCTATCTATCTATCTATCTATCTATCTATCTATCTATCTATCTATCTATCTATCTATCTATCTATCTAGCTATCTATCTATCTATCTATCTATCTATCTATCTATCTATCTATCTATCTATCTATCTATCTATCTATCTATCTATCTATCTATCTATCTATCTATCGATCGATCTAGCTATTTCTGTTTTTATTTGAGAAGAGCACACTCTGTTTCACCTCTAGATCGGTCTGCTGGTAGAGATTCTTTGAACAAGTTGCAGCAAAATTCGACTTCCTGGGGAAATAGGGGAAAAACCAATGTTGCTGACTTCCTGACTGATAGTGAAAACGAGGATGTTGTCAATTCACTGTCTCAACGGAAAAAAAATAATTTTTCTTCATCGAAGAGTTCTAAAAACAGCACAAACGAGGAATTAAATGATTCCAGGAAAAGAGGTATGATTCAATTTCTTATTGATCTTTTAGGAGTTTACCAGCATGAACTGAACTTGTTTCACACAAACACATAATCTAAATATGAGATGCATACATTACTGTGGCTATAAGTATGTCATTCTCCGCTGCTTTGACATAACAATCACCGCTACGTCCATCGAAGTAATAAAGAGTTAATTATGACAAAATTGATACTAATAATAATAATAATAATAATAATAATAATAATAATTACAGTGCCTTCTGATAGAAACCTTTCATTCAAGGATTATGAAAAAATTAGTAAATACAAAGACCTAGAAATCGAAATACAGTAGATGTGGCATTTGAAAGCAATAGTAATACCAGTTGTAGTTGGGGCATTAGGTATGATAAAGAAGAAAAGTGAAGACCATATCAAGCGAATTCCAGGAAACCCTTGTCTGCAAGAATTGCAAAAGATAGTACTGAATGGTATGGCTCATTCACTGCGACGTGTACTGTCCATGTGACCGACTATACTGTCCTCACACAATGAAAAGATTAACACTATCGTAGTGCTACCGTCATAATATGCATGAAACTTCACCTTCCCTTACCCTAGGTTACTGAACATTACTCGGCAAGGGATTGTATTTAATAGAAAAATAGCAACATATACATAAAGTGATAATTATAATATTTTATATTTTGATTTGTTCAGTAGATAAATTACTGTTATCAGTCAAAGACCTGTAGCTAAACAGCTCATACAGCAAAACCAAAATTTTCTCTTCCTTTCTCCAATAAGCAGTTTCTTTGATAGAAACTTACTTGTCTTTATTGCTGTTTTTCCCCTCAGATTCCGTACGTTTGGCCAACAGATGGGCTGCCAGTGGCTCACAGAACATGAAATCACCGAAAGTAAGAAGATTTGATTTAATCTTATTGCGATAGGATTTGACCTATCAAACATGAATGGCCTTTACGCCTTCAAAAGCTTCAATCCAACTTTCATTCATCTTCAATCCCGAGAATAGTATAGCGAATAGAGAGTTACAACCCTAATGTCGAGATGTATATATCATGTTCTCAATTAGCCCTTAAGCTGAATAGTTTGACATATCAATAAAGATTTTGATTTGATTTTTTATTTAATGATCATCGTTACAGAAGCAAGGAAAATCCTTGATAACTGCGAGGCCTTCATCATGGCAAAGAGTAGGAAGCACTGCCAGCAAAAGTGACGACGACGACGAGGAAGATGATGATGATGATTTGGTTATTGCCCCTTCCATGTCAAAACAGAAGAGGAAAGCACTCGAAGACGAACTTATGTAGACCCATTGAATAATTAATGCACCCATTAAGTTTCGCAAGAACAGAGTAAGACTCATTTGAACGCAAAGCCAGAGTTCATTTCGAGGAATATTTCGGTTGTTTAGCAGATTTCAAAGAAACCCGTCAGTGATTGAGTTCAATCCAAATGCATGCTGATCATTTGAAATCACCGCTTCAGAGATCAAGGATATCCATTAAAAATCACTTTCACGTGATCGCTTTTCACGCTAGTGATTAAAAACGAGGCAGTTTCATAAGAGCTTCACTCGTTAGTGAAAGGATATCAAGGTGTTTATCGGGGGCGTAGGAACCGGGGGTAGGGTCAGATGGGACGCGACCCCGCATTTTTGGCAAATTATGCAAAAGCTTCCCTTATGAATTCAAAAATGCCCTTTTTGCATATTCATTCTTTTGCTCAAATTCTCAATGTAACATAAGACCCATAACGACATTTGTAATCAAGGCTTTCTATGCGGATAATTATCATTATTGTTTTCGTCAACATTGCAATTCCAGGAAGGAAGTAAAGTGTAATTAAAAAATGAAAAAAGCACAAATTATATTAGCAAATTGAGTTTTTCTTTAACTTCAAATCAAACTTCAATTTTGTTTGCTATATGAGCTCCTTGAAACGTGGTGACCAAATGGATGCAACTTTTTTCGTAACAGATCATCATTACTTAAACGGTCTGACATTTAGAATCCTTAGTATTTTTCGACCAACCAACTCATCTAAGCAATGAAGAAACCTGAATCTGACACCAGGAGAATCGTACTCGGGATTAATCAATGCTAATTTTGCTTGCTTCTCCCGAATAAACTAGTTTCAAATAACAAGGACCCATTGCAGAAAGATAAGAATCTATGTAGTAATTTTTTGAATCATTTCACCTTAGTGCAAAGATTTCTCTCGACCATCGTCCCGCTCGCTTTAGACTCTAGTCGATATCAGGTAAAATGTTTCCTAGTCACATAAACAAATCTTAAAGTGATCTCATAGATTCACACAAAGCCTAACTAACTTGTTAATCACAAAAAGTTACAAGAAACTTGGTAACATCATTGTGAGTTTCCCATCTTTTGTCGATTTCCGGTGCAAAATTTATCTTCATGAGTTTCTTAACTTGAATACCTAACGCTTCTATAGTCAATTCTTTATTTCAAAGGGCTTTATCCAATAAGAATGCTCTGATACACCATATTTCTAGATCTACGTTGTTAAGGGAAGATAGAGTTTTAAACAGGAAACTGCGGGGCCTGTGCATCGAAGGAGAAGCTACCGCTGACTTGCATTTTTCGCGCTGTGCAGGCGTCCATGACATAATATTGAGCTGTTCATAGCACCTCGACCGGGTAATCAAAGTAGATTCAAAACAATGCAAAAAGGGCTCATGAAGGAAGCTGATCGCCTGTAAATCGCACAAAAGACAAATCACAAGGATAACTTGAACAAGGTCGTATGTCGTATCTCTATAAACATCGTTATGTGTTGTTTTGGGCCTAGGGATTTAGGCCCATGTAGATTTTTTTTTCGGTCAGTAGCATTGTCTGGAGAGCTGTGGTTTTACAGATAGTAAGGTGATCAAACAAACTTGGAAAATCGCAGATCTAACGCAGTAGGCGTTGTAATATGAAGGTTTTTTATTGACTGTTCCCTTGAAATACTGAGGTTAAAAGAAGTGAAATCTCGTGCACACTGCACTGAGCACAAGGATAACCCCATTGCTTGCCTTTCAGGTGAAAAATGCTTTCAAAAGCTCGTATGGAAGAAGTTATAATCTGCTCATAGTACTAATATGGTTTGCTGGTATTTTCAAGTTGACGTTGGATAAGAATTACTGCTGCAGAGTAAGTTCGAATAAGGAATTAAATTGTCCTTGTTAAAAGAAACCGGCAGATATGGGAGCTGATGCCGCAAGAGCTGTTCTTTATCGATTCGCGTTGCCGCTGACATTACTTGCTGGTAAGTGCCATTAGAGACTATATTTACAGATAAGTTAATGGCCGCAAATTGATAAATTAAGTGTGTGTGTAGTGTATTGGAGTGATTTGAATTTTTCTCACAAGGATTGTCATGGCCATGTTTGTTGTTCCTCGTTAATATGTTTATGTGTAAACAGTAAATAGTAGTCGATGCATGCATATTACGCCATCGATGAAGTGTATTTCATCATTTTGATAGAGTTGATTTGAAATAATTCTTCTAATTAGTCTTAAAGCAGTGACTCTTAAGAAAGAAAACGTGGTATCATATATTGGAAGCCTGATAACATCAGTTATTAAAACATCTCTTGAATTTTGGTTAAACAAATCACCTCCAGCTGTTGGGTGAATACTACAGACAAGTTGTATTATAAATGGAATTAAGGAAGATAGTGTGCTACAATGAATGAAGACATCTCAAGCTGCTACATCAGTATTTTCTTGTTTTTCATAAAACGGTTCTTATGTACCATTGCATCCCAATGCCAAAACGTTTGCTGCCATTGTTGTTTTCTTGGTTCTCTCTTTCACTCAAAATATCTCAACTTCACTGTGCAAGCAGCAGTTGATTTGATTGGATGTCTAATTATGATTGTAACAATGTGGCATACTCTGTTCTGAGCTTTGCAATAGGTCTTCTTGTTGTTTCCATGGAAGCAGATTTTTTGAGATGTTTATGCATTATTTTCCTCAATAATAATGTTGCTATAAGCTTTGCATCATTGGATTTCGCAGCCCCTTGAATGGGGTACGAGTCCCCATAAGCAACTATGCTTCAACATGGGAATTAATGTAGAGTGTACGTGACAACAAATTCACAATTCAATGTTGTATTTCAGTTAAACTCAACACATAAGAAAGCCATCAAAACGTAAAAAAACATCAAGCAAGTGTCTCTCACGCAACACCAAATATGATATCAGATGTCTATATATTTTCAAATGTTCTCAGCCCGGGGCTATTGTATTTCTGACAATAGCACCAGCCATTTTGCTAAGTAGGACATTAAAACTATCTTTGTTTGATTCCTCATCAAAACTTTTTGGATTGTGCCCCGCCCACCCAGTCAAAATTTTATACAAGATTTCTCACTTTTCTATTAGTTTACCCCTATTGCTTTTTATGTTTTATGTCAATGAATCTTTCACCACAATCTTTATTTTGTCAGCGTGCATTGTAAGATACAATGGACTGTCATTTATATATCTGATATGTCTGCTGGTCATTCCACTGCTTCCAAGCCCCTCTAGGAGAGCAGGTAAGAGGATGTATTGCTGTACTAATTTACAAAAAAATTCTTTTTAAACATGCTCTTGATTACATGATTTTAGAAATAATGAGCCAAGGAAATAAACCTTTTACAGTGCTTTGTATAAATCAGGTCTTGCCAGCTTTTGGTATCTCAAACTTGTATGGAAAATGGAAGATTGTTTTATATAGCAGGGTTTTGAGATGCTGGGAGTTGGAATTGTTTGACAAAAGGGGCTTTATTGATAGGATAGGACTGAAAATAAAAGGAATTTTTTTCTTCCTCCAGAAATTTTTCAAAGTAAATTGAAGCAATTCAGTCCTTAATTGAACCCACAGTTTCACATTTTGAAAAACATCTTAATGATTGATTGAGTCACATTTATTCTGTAATATTCCATTTCTTTGCCTTTCTCAACAAAAAATGGCCTGGTGAACATGGTTTTTGCTGGTGCCAAGATAGCAGTAGTTGGAGAAATGGCCATTATCTGTTTGAGATAAATGAGCATTTTCTTTCTTCAGACATACAGTTTTTTTGAAATAGCAAAAATGTGCTACCAGGGAGAAGTATTTTGATGCCATTCTTCTTTCCTCCCTTTACCTACTTTTGATGTCATGGCCTCTTTTGACCCAGCTCCTTTTCAACCTTTGCATAAGTTGTGTGCATTATGACATCTAAATACAATATCACATATTTATTTGAATTCTTCATGAATGTCTGCAACCTAATTTTGTATTTGACAAACTATTTACCTATCTTGATAGATAAGAAATTGACTACTCATCATTCCTCTTATTATAGCTTGTGCAGTGAAATTACAGCAAGCAGTCCTTGGTTTGTCTTCCATTGCAATAGCCGCCCATGGTGCATTCCAGATTACCCTTTTTGCTGAGGACACATTGTCAAGTCATCTAGTTAATTGTGAGTTTGGATGATCATTGGATCTTAATCAGTCTTAGATTGATCTTCCATGGTCATTTTGATATTTGATTCATTGACTGTCAATAGGCAAGCATCAATAATGTATCCTTTGATTTATAAAAATTTCTACCCATTGCAGTAAAACATTGATTGAAAAGAATGCCAATTTATTGTTTAAATTATCTTTGGCAATACATTAATATATGACTGTCATTGGATACCTAGTTAGAATTCAAATTGAGTTGCCAGAGATTATTAATTTACACTGTTGACACACTGTTACAATGAAGTACACCTTTAAATGCAGTGTGTATTTTCAGTATTGCTTTAAAAATGAGATTTAATTTAATGTTGGCTGTAAGTTTAAATTTTCCAAATTGTTTTCAGAACGCTGTATTCCTTTTTGTTGTCAGATAAGGAAGCTGCTTCATCAAATAGATCATTACAGGAGCTTTTAGTCAATGCAGTACATTTAGGGAAAAACTGCTTAGCAAATATTTGTAGAAACTTTCCCAAAATTTAGATGCATGATAAATTTCTTGGTATAAAACCTTCCTTTTTTGTTAATGACATGCAAAATTTTGCCATATGGCAAAGATTCTGCATTTAAGTATGCGTTTCCTATATGATATTGCTTTTCTGTGGTGTCACCGATTCTGTCTCTTTTACCCAAGGCTCATTCACAGTAAAACTTTCATCTCAAATTGGTTTGCACAAGTAAGTGGCGGAAATGCTTAAATCCCTTTTTGAAAATTTTCTTGCAATGGCCAAATTCATTGTTTTCTTTAAGATGTCAGACCTTAGAGACTGAGTCTTTGAAGTGTTTCTCTTATCATTGATTGATTATTGTTTTTCAAAGACACTCTTTTTGACATATGTTTATTTTCAAATTATAGATTCACAAACACAAGCATAGCCAACATCATCCGACTTGTTGCACCAGATGTGCTTGTCTTCATGGTTTCCCTTGCCTGTGTCATTGGCTCAAGGAAGGTGTATGTCCATGTTAGATCACATTCCAGACCACATCACGTAGATGACTCATCAACAGTTGAAGATGTCCTACCTGTTTTTGTTGCATTAATGCTGCTGCTTGGTGGTATTGTCCAGCCCAATGTCATCTCATCGATATATTTCCTTACATTTCTGTTTCTTGGAACATTCTGGGCATGTCATCGATCAGTGAGATTCAAAAGGAACAAAGCATTCTTCTGTCTCAAAATGCTCCTCACCCTTTATTCAGCACTTCATGTTACTCTGCTGTATCTTTATCAATTTGAATTTTTCCAGTCAAGATTGTCAGATTCAAGTTTATATGCAAGGTGGGTCTATTTCAATATTTTGCATTTTGTGAGAAGCAGTCTTGATGAGTTAAAAAAATTCGTTTTTTACCCAATTTCAAGCATAGCAGGAACCCAAGACAGGGCTCTGAATTTTTCTTAGGAAAGGGGGTCTTAAGAGGCAGTTTCCTGTTGCTCTCTGCACCAATAGTGTTTTAATTGTGACTCATGTAGGATTGAAACTCGCAACCTCTATTTTATGAGCCTGTATGCTTAACCACACCCTGATGAGTTGAAGCTTGATTGGATACAAAGGTTCATCTAGCTTAACGTTCAGTTAGGTCTGATATATGAATATGTATTTATTTTTTTATTTATTTATATATTTAAGTATTTATGTGTTTTGGTATTTTCCACATGGTTAAGTAGCTTTAGATCACCAGTGCGTTGTAGCTGTTTTTCCATTTTCTTTAGTTTTTTTTCCATGTTCAAATTGTCCTACTCAACTTTATTGCAAGCGAATGTATTTACACGGACTAGTTTGCTCCATCTATGTCTATTTCCCAAGTGGGCCTTGATTTTTTTATATGTTAAATCCTGTGTTATGATAATGATAATAATAATGTAATAATAATAATATTAATAATAATTATTTAATGGACTCATGTAGCATGGTTATTCTCTGTTAAAGTTCAAATGAAATATTGTCATTAGTTTAAGAGAGGTTTTCCTAAATACATAAATATTGCCTGTAAAACATTTAAAACTCTTCAACTAACTTAATCCTTTGTACCTTAAAATGGAAAAAATTAAACAACTCATACTATGTGTTAATTGATCTACACGTAATGCCAAAGTCTTCTGCAATTCCATTTACCATGTTTAGGTCCTCACAGTAGTACTGCACTGGTTAATTCATCTCCCAAAATAACACGAGTTTGTTAAACCAGTTTTATACCTAGTGGAACAACTTCAGTCAATTATTCAAAATTTCCTACTTTTGTCGTAGGTTATTTGGCTTACCATTAATAGTCATATCCAAATGCACTCCACACAACGAACTCACGATCAATGAAAAGCTGAACTGGCCTGTTTATGTCTACCCCGTTGTTATTTTTCTTGTTTATTGGATCCTGGCCACAGAAGTAAGGTACAAGTACAGTAAGGTATGTATCTTATTATCATCAATTTCTACATATTAAATGGTTTACGACAAGATTTCGCTGAAAAGAGTCAGTGAGGCATTAATTTCCCTTCTCAATGTTAATAAAAAAGGGGAGAGAATGGATGTTGCGGCAACGATTTACCCACTTGGCTTGAGAGGTACCATTCGGAGCGCAACGTTTGCGAGGTGAGTAGCTGAGCGGCTTATACAGTTTTAATCAGATAACTGAAGTTAAGCAAGGTCAAGTGAGGTCAAGCTCTGGATTGGTGACCTTTTTCTGATGCATGACCGCGCAATTCAGCTCGCCGTCTTCTTGAAGGGACGCCAAACTACAGGTCCCCGTACTTGGATACAGAATGTCTTCGAATAGCCAGAAATTCTTCCAACCCAATCGAAGTAGTTTGATGAGATCAGTTAGGCGGACAGTTTCTTTCGCTTCGTCCCCCCCCTGGGTAGACAGAAGGCATGCAGCAATATGCACTAGCGTGTAGCCGAAAATTCTCTGTACAACAAGGTAATCCCTAAGCGCTACACCAACCGCGTGTCAAGGCAACATTAGAATAACTCATTAGATGTGTGTTGCAAGCTTTTTGAAGACCGTAAGATATTTTTGTAGCTCTCTGTCCTTCCAACAGTAAATGGGCACCTAGCGTGAAACTGGGGGTTACATTCAGAGGAAAGGTACTGACCACCCTGCATCCCCGTACCGCGACTCAGCATGGTACATCTCTAACAAGTTACCCCCCTAAGCTTGTTTCTAATATGGGGCTGAAGCGCTGTCTTGGGAATCTGCATTGATCAAATTTAGGCAAAGTTTCATCGAGAGTTAGGATGCTATGGGTATAGGAAAAATAATCTTGTTTCAGTTCATTTTGAAATAGCTGAATTGCTCTTTGAAATAGGAAAATGACAATGAAATGAAGCTGATTTACAAGAATCTTGGTTCTTGACATGCTTGCATAATTTATTTTTTGTTTCATTTTTTGTTTCATTTTTTGTTTCATTTTTTGTAATGCAATGATTCAATGTTAACATAAAAGCGAAAACGATTTCGCCACTCTGAAGATCGTTTTGTCGGACACCCATTAGACTATGAAACATCGGGTAGTGTCCGAAATGATCTTTATTTCGTATCTTTATGTTCGCAGTTCCAAAGCATTTCTACCTCTAAAGAATGTCCGCTAAAAATACCTCTGTTAGGACACAAGCCGTTTTTCTATTTTCAATGCTATATTGATGTCTTGTTTTTACGATTTATGGAACTTGCCTGTTTTTATTTGTGCAGAAATATGAACAATCACGTTCAATGCTTTTCACATATAACTGGTGGAATCCATTATCATGGAAGGAGAACCCGGTGGAGAGTGAGGTATCCTCAAACGTTTTGTTTTTGCTTGGAATCTTATCAGAAGCCACCGCTAAGGATCTTATCTTATCACTGACCAGAGAATGATATTCTACCGTGCTTAGCTTTGTATTTTTCCAGTTTTCGTTGTCATGTATGGGTTTGTGCTTCCCCCGACCGAATCTAGATGAAAGGGAATGGGTATCACTAGGCACCACTGGATACGAAGAGGGTTTGCCTACGAACTGGCAACCTTGTATTAGAATCAACTTAATGTACAATATCGGATTCTGTGATTACCAGGTTTCAAGTCTTTTCACATTCATATTCTATGCGATATACTGGATGTAGCATGCATTAAAGCGTTATTCCCAGTAAATGGAAGTTCTTATTTCATCCATTCTATCTAACACATCTAAAGTAGCATTATTGGGTACTTCTTATCAATCTTCATCGAGCAGTGATTTGAGCCTTCATGGCAATGTTGCTACACCCTCTGATGTCAAACTGTCTCTCTCCGCCCGATCCTGGGAATTGGATAGATCGAAAAGATCTCCAGCAGCAATTTACTACGCAAGGCCATGCCGATTATAGTTTGTCCATGCTATGTCAAAGACGTTTTTGCTGGGTAGGCTATGCATTCCACATGGACAATGGATGCCTACCTAAGGATCTTCTCTACAGTCAGTTTGAAGAAGCCACAAGCCCAGCGGACAGGCCAAACATTAGGCTCTCCGATCCCTGCAAGCGAGATAGGAGGTACTCACATTTTGACACAAAGTACCAGGAGACTACAACACAGAACTGCACATCATTGTGACATCCTGTGTAGGAAGGCATTGCAATACGAAGAAGGAAGTGACACGTAGATATACAGAGAACAAGCGATAATGCTCACACACTCCAAGGGTGACGGTAGAAGTTACACTTGTGTGATTATCCAAACTGATACCAATCAGTTCTCTTTTCAAGCGCCTGAAATAACCAAGCTGCATTTTCTCTAAAGATTCCTCTTTATTGCACAGTTTTGGGAACATATCCGTGAATTTACTTTACCTAATAGCACGTTCTCGTTTTCGAAGGAATGGCATTGAATTGAGTATCGAATACCTCGTTCGAGGAAACACTTGTTGGAGAGTCGCATAGAATTCTCAAAATATGAGCAAACTGAGTTACGGTTTTCCAAGTCTTTTCGTGAATACATGTGATTTTTTTCCCAAGTGGAAAGAGAAGAAAGATGCCCAAAGTTGATTAAAGGTATCAAGCGTGGGCCTTTGCGCTAATGAATAGAAATTATCATCTTAAAAAGCAATGACGTGGTATTTTCGTTTTTATAGCGTCTTTTACACGACAGTGAACGGCGCTATTCCTACAGAACATTCAGAGGTTCACCGCGGATTCAGCCGGAACTACCTGCACTGCAAACTGAGCACCCGGTGGAACCAATTAGTGTTCAAGGGACATTCAGTAGTATTATCATGTTCCTGATGAGGCAGAATTACATCGCAGCGTTGCTGGTTATGATGGTAAGTGCTTGTTATTTGGTACCATAGGTGGGTCTATGCCGTTGGTCTTTGCTGATGGTTGTATCCTTAGTAAGCTAGACACATCGTGTTTCTTTCCAGAATTTTCCTCCAAGACCTTCCCGACATTGCTCTTTCTCTGCTTTGTCTCATTCATCTTCTTCTTCTCCAGGTAAACTAAAATGGAATGAGCGCTTGATTAGCATTCCCAACTATGAATACCTATGTTGTTCATGATCTCTTATGATGCTTGATTAGCAAAAGTAGATTCAGTAGGACCAAGTCTAGGGCCGTTGACCTTCTATCCTGGGCATGAATTTCACGTAATTTTCAGAGCTCGTAAAGCAGCATTATACAGCAGCATTGATAGTGCTAACTGTTTTTCTTGCACGATGCAGGCATGGAGTATCACATACCATTCATGGCTTTCATTTGTGTTGCTGTTGTGGGCTTGCATCACTTGGATAACACCGTTCGCACGGTGGTTTTGCATGGCCTCGTCGCCTTACTTCGTGTTTTATGCCGAGTGTCTTCTCATCATCCAATACATCTACGGCATGAATCTGGAAAAAGATGAACTGCCGATCAAGCACGGAAACCTGGATTATTCTGAGCTTGGTTTAAAGAAGTTCGATTACCCGTGTCTACATCTCGGAGCCCAGGTATGTTTTTATTTGAATGTGCCACGTAGCATTGGGCTGTATGTATATCTAATGACGTTGGTAAGGGTACAGAAGGTTTTTTTAATCTCATTTCGATGACATATTATCTATCATAGTTTCATTCTTATCATCATCACATGTCATTTCATCTCGCTTGAGTACCTGTTGTCGGTCTGAAGCCGGGCCCAATCTCTCTCTCTCTCTCTCTCTCTCTCTCTCTCTCTCTCTCTCTCTCTCAGGGTCTCTCTCAGAATCTCTTGTGTACTTAGGAATCTGTTTGTCATTTCACAACACAATTTCACGTCACTGTAAGTGTATTTGTATTGCTTTCCAGACACTTTTCATGTGGATATTCTGGATTACTTTACGTCAACATATTAGGGAAAGGAAACTACGAAAGAAGCAAGGCAGACAAAGTGGAGAGGTCATGCTATCCACGCTGGCAAGACCAATCGTGCAAGCGTTCAAAAAGAAAGGTCAGCTTGAATGAAATTTGGAATCTATTTGCATCCCCCCAGAAACACGACCAGCTCAGGGTTTTATTGATACTACTAGTAAAATAACTTTTTGACCTTCTCGAAAAAGGCGTTACATCGATACAGGTTTTTCATAAGATCACTCTTCAAGGGTCGATGGTCAGTGTTCTGCTGCCTCCCATGAAAAAAAGACAATCGGTTTTGCTCCCTCCGTTGACGCCTCATGCCTGTCAGGCATGACAGAGTGGGTTACCTTGTAATGGAGCAGAATTGGATAAGTAACTTTTAGTCGATAAGTTGCAGAAGGAAACGATGACGTGATGGGCTGTCCGCTGTATCCACTTCTATAGGCCTTATCATATTGATGTATGGTGGTAGGAAGTCCGCATTGTATGGTGGTAGATGTGGAGATGGAGACGCCATTTTGATCACATTAAGAACGCGATACATGCTGCTTCCCTCCTCAGCACTCAAAGTGTGTTTTGAGAAAGAGTGTTTGCGTTAAGCACAGCGCTACCTGAATTTCCGGCCCCAAACTGTAGCATTCGACATGTTGATACCAATGCGTGACCTGAAGACTAAAGAAGGGGGTGGAGGGGACGGTGCGGGAAGGGACGGTGTGGGAAGGGACGGTGCGGGAATGGACGGTGCGGGAATGAACGGGGCGGGAGGGGACGGTGTGGGAAGGGACGGTGCGGGAGGGGACTTTCAAAATTTATGTTGATACAAAAAGGCTAAAACGATATATTTCGAAGGGAATGAATGGCATTCATTCGCTGCATTGCTTTTAATTTTCTAAAACATGATCCTTGTGATAGGCTTTCCTACACGATAGCAATGGGATTTTTCAGATGTACTAATAATAACGCATATTACAATTGAATTTCTTTCCTAGGCTATGCTGCTGAAAGAAAATTTAGAGGAAGTACGTATTCAAAGTTTATTAAGTATCTCAAGGGCTATCCTGTAATAGCTATAATTCTATAGCTAGATGATTTTAGATAGTCATACCTATTTGCAACGAATTCCACCCTGTGAATAGCGCACATGGTAAAAACCAAACCTCGAGTAAAAAGCCTATATTTGAATCTGAAAAAATGCTGCAATATTTGTCAAAAGATTAGCACTGCTGTAGCGTTAAGATTTTCATTCAGAGTGTTGCACGGTATCATAGCATCCTTAATGAGTAGAGTAACGGAAATGCCACCCATTTGTCCAAACTCCAACAATATATATTCACTGTGTGTGAGTATGAAAAAAAATGATAATCATAAAATCACAGGCCCACTGTGATACGGCGATACGTGTTCTTGTCCATTTTTCTGATTCCATCTAAATTATTTGTCCCATCGATGCCAGCAATCCTTGAAATGTTTCTTAAATCGTTTGTCAGCGTATTTTTAAAGGTGGTCGGTGTTCTGCCTCTTTTTCTTTTCGAATCGCTCGTCATCATTACCATCACAACTGGGGAGTTTCCTCTAGCCAGACGTCAAACTCTGTGGAGCTTTCTAGAAAACTCAGCACCATGCTTTTGGGTTTGAAGTCCATCCTTTTTGTGTTCGTATTTATCGAAACAGATTACCAAATAAATCTGTAGCGAAAGTGGATGCCACTCAGTAGCAGTATAGTATAGTATAGTATAGTATAGTATAGCATAGCATAGCATAGCATAGCATAGCATAGCATAGCATAGCATAGCATAGCATAGCATAGCATAGGATAGGATAGGATAGGATAGGATAGGATAGGATAGGATAGCATAGGATAGGATAGGATAGGATAGGATAGGATAGTATAGGATAGCATAGCATAGCATAGCATAGCATAGCATAGCATAGGATAGGATAGGATAGTATAGTGTAGTGTAGTGTAGTGTAGTGTAGTGTAGTGTAGTGTAGTGTAGTGTAGTATAGTATAGTATAGTATAGTATAGTATAGTATAGTATAGTATAGTGGTGACTGTGCTACGAACTCATAGCACAGAGGCTGTAAGTTGAAATCCTACATAGTCATTGCAGAACTACCGCCGGCGAAGAAGTAACGCAAAAACTTTGATAAAAACTAGTTATCTTCTAAAAGCTCTGAGTCCTGTCTCAAGTTTCTGAACAGTGAAATTGAGTATGCTTTACAATTAATTCGCTATTTAGTTCATTTTTGAGCAGTTTGCATGCTACCTAGAGTTAACAGATAAACACGACCCCAGTACTTCATGAATGATAAGATTTTGCATAATTCTGGAGTATATCTGTCTATTGTTCACAGAAATCCTGATGATGATAATTATGATATTTTTTGGATGTTTGTTTCAGTTGAATCAGATTTGGAAGACATAGATGCTGTGCCACCATCTGATGATGCTAAGGAATTCATGCAGTGGATAAGAAGTACACTCGCAAAATACTGGATTTTGCTTTGCTGTGCTGCCTTTTTACTGGTCGCATTGCAAAAGGATGTTTCTCTTTATCAGATATTCTATATGGTCACTTTTCTTATTGGTTTCATTGTGTACCAGGTATGACCGAGTCCAGTGCTTCATTTAACCTGGCTTTCAAGAAGCCTTTAAGTATGTACCACCAGATACGATAAGAGGGCTGCTATATGATCGCACTTTTGTGCTCGGCATCCATCCCTTTGTATTGGCATTTCATTTCTTTCAGACTTTTCGTTTGGTTGGATTTTTTGCTCAGATTTATATCAAATGGTCAACTCAAGTTAGCCATTTGCTGTTATATACAGAACATTTCCACTTCCCCTCCACACTGCTTAGGTGCATAATGAGTGCTTTATGTCTACGTTTCTTTCGCCCTTAAATCATACTTATATGGAAGCATATCGAATGCTATGTTATGAGCCAAGCCAACTAGTAACTTTATGTGGCTATGTATCAGTGGGGTAAGAGCTAATATCTGATCCTATGTTTTTTTTCTTTTTTTAGTGGGTTATGTTGAGGAAAGGCTATGGTGGCCTATACAAAGCCCTCCCCCCCCCCCAACACAGGAGGAAAGAAGAAAGCGAGTAGCTAAGAGGATAGAGAGATAAGATCAAGTTTATTATGTGGATGCAGAACCGCTTACAAAGTGGAAAGTCTCATCTGTGCTATTGGTACTTCTTGTAAATATGAGACATGCTCAATACACAGCTTAAAGTTGCATACCTGCTATATGTTTATATTATCACGTATCTCTCAACTTGTCTAGCATGAATAGGACGGTAACAGTGTGGCGGAGTAGGTAGCAACCCTTCTCGGTGCATGTACTCACAGTGTTGCCCAACAGTATGGCCTCCGTTGCTGAAGTCCAGTTGCTGCTATACATCTTGCGGTCCATGTTTTAATCATTTTGCTCAAATTCATCCATCAATCACAAGTTCTTTCCTTCTTTCCAGTTTTCAGTGAAAGTTTGGAAGATAATTTTGCGCCCTTTGTGGTGGTTTATGGTCGTCTACTCCATCCTCATTTTATTGATTGTTTACACATATCAGTTCAATAACATGCACAGATACTGGAGAGACGGGGCTGGTATTAGTGAAAATATGTGAGTGAAGTGCACTTAACATGCTCTGCTTCAAGATTGATTAATTAAGAATGCTCTGCTTTATTATTGATTGGTTTGTATGCTGTTTCATGAGGGACAGCTGGCACAGTGGCTAGTACACACTTCTGATGTGTGGACGATCCAAAGTTCGAAGCGCGTTCGTTGACGTTGCTCATCGCCTTCCATCTCTTCACCTCCCCGTGAATGGATGCCTGACGCAAAGCTAAGGGTAAAGTACAACAAGGAACTGTTCCGGGTGTCCTACCAAACAATTATTCACAGTATCTTATTGTTGTATCTCTATATTGATTCATTTCCAATCAACCTCCTCAAGTGAAATCTTCATAGACCAACCCCCTGTAAATCAGATCCAGATAAAGCGCTATCCTCCTTATATTTGATTGAATTGAACTGAAGTGAACTTTCTTCATAAGTCCTCTGCAGAGGTAGGAAAATAGGCAGTCGTACAAGACGGGGGATGCTGCTGAAGAAGATGAAAATTAATAGCCTATCACCATACCATACCAGTTTCCAATATATTTTTAGTGTTGGCCGCGGGTTTTAACCGTTGCCTATTGAAAGGAAGATAGCTCACAAGAATGCTCGTTTGAAATCTTTGGAGAGGAAGTCTTATCTATTTTTTGCTTTTGTTTTATATTCTTAACGGACACCGGGAAGCTCTTTGCTGATCGAACAGTGCTCTGGTCCTTCTTGGTGTGACTGCACTTCACGATTCCTACGCCTAGAATTACAGAGAGCTGGCGACTCTCTTCGCTCTAAGGGAATGTTTAGGTGAAGGTAGAGCTGAAGGTAGATTCGAACCACTGACCATAGTATAAATGCGAAACAACCTTACCGTTGAGATACTGACACAGTTTTTCCTTATAATTCTCCTAGGTTGCACGATCTTGGTTTGCGACAACACGACAAGGCGAGTCTTCTCGTGGAGCTCTTGATACCAACGCTATTCTCGATTGCCTTGGTCATTCAGCTTCATTTCTTTCATAAGCCGTTGACCATGAAAATCAATCATCTGCTCATACTACGCAAGCAGGCGAAAGATAGAAGGCTTGTACCAGCCGAACTTCACGAAAACAGCGAGAACAGAGAGCCTGACTCCTCCGAAACCCAGCAGCAACCAGAGACAGTTGCTCCCGAAGCAGTGACAGCAGCAACGAAGTCGGACAGTGAACAAGACACGGAAGTCACAGAAGGAGAAATGACTGCATTGCACAAATTTCTTTGCTTCTACAAAAATGCATCGAAAGTTCTATGGCATGTTGCTGAGATTCACGCCATTAAGATTTTGAGTTTCGTTATCATGTTAGTCGTTGTGCAGCAGGTAATAGCAGCTTAAATTATCGGTCGCATACTCATCAAAGGGTTTTTACGGCTTTCATAATGCTCTCCTTGACAATTATACTTGATAATCGTAATATATGTATGGCTATGTATGTATGGCTATGTATGTATGGCTATGTATGTATGGCTATGTATGTATGGCTATGTATGTATGGCTATGTATGTATGGCTATGTATGTATGGCTATGTATGTATGGCTATGTATGTATGGCTATGTATGGCTATGTATGTATGTATGTATGTATGTATGTATGTATGTATGTATGTATGTATGTATGTATGTATGTATGTATGTATGTATGTATGTATGTATGTATGTATGTATGTATGTATGTATTTATGTATCTTAATATGTTTGTATATTTTATACGTATGTATGGATGTGTGTTGTGTAGGCCCTTGTTACCAGAGGATGGCTCTGCAGGATCTAGTGGGCCTTTCAGGCCAGCGCTGCCCCTGTTGTGTGCTGCTCAAGACTTCAAAAATGGTACATGCTGCTTTCCTGTGTAGCAGTCAGCACTTTGGGAAGTAGCATGGGAGTTTTGAATGCATCCATATTAAATATATTTTCATATGTGTATATGTTATTATATGAGCAGATGTATTTTACGTAGCTATTCCAATGCTAGGTTTCTGCCTTCAATGCCGTATTGCTTCTTGTTCTGTGCATGTCAATGCCATCACAACGACTGCTGAGAATGATGAATTATTTCTTCGTCCTGTGGGCTTCAATTGTCATATTTTCACTCATGTTCTACCAACTTCGATTTGTCAATGAAGATATTTTGAAGTATAATTGTACAGAGGCTGGTGTGGTAAGTCTTCGTAGCTCTTTGCCATTGTCGTAATCGTACAAGCTTATTATTATCATAACCAAGTTGACCACAAGTATCAGTGCTAGTACCCATCGGCTTCAATATTTGAGATGATGGGGCATCGGTAATAATTTCTCAATGGAAATTCAAAGTTTATCAGTAAATTGAATTTTGCTACTGTAATATGTTATCTGTATATCTTGATGAAGTATCCCGAAAGTAGTTTGACGAAGTCCACTTCTACTGTTCTATTTACACGCATAGCGGTTTGAATCACTGCAGGAAAGCACTGCCTGTTGAAAAATTTTTTATTCAAGAATATGAACGTTTCAGTAGAATTGTTCATATTACAAATTTGCGTACCCTGGCACTTCTATTGATGTGAATTCGTAGCCAATGCCAAAGAGAGTCATGATAGATCACTTCTCAAGTAATGCACGGTGGATTGGTCTTCACAAGAGCTCAAAAGTTTCCGTTGAAGTTAGGGTGAGTTTTTCAGTTTTTCAGTTTTGCGGTCGTCTGAAGATACCGATGACCTCTGCCATGCTTTGGTCAATATTCTTCTTCTGTGCCTTAGGTTTTTATTTCTACTTTCCTGCTTTATTTCCTTTGCTCGCGTATTTCTGTGATGCTCTTTTGCCCTTTAAATTGTGTAGTTTAGCCTTTTTTATGCTTCCTTCCTTCCTGGCATCGGTCAGCTGATTTTGAATATGGAAAGCTCTGCTTATCGAGTAGCCTCGTATCGTCCTTCCTCTCGGGGTGGCCGTATCTCATGGTTCCTACGCTTGACATCAAAGAGAGGTGGCGGCTATCCTCGGTCTAATCGAGGTTCAGGCTCGAGTCAAGGCTCTAACTACTTGTTGCATTGAAACTAATTCTGCTTTATATGTAATGTTTTTGTTGTTTAACGATATGGACAAGCTGACACGCGGACATAAAGTGGGCGTATTTTTTTCTCATTCTTGAGCTTAGAACCCAATGAATGATAACACGACACTACTAGCCATGTGCTCAGTTTTGAGCGCCTTGATCTATCTATGTCCCTTGTTCAACACCCCTAGTGAAACTTGTACAGCGTCTGGAGGCTCTGGAGCTATTTTAAGGGTATGGTGGAACAGCTCAAGCTGCAGAATGCCAGCTTCGTTGTCCTTATTCCAAAATCTTCCGTCGTTTTTGCTGTCAAGCCAATTAATAAATGTATGACGAAAATTAAGTTTGATAATTGTTATATTTAGCGCATCTTGCATGCAATCCTTGAGATTGATTTGAGCTTGATGAAGAGGTTTGAATCTTCACGTCATAAGTGTTTGGACTTGATTCTTGAAAGTCCACACCTGTGACTCCACGTTGTGGAAGAAGCTTATAGAACAGTATTTAGATGGTGAACAGGAGGACAAAATCAGCTCCCTATAGGTCATACTTACACGCGCTTTCGATTCTATTTGTCGTGATCATCTGCCGTTGGAGGCAAGATGTCGCTTTAAGAGAAGCTTCAGACTTTTTTCGTGTTTTATCTTATAAACATGAACATATGCCAACGCAATTCATATACATCAATGTTCATGCATAATTATTCAGCAAGGCCTTCTTTGGACAGTCACCTATTTCCTTTTAATTTCTCCAAGGGTTATTTGTTCATTGTCCTAGCAATTGTTTTTGCAAAAGTTGTCAAGCATCACCAGGTATTCCATTGCATTGTTAAAATATTCCAGAATATTTTTTCCTTTTTATCAGAAATGTTTTCCCATTGATCCCTAGGTTCTTTTTTACTGTTTTTAAGTCCCTCTTAAGTTTCCCAATTTGCATTTAATCACGTTTGCTTCATTGTTATTATTATCAGTATTATTATTATTGTTGATTATTATTATTTGCATTGTATTGTATTGTATTGTATTGTATTTTTTGACAGAAATAAAACTTGGACCAATCCTGACCTTCTTCCCTATTAGACCTGCCCCATTCTATCGATTTAATATCCATCTTCATATATGTTTACATTTAATTTGTTCTTTTCCCAATGTAGTTATCTTATATTGTAAACCCTAAGCCATTAAAGGGGTTTGTAATTGTATTTTAAATTGAATTCGAATGAAAGGTTTCCATCATTATCATTCACTTATTCACAGTAGGCAGACATAAAATAGCTACAAAAAAGCAAATTTACATCTACTATCTAACAAAGTAAAGAGGAATTAATTTAAAATACAACAATGCAAAGTAATTATCTATATATACATGTACAGATGTTTAAAATGCCAAGTATTTTGCAGGTTTTTTAAATTCATCTTGATTAAAGATGTAAATAATCCTTTATTCGTGTTTCTAGGAGCTTTTCAGGTACAAGAAGTGCATTGATATGCATCAAGGTATTCTCTTTGAAGATGTGACCAGACCAATGGCAGATGAGAACATTAAAAACTGCATCAAGTATTTGTGTGACAACTTTTTCAGCTGTTTTGGTTTTGAGGTGAGTAACTTGGTCTCTTACGTATAATGATCGCCCTGAAATGAGCATCAAACATTTTCAAAACTTACTTGTTAGGATGGAATGTACATATGAGTTAAGATTATACCGTCAACCCTATCTAATTCGAACTCTCTGGAGGATCGTAAGAATGCTCGAATTACGAAAAGTTCGAACTTTAGAGATTCGAATTATAGAGGTTCTTTGTTAGGGGATTTTCAATTACCCTCAAAATTTTGTTCGAATTGGGAAAATTTTCAATTACAAGAGTTACAATTAGACAGGGTTGACTGTAGATAGACAAAATATTAGATATATCAATGGTGCTATGGTATTGATTTACTGACGAAATTGAGAATTATTTTTGCCGTCCTCTTTTAGTGTATAGAACTTTGCATACTCGATTTCGAGCTTAGCAGAAACCCGAGACAGGGCTCCGAGTCTTTCTAGGAAAGTGGATTTTATGAGAATTGGTTTCCGTTGCCTTTATCTCCAATTACGGTTTTATGGCGACACGTGTAGGATTCAGACTCACAACCCCTGCGTTATGAGACCACGTGCTTAACCAATACACCACGGCGCCACGTGCTCTTCAATAGATCAACCTTATTGGCATGGAGCATCCTCTCTTCTATTCTAGGTGAACCTCATTGTCATGGTGATATGCATAGCAGTCCGCTGTGACGCCTTCGCAGTTTTGGGCTCGTTTTGGATATCGACATTTTTGTTTGTGCGTCGCAAAAACAGCGAACGACTATGGCCCTTCTACATTGGCTACCTATGCATCACCATATCCCTGCAGTATCTATTGATACTCGGTTGGCCACCAGGACTTTGCCTTGGTAAATCTGACATAGTATCTGATTTTTGTTGTAGTGTCATTCTGAAATGCCTGATATTAACTCTACAAGAAAGATCTGTTGACCTTCAGTGAGGGTTGAAATTTAAGATAAAAGTAGAGAGGATTATGTTTCTCTGAGGCGTGTCAGGACCAACAGAAGCTCAACTCATTCACACCCATTCCAAGTTTCACTGCCTAATCCACGAACTCTTTCCCACAATCATCATTCATCCCTAGAACATGTAATCTATAGAACGTCTGGCCTTCTTCTTGCTTTCCTGAATCTTACAACTTGCCATCTTTCAAACCCAAGATCAACAAGCTCTCTCTTCTTAGCCTTTCGCTTTCTTCTTTCTTCCTTTGTTGGGCCTTTGCATAGGCCACCATAGACTTTCCTCAACATAACTCACTCCAACATAACTCACTCAATCCTACAACTTGCCATCGTTAAAATCTAAGATCAATAAACTTGATCTGATCTCTCTCTCCTCTTAGCTGTTTACTTTCTTCTTTCTTCCTTTCTTGGGGATTTGCATAGGCCACCATGGCCTTTCCTCAACACAACCCACTAGAAAAGAAAAAAAGAAGAGAATCGACAGCAAAGGCCTTACTTTACAGGATTAGGTAACTCTGTTGTTACTAGAAGCGGGTATCCCTATGCATGAACTTACCATTTTCTAATGAAAAGGTGTTAGTCATTCTTCAAGTCTATCATGTTGAATCTTATCATTTTCTCTCATTTTTGCAGAGTATCCCTGGTCTGGCCGTCTGAATGGAAACCTTGTACATTGGCTGTTTCTAACTGATGTATCCAAGCCTCAGAATCAGTTTGTTTTATTGGGTAAATGTCTTTACCTTTCAATAAACCGTACATTTTGAGCTAGCTGATAACTTGAATTATGCTTCTCTTCTCTCCTTTTTTTCTTTTTATTTGCATCGAAATTCTCGCTTTTTAGCGCCATCTTTATTCAGTTTTGGTTGATTGGACAGTTTCTCGCATGCTTATGCGGAGTAGAGTATCGAAATATCTTCAAACATGAAACCAAGCATTATCTTCGACTCTCTGATTGAAATTCTACCAATTCTTCCTCCTTTCAGCTGACTTTTTCCAGCTGCTGTTTGCATGCTGCCAAGAAAGCTGCTTCTCCGATGAAAAAAGGCAGAAGTCTTCTAACACAAACACAACAACAGTAATTCAACCTTCTGCTCGACCGAAATATCTAAAGCAGTGCACATCATCGCATACAACAGCGAGAACAGATTCTAGCTATTACATTCCTGCGGATTTCATGATTAACAAAACTTGGCTGGATTTCTTGAAGGTGTGCACAATGTCTTAATGAGTTGATTACCTATTTTCCACGTTGGCTTTAATTAGCTGTTTCCAGCTATTCGTTTAGAAAGGCTAATTATGAATAGATGGACAATAGCAATTATCAACGCCGGACTTACAACCAGATCTCGTTGTTTAGATCGCATTGTTGAGACTTCCTTTTCTTGAGTACATGTTCTACTTTAGAATCGATAAGTGTTACTATAGAATGTGAAGTGTCTCATGAATGGCTATTTGAAGTCATTTATACAACTGTGTAGATCAAAAGGATTGTTCAAAATAAAGGAATTGAAGAAGTCATCCATGCAAATTTAGCTCAAGCATTGGCATTCTCAGTATCAGTCCCATGCCCGGGTAAATGGGGAGGTGGGAGGTGGGAGGTGGGAGGTGGGGGGTGGGAGGTGGGAGGTGGGATGGAATGCTGTATCAGTGTTATGAAGGACATCCAGCTTTCCAAGAGCACCTACCTTGCCAGAACATGCAAGATTTGTGGGTATAGATGAACAGCCCAAGACACCGGCTACCCTACTTGAGAAGGATTAAAGCCGGATGAAAATGACGATCCATGCAAGCTCGGTATTTCTGAATTCATCCATGGTTGATTATTTTGGCTGAATAGTGACCAAGTGCATCTAATAATGATGATAGTAAGGATGCATCTAATGTTTGCATTCATGGCTCTTTCATTGAGCATTCCTTGATGAAATCGGATGGTCATCAAGCATTGATGAAAGCGGGAAAAGTGTCATTCACTGTTCCTAGAGAACTCGGTGGCATGGCATCAACTCTGACTATGCCACTTATTTTCTCTACAGATTGTTGTCCTTGAGCAGATGTACTGGCTAACTCTGAGCATCGTCTACATCACAGCCCAAACTGCAGCTAGCATATTCAATGCAGGTTTTTTGCTGGCTTGTTTTTTCTTCCTATGGCACGGCCAATCACTGTACCTGCGTCCTAAACACACTTTGAGAAAATGGTGGAAAACGTTTATTGGTTACAACTTTGTGGTAATCCTGCTTAAAGTCTGGTTGCAGGTATGTTGGTCTTGTCATCACCTGCACGTCTTTATACTACACTTAATGCACCTGAAATACATTCGATGATGCGAATAGTATTCCTTCCAATGTATGGTCTAAATGTGGGGACATCTCAGTGGCAAAGCACTTGCTCACAGATCCTATGGTCAGTGGTTAGAGTACAAGTCCGAGCTTAACTTTTTTAAGAGAGATGAGTCTTGAGCTGTAATTGAAGCTCTGGGAATCACCCAGTGTTTTTACATTGAGAGGAAGAAAAGGAATACTTCTCGATAGCCTCACCGTGCTCTAAGGGCCTCTTACTGATGTTAGGTTGGAAGGATAAAAGTGTTCAAGAAGTCATCTTCTGTTTATGTTTGTATGGCGTGGATTGTTTGATGATTACATCGGTTTTGAGCTGTGATCAATGTGCTCTGAGAATCCACATATGTCCTGTAACTGATCCCAGATTTTTCGACGAAGTTTTGTTAACCACGTGAATAGGCGGTCTCGTTTGAAACTGATGATAACTTTTGTCGCGCATCTAAAGATACATTTATTCAAAGTACACATTAATCTAGAAAGCATCTCATTATTCATTGGAAGGAAATTATGGTATAAGGTATATCTTGAAGCAAAAGTATAATTAAATGTCAGACAAATGAAAAGTAATCATACTACGTTGAAACACGCTGCATTTGATTAAGTCACATTACATACAATTGCGATACATCACATTAGGAACCATCGATAATTTTTTTACATATTTGTTTATTAGTGCTAATTACCATTCATAGAAAGAGGTGTGCAACAACTATTGGGTACAAACTAAAGCTCTAAATTCTGCCAAGAACTCCGTGCTCTGCTCGACCTTCAGAAATTTAGATTTTACTTGAATTATGCACGTTGTTGGCGCGTATCGTGATACTGTGATTGATTCACTGAACGAACTTGTAATATTACAAATCGGAATTGGTTTTGAATAGTGTTGAATAGTGTGTAGCGATTTTTTGTAACGATTGTTTGTAGCGATTTTTTTAGCGATTGTTTGTCGTGTGTTTTAATATCTTTTTGCACACGTCAGGTTGCATCATGCGTCTACATAGAGCGAATAAAGAACACTGAAACCATTGGTTGTGTGCTGATACAATTGTTGAACTTATACTGTCTGCGACAGCATGAATATAATCTGCCAATATATAAAAATGATCCAGCTTGCTTGTCAGAAGCCAATACTGGCTTAGCTGCTGATGCAGTTTGCTTCGTATTTGCTATGATACAGTACAGAATATTCAAGTCGATTTATTTCAAGTATGTTATAAGAGAACACAGAAAACAGTCCGACATGGCTACAAGGTACAGTGCTTAAGAAGTTCCCTTGATTTCATTGCGGCATTTGTTATGCAGATATTCAGATTGATCCTTTGAGGAATCGCACAGGGAAAGTGCCTTTCTAGCACTTGTGAAATGAATACTGTCTTGAATGTTACAAAACCAATTAGATTAACTAACTATTTGCAAAGTTTTTGTCAGAACCATTGTGTGAACAGTGAAGCTCCCGCATGGCTCCAGGAGTAGAAAAGGACCAGCGTAGCTTGTTCGAGTTGTGAAAGGGGGACTAAAAGAGGTTGGTCACAGGAAGGGCATTTGACCATGAAAACCCTAATGAGACCATCTTGCATATGTGGATTTGATGCTTGACATTTCACATCGCGACCTCGTTTTGTGGGATATTTTGTAGAAGATGAAGAAGCCGTGAACAGTGATCGTGCAGTTGTTGTGTTCGAAATCATAAGAAACCTGTCAATACAAAGGAATATCAACTATAGCATGGCCATTTCTTTCTGGGTGTTTTGGGTCTGGGGAGTTAGACATGTGCACTGGATTGAATCAGGATATAAGGAGCTGTCCAGTTTGCTATTGTCTATAGTTTTGTTTCCTTTTCGGCTCAAAGCTGCAGTGAAAATGCCACAGTGCCAAATTTATAGGCTGTTCCATTCAGAGACTGCAACTGATCAAATGAGAGAGGCCTCAGACTTTGGGATGCGAAGAGTCATGTCAACGAACCACGTGAAGGTTCAGCCACCGGGGAGGAAGTCCTCGGGTCCAGAATCCCTCCCTTTTTCCTCAAAAGGAAACGTGAAGCGTCCCTTTGGAAATCAAAGGATGTAATACTGTTGTCAACAGTGAAGATATTAGTCAGGGTGATCAATATATAAATGAATTGAAATTATTGCAATGAGGAAATTTCCTGTGGTATTTCTTCCGTTTCTAAATCTAAAGAATTCAATTCTAGGCTATGTAATCCCCTTAGAATGACATTTCTGTGTATCTTTTTATGGCCCAGACCTCTACCCTCTAAAATTCCTAGTTGCGAACCTGGGTCTTCCCCCTTATGAATTCCTCGGGTACCTTCACCGAGCAGGGAAGCTAAATCCTTCGCCATTCTCTTGCCATGCTGTGCATGCTAGACACGTGAGAGAGACAAGGTTGCACTGTTACAAATACCTGACTGTCATGGACTGACTGTGATGGCCATACCAGTCAGTGCAGAGGCGCTTCTCTTATCTGGCATATCTGGTTCAATGTCGTGTGTCAAGATCTAGCTGGAAATCTTACAAATTTATTAAATCCGTCACAATCAACCAGAAGCATTCCGTCGAGCATCATGTGTCGCCAAAGATGAAAATCATGTCTTTTTCTTGTTTGTAGGGGTGCACAGCTTGTGGAGCAAAGGCTGGACGCACGCCTTCAAGAATCGAATGAAAAAGATAGAAAGAAAATGGAAGAAATAAAAGCGAGGTTTGTCTAATGCCATATTTTTTTAATAGAACTTAAATACCTGTTTGCATTGCTCATAAATGCCGTTCTTTAAATCATATAAGATCGATGGACATGAGTCTTTTGAAAGCTTTCTTTGTTATTTTATATGATAAACGTCGGTTTTTGATTTATTTTTATGCACGTTTAATGTTAAGGAAATTTTAGTGCCAGTTTTAATTGAGAAAGTCGATTGGGGACATTTGAGTCGTTGGTCTTAAACTTACAACCCTTTTTCCTACGTTATGACTAATCCGCTATTCAGTCATTCAATGACTGCTCAAAATGTCAGTATGTCCGTTTTCTAAGATTGTTTTGATGGACTGAAAAATACATTTTTATTTCTTCGCTCGCGCTTCTCCATAGCTGCCAACTAAAATGCAGCACGTTTCGGTAAAGTCGATCTGCTCCGTTGGTGATTATTATATTGATGAATCGAATCCTTCTTTCTTATCAACAACGTGAGCACCCCCGCTCCTAGCAGAAAGACCAACTTATTCAAAGCTTTATTACCATGCCATTCACGAAGACGTTTTTGCCCCTTCTTTACCATGATAACGATTCTTCCAGTGTGGCAAAGCTCAAACAGAAACAAGAAAGATTAAATCCGAGTCAAGAGGAGCCGCTGTCTCATTATGAAGGTACAGTTACGTGTTGTTTTTTGCAGCCATATACGTGCATAGGAAGCAACTCGCAGTTGGAAGGGTCCTGAGCCAAATTAACGCAAAGACGAAGTTGCTTTCTACTTTTTATGACGTCAGCCAGTAAAACCCGTAAACCAGTTCAGTCTACTGCGATTCATCAAGGACGTTGGATTGGATGTAGAAAGGGGAAAGTTCGTCGTATTGGTTTACTCAAACCTCTACCATATATGCTGGTTTTCTATGAGAACGAGAAATTCATAACAGTTTTGGTTCTAGTAACCTCCCCTCCCCTAGTTTCTACGTCTATATTCATGACCGTGTTAAACTATCAACCATACTTCCACTTTATAAAGTGACTTGTTTTTTCCTTGACCAAATGTTTTCACCGCGAATGACAAGCTACTTAATGCCAAGGCTGCCCCAAGCTTAGAATCTTGAAGCTTCAAAGTGTAGTTGTGGATTTGAGCTTTTTTCAGTAGATTAATTTAGTGGATTTTTATTTAGCCCATCTTCGTTTCAGCCATATATTCTGGTGATTACTATTGGTATGAGAGTGATGATGATAATGAGATGGAGGGAGCATCAACAGCAAAAGGGACTCCGCAGCCTGCATTATTAGACTCTTCGGCAAGTGCATCTCCACCAGCTGTCATTTCGCCTCCTCTTGCAATGGGGTCGCCGCCACAAATAGTCTCGCCTCCACTGCCTTCTTCAGAGCCCCAACTGTCAATTATACCGCCGCCTTTACATTCTGAGGCATCGCTGCAGACTCTACTTCCGTCATCGAAGGACGATTTACGTCCATCAACTAGTATGTCGTTTGCATTTTCTTATTCTTCATCTGGTTTTTGTACGCATTAGATTGCAGGCCTTCCTTTTATTTGTCATCTGCATTTGTAATCCTCGTAATGACGGCTTTCGTTTCACATGTAATGTCCAGAGTGGCCGAAGGGGGGAAATTCGTCCTCTAAGACTGATGGTTTCCCACTCAAGTCCTGATTATAAAAGCAAGATTTTTTTCATATTTTACTCCCTCCGATCATCTGTCTTATCTGTTCATGTCAATTTGAATCATACACATTTAAAGTTTGATTTAATAACTTGATTTAGCTGATCCATCTCTAAGTTCCCTTGCTTTCCACACACAGAGTTCCTCTTGGACTGTTAATTGTTGTGAGCCTTTTGCTGTCATCTGATGTCAAATTTCTGTGATGCCGCCTTTTGGCGTGATTTTTAAAACATTGGATGGAATTACTTCTACTCTCGAACCTAGAAATTTATTTTTTTTCAATACCGTAAGCACCTGGCTATTAGTGGGTCTGCTTTGAAAGTTGGCCCAGTGTGTAGAAATCGGTCCAGTTATGATTCGGTCCAGTTATGATTCGGTCCAGTTATGATTCGGTCCAGTTATGATTCGGTCCAGTATATGAGTCTGTACAGTCTTTAAAGAATGTTGGCTTAGTGGTTTGAGTATGTGGCTCCTGTACAGAAGATCCAGGCCCGAGGCGCCCTCTTGCACGTTTCTTTCACCTTTCTCTGCCCACTTAGCAGCAAAGGAGGACCTGCTGTAAAGCTGGAGATTAAGTGCCGGAAGGGAAGGGACTGGCCGATCTCAATGACGTAGCTCAGAAGGGTACCTCCCTTGGAAGGTGCCCGCCAACGCTCTTTGCGAGCATGGGATTCAACTTTGCTTTTTTTACAGTCCTTAATCTAGTCCAGTGCATACGTTATCCGTCCATCGTACGAATTTGCTCGCTTTACTAGTCGATACAGTCCTTCAATAATTCAATTACTTCGTTCTGTATATAATTCTGCCCAATTTTGCAATTTCCAAGCCTTCTCTATTGTTCAAGCGATTTTTTCGATCAAAATTTCGCTTGCAATCGCCTTCCCTATGTACATTTTATTTGATATTATTATTAATATTTGATCTGTATGTTACTAATTTTCTATTAAGTGCAATCCCTTGCCGAGCTATATCCAATAACCTAGGGAAAGGGGAGGTGGAGTTTCATGCATTTTATGACTGTAGCAAATTCGATAGTGTTAATTTCCTGATTTTGTGAGAACAAAATAGTCGGTCACATGGATAGTAGACGTAGCAGTAAATGAGCCGTTCCATTCAGTACTATCTTTTGCAATTCTTGCAGACAAGGGTTCCCCGGAATTATTATTATCATCATTTTATTATTATCATTAAAAATATTTAAGCGGTGTAGCTCTTGAACCATTGGTTTCAAAAAGCCCTCCATGTCAATACAAGATATCCTTGTATAAAGCATATTAGGCCGAAGTATCGTTTGAGAAAGGCGTAAAGATCTTCCTTTGGATTTTTCCCCTAGTGTTGTGTATGATGTAATGAAACCTTCAACTTCAACGCTTATTTATGATCTTACAGGCTTATCTACTGTAGTAGAACCAGCTACCTCCCCAAGATCATCAAGTATGAGTACTCCAAAGGCGTTAAGGCGGCGAAAGAAGGGAAAGTTATCTGGAGAGGCGTCAACCAGTTCCTCGATTAGTTTGATTGACATAGAAGGCAGTGATCGGAGCAAAGGGAATGAAAGCACCGCGGAGGAAAGTGGAGACAAACCAAATGCATGTTTGGATTCTATTCGTGAATTCGGCAAGAGTTGTGCAGTGTATTTTGAGGAAGTAGCTAACAATATGATTGACTATTTTAACGAGATATCAGAGGATTATCGTGCAATTGCTGAACAGTTGGAACGGGAATGGACCTTGAAATACCGCGAGCACTTGAAGAACGTACAGGAAAGGCGCGAATCAAAAGACCCAGCAGAATCCAATGGATCCGCTGAGGGGGATAAAAGCATGAAGTTCGGCAAGGTAGGTATCTACGTGCGTTCCTTGGTAGATCGGATAGCAGATGAACCTATATAGAGATAGGACGATACGATACAACCCTTTTTTTACTTCCCAAAATGGAGATTTTGGAGAAAAGGCTTTATTTACTATATGAGTTCTTAGTTCTGGCGATGTTTTATGGTTCTAAGTCAGAGCATATCAGTTATGAAGCGATTCAAAGTTTTTCGAATAGGAAGGTAATCTGTTTCAGCGTTTATCTAATCCGGTTTATGCCTGAAATAAGAATACGGCAGTCTTTCATAAATTTCAAGCAGACCATGCAGCTGTGTGCGTTGTGTATTTGCTGCCCGACATTATTTTGCTCGTGCGAGTTCATTCCATTTGGTAATCTGCACCCCAGCTCCCCTTCCACTACTTATTTGAATTTCTTATCCAACATCAACAAACTTGTTCATACCTACTTCTCTTCTCAGCTTTTCTCTTTTTTCCCTTCTTTGAACTTTGATATAGGCCATCAGGGTCGTTTCCCAACACAGCGAACTGAAACGAGAACCAAGTGACGTGTTTTTGCTGTATCACAATTCATGTGGGTACATATTATTTCGTTGGAGCCCTTTTTTAGGTGGGTTCAAGTGGAAGCAGCTCCGCCAATCAAGATGATGACAGCGATACCTGGTCATTCGTAACGTTCGACGAAGATCAAACAGATGGATGGCAAAAACAAGATTCACTAGGTGTTCGATTCTCCGTCGCATTCTATTACGCCTTGCTCGCAAACACCGATCTTCTTTGTTACGCCTTGATGGTCGTAAATCACATGTATTACGCGTCAATGTTGTCCATTCCATTGCCGTTCTTCGTCGTCCTCTGGGGCATGCTGTCCATTCCAAGGCCGACTAAACGCTTCTGGATTACAATAATCACATACGTGGAGCTGGTTATCGTTGTAAAGTATGTTTTCCAGTTTCAGTTCTTTCGGTTTAACGACTGTTCCGATATACAGTATCATCCTGCCGAGAGAAACAATCCACTGTGTCCACCCAGAATAATTGGTATTGAGAGAGGTGCTAATTCAACCGTGTGTGACTTGTTGCTGCTTCTTGGATTATTCTTTCACAGATTCGCGCTTAAGGTGATTCCCAATCAGTTGTTATGCTTGTTGATGAAGGAAATTGTCGTTATGAAATAAGCACCATTTGATGTTAGATACAAGTAGACATTCCAAGTTATTGCGGGCAAAATGTGCTCTCTAAGTCTTGAAGAGCGTTTATCTTCAAGAGTCTCCCAGGAGATTGGAACAGTTCTTAAAAGGAAAATCAAATGGAAAGCGTCAGCATTGTCAAATTGCATCTCTAATTTCTCTTAGTCGTCTTTCAGTCTCTATCGGAGGAAGAGGCCCCATCAAGAGGGAGGCCTCTTGAAAAGCAGCTTAGGCTGAAAACCTGTCTCTTTTGATATTCATTTTATCAAATGAAAATGAAATTATGTAGATACTGATAAGGTTTTGCTTTTTCAAGTGACTGCTTTTTCGTTTGAAATGCTACTGGTTTGATGCTCAATGCAACCATCGAGAGGCTTCTATCATTGCAAAGCTCTATGTGTATTTCTATACAGATCAAACATTCCTCTAACAGATATGAAATAGCCACTTGGCCATACACCCGTATAGCTATAGTATACTACGCTTAAAAGATTGATGATGGTAGTCATCAATTTTACTTTTGACAAGCTAAATTCTAACGAGTGGAATTTCTTATTGAATTCTCAGGCTCACGGACTTTGGCGAGAGAAAGCTTGGAACGAAGAGGAGGATGGCCTTAATCAGCAAAAATCTCCAACACTTGACGGTAAGCTGTTCTCAAAAGCTGCCATAAGATTCTTATCATGATGAAGACGATTTTAGATTGAAGCTTTTCGTTGACCAAAGATTATGGATTTTTAAATAGTTCTTTTTACCCGTATATAAGACATCACTTTGGCGTTAAGCAAATCTTTTATTTAATCTGACCTCGTCCAGACCTTGTATCGTTCAGGTTTTAATGTATGTGACGTCAAAGCCTGCCACCGTCGTTTTCTGTCGCGTATACTTCAGGCCAATCCTACTGCTCTGATTTGGCACTTCTCGTCCCCCGAATAATGCTGGAACTAGTCTTCTTTAGAGTAAAGATTAACGCACTTGATCTTGTCTCCCTCTCCGCTTGACCTTTCTCTTTCTTCTGTTGTGGAGGCTTTGCCATAGGCCAGCAGGGCCATCCCGAGCATAAAGGCTCTAGAAATCAAAGGGAAGCCTCTGGTATCCCCTAGAGAACATAAGGGAATTAACAATGAAGCCAGCTAGACTTCTATCACCGTGAATTGGTCGCTGCAAATTAATAGTCAATGTTATGCAATAATCCGCAGTGAATTGACCCGTCTTGGTTCGATTCACTGAGAAGCTTCGAAATAAAGATCAGCTAACCTAACAGTTGTCACTTTGTTTGGAAGTGTTATACATAAATTGAAAGCCATGCAAACAGGGGTAAGTTTCCATGTAGCGTCCACTGTCTGAGTTTAATTTGTTGTGGTCTTTCAATGTAATTTCAAGGAATTTTTCTCTCGCAGAAACACAAACTCTGGAGCCAGTCCCGATCTTGGAATACAACGCTGCTCTTGGTAAACATGTCGGGAAGGTATTGCAAAAAACATAGAAATAATTAAATTGAATTTATGGTAGCATTAACATATGTTCACACGAAGCATTGAGCAACGATGTAAATAACCTATTTAGAACTATGCGAATCAATCTTCTCATCATGAATGAACGCCATCATCATCGCGAAAGACACTCGGTGCCAGCTCTCTATTCACTAGAGATAACTGTGTCATTCGCAGGTATTTTCTTCTTGGACAATTTCACTAGTACATCGAATCGTTTGGGGAAAGATTTGTATGAAAATTGTAATTGCGAAAGAATTGAAGGACGATTTCCAGAATTCCATTGTAGATACTAAATCGAAAATGTTAATGCCTTAATATTCTCATGCATGAAGCTCAGCTCAAAGCAGTTTCCGATTTCTTGATTCTTTTGTAGATTGTATAGTGCTAGGTTGATATTACTAATGCTTTACTGAGACTTGGATTATGGCAAAATAAGCTAGGCCTACACACTAACCATAACTGGTTTTTTCTTTATTAGGTACAAGACGAGTCAGAGGTTCCATCGTCGGATAGTTCCAGGGCATCTGAACGAGAAAAGAAAAGGTAGATTTGCTCTCGATGCTCGCCCCTATGCTTGACTAAATCGTATCCAAAGGGGGGCATAATTGTTAGCTCTTCTATAAGATCCCCTCCCAACTATTTGGTATGAGGAAAAGAAGTTGATTTCATGACTCAGTATTACCAATCTCAATGTTTCCCTTTTTATCATTTGCTCTTCTTATACATTGATGTTTTCCTTCGTTGTTATTATATTGTACATTTTTGGGATTGAAGAGAAAATTCCCCTGTCTGGCATGCAATCCTGCGTTCGTCACTCTTGTCGTCAAAGTTCATCTCATTTAGTCAGATAAATTTTCATCCTTCACGCATTGTCTTTTACCGTAAAAATATCAATCAAAGAGTACTTTATTATCAAAGCAAAGAGCTTCGAGAGTAAACAATTGAATTCTGATGGTATAGAACTGTCGTTTGTGATACCTTCACTGTCTTGCGAAAGGAAATCTCGGTCGTGACTTTAAGTTGTTTCGTTGAAAAATTTGTTAATGTTATAACTCTTTTCTTCTCTAAGGAGTGCTGTCCCATATTCAAAATATCTTAATGCTTTGCTTTAGCACCCTCACGAAAGAGGAATTGAATCACGCAATGCAGCTGCAAAGCCAGCTTGACCGTGTTATATTAATTGTGCTTGCGTAACTGTCTGGCTGTAGATTTGAAAGGACGGAAGCTATCCTACATGCGGAAAATGCACCGTCATTTCCCCATTGACTTTGTCGTTGATCGCTAATTCGCCTGATTTCTCTTTTGCAGTGTATTTGAGAATATAAAGAGGTTCATTGAAAGAATGTTGGATCCCAAAGTGGGCACAGGTGCTGTTGATGTGTACGCTTGGATGTTTGGATGCCAGTTCATTGTATTCATCATTATTGCGTCCAGTTGGTCAGCATTTTCATCACCTGAGGTATTTTTTTGCAAGCTGCTTCACTCGCAACTCGATCTACATAAATCCGAGACTAATCACTACTTGGTGTCTCATCGATGCATGTAGTGAGGCGTCTCAGTAATCGACGTAATTCTTTAACTGAATCGGTATTTTAGTTTTTTCTGAATTCGTGTTTTGGCAACAACGTGTCATTCGGAAAATGCAGAATATTTCTTAAGTTGAATCCCACATTCGAATCGAGCACTTTGCTAAAGGGACATTGTCCTCAGAAACAGCACTGGAACGAAGGATACTCAGTTCCTTTCACCTCTGCACTTCGACCCTTATCTTTTATCATTGTTTCCATTGGCTGCTGTAAAGAAAGATAGTTACCGTACGCAAGTGGGAGCCAATATGGGACCGATTGCAGGAAACAGTTCAGTGCAGTTGAAATTTGCTCTAACCGTGGTGCAAACTACCTTGGATTATCAAAAATTTCAAAGTTCTTTCCGTCATCCTTTTGGTGAATAGGGAGAGGCTCATCTCCGCTCAATTAGCCCTTGGGCCACACAGCTGTGAATCCTGTAGTTGGGGGGGGGGGGCTGGGCCTCTGGTAGCACTATATGTTCAACTTCCATGCTCAATCGCAAATTCTGGGAGCTATGCAGGGAAGCAGAATGTGCAATTTTTAAAGTCCTTGGTGTAACCTTGCAATGGCCTCGAACTCTGATCTACTGCACGCAAATAGAGCACTCTACCACCAAACCACAATGGCCTCGAACTCTGATCTA